>OX463844.1:48110731-48526721 GCA_949825065.1 Odontocerum albicorne | reverse complement strand
GAAAACATTAAAAAACCATCTGGCAACGCTCACGGAACGGGCGTACGTCTAACCTATTTGCAAGCTTAGAAGCTACTAGTGGCGCGGAACGTCAGTCGCATACCCCGGCGCTTACGCTTATGCTTGCGACGTTGAGACAATTCAGCTCCTCGCGATTCAGTCTAGTATGCAAGAGTGAGATGCGAATATAGTGTCACGCTTCCCGCATACTATTCACCTGTCGTCAAGACGAGGCACTCGCAGCGTTTAAATGCGAATTTGTTTTCGATCTTTACAAAACACCTCGATGTAGTCGATAAATTCTGATTATTATTAATATTATTTTTTTAAATCAATGCGTAAATATATTATGGAGGTATACCTAAAATCTTAACCTTGTATTTATTATATTTATAGAGATATTGATGGTTATTAGAAGCAACGTGTAGAAGATACCCAACACAGGGAAGGAAAGGTTAATGATGAGTGTCGTCGTCCTTTGCTATGTCTCAAAGATAGCTGGACCATGTTGAAGACATTGCTTAGAAAGGATCCTGTTAGTTTCTTTATTTGGCTTCATCTCATGGGATGCCTTCCTCTTGCTCACCTTCCCTTAACTGACGAGGTAACATTAAAAAAAGTTCATGTCCATCGGATACAAAAAATGAGTTAATAAATCAGATTTCTTCTTATTGATGGTACGGAGCCGTTTAACGTTTTCATTTGAATGAAAAAAAGCACATAAATCATTTTAAAATCATAATAAATAACCAGTTTTTTTTTCAAAAATAATCTTGTCCAGGCTTCAAACCAATCAAAAAAGATCATGTCCGAATTGACCAATCATAGCTTCCCGATTGTGTCTAACTTCATACCAGTTCACCAGCAACTGTCAGATTTAAATCGTACGTGCAGTGTAATGTCATTATACAGCTTTATCTACCAACATATATTTATAGTTTTATAGTAAGCTTTCTTCTTATTTTTTAACACTACTTATTTTATTTGATTAAAATAAAAATAAATAACTCTACCTAATTATTTTTTCACTTTTTTGGCAGCACCTGTATAAACTTTTTTGAAAACACCTGTATAATATTTTTGAAATCGAACAAAAAAATATCATGTCCCAGACCTGTTTAATAAAAAAAGTTGTTTACTCAAAATGGATCATGTCCATATTTTAAAGAATAACTATTTTAATTATGATTCGATTTTAAACAACAAATCAAGTCACCTTAAGCGATTTTAAACAACAAATCAAGTCATCTTAAGCGATTTTAAACAACAAATCAAGTCACCTTAAGCGATTTTAAACAACAAATCAAGTCACCTTAAGCGATTTTAAGGATTTCAGATATTTTTACAATGAATTATTATGTCATATATTTTTAATGCAAACAGTTTTTTTGCGATTTCCCAACATTCTGATTTCGTGGACATGTTCTTTTTTTAGATATTACTTTCTCCTGTCCCCATGATCACATGGTTGTTTTCGAATAAAGTTCAATGGTGTGAAGTATTATATAATTATGATTTTCGTTTTTTCTTTTCTTAATTTAAATGAAAAATCCCTGTTTTCCTCTCCTCTCCACCATTCCTTCCTATTTCCTGTGATTTGTGATATCTTACTTTTATTTTAACACGTTCACTGCGTCGAACACGGCTCCCGTGTCCATACAAAATAGCCTTGAATGTTGAGTGCACTCATAAACGTCTCTCGATAAGGATTTGTCACCGGTTTCATGTATTTTGAAGACACGACGGAATACACTAGTATATGATGTTTCAATAGAAAGTAGAATTTGATTTTTAACAAAGTTATAAGTTTTAAAAAAATCGCGAATTTTCAGCATCTCGCGAATTTTATACGCAGTGAACGTGTTAACTGTAAATATATTATACACTTCATGATTTTTTAATAAAATAAATAAAACACTTATTTTTAACCAAATAATAAATAAATGTTTTATTTATTTCATTGAAAATTTATAAACATGATAACACTAAGTGAAACAAACATATTTTCTAAGATTCAAGAAACATAGTTTGTGCATTATGTATAATACTTTTTGCAACCATGTAAGTTCTTTTATTTGTCTTGTTGGCTGGAAGAGATTGCCACATGGCAATAAACTCGCCAGGTTAAAAAATAAAATAAATAAATAAGCTTGCCAGATATTTGTTCAGTGAAGTGTTTCATAAATTGGGATAAAAATGTAAATAAATTTGTAAATTTTGATGTAAGACGAAACATCATCAAGGTATGATGTAGAGTTTTGTCTTGTTTTTTTTGTATTCATTCTTTGCCACCTTTGAATACTCAGGCGTTAAGTCCCTCCCTCAATAGTTCGACCTTTACCAAATGGCAACACCGAGGCGTTTATTGAGGCGCGTAAAATGTCAAAGTCGGGATCTACGAGTTTCGGAAAATGATAAACGTGGATGTGCCGTGTAACATTCAATATGCAACCTATAGTAGAGATTTTTTTATCGATGGAAGGGTTGTTAACGTGGGGAAAATTAATTTTAATCACCTAATATATACTTGTATATCAACACTACACAAATATACTTTACTTAAAGGGATAATCTACTCTAGAAATTTGAAAAAAAAATGTTTTGCATGTTCTTAAAATATGCTCTCATAAAATTTTTTTAAAATTCTCATTATTTACAAAGTTATAGCTATAAATGAGGCAGCAATCACACCGCACCGGTATGACTCAGACAATAATCTCAAAAGTTTAAACGCGTTTTTCACGAAACTGTTTTTTTCGACCTAGTCGACATAAAATCTCGAGTTTTATTTAACTGATTGCTTTTAAATTCGATATAATACTTTAATAAATATTTTTATATCATCCCTACCTAGAAAAATTGAAAACTGTTTTTTAAATATTTAAAAAAAAAATTAAAAAAAAAGGTAAAAAAATTTAAATATTTTTCAGTCAGCCGCCATTTTATAATTTCTTTAGTACCAACCATAACGAAATTATTTTTTATTAGGAAACTGTGAATGATTTTTGTTTCAAATTTACGACAGGGGTCCAATCATGTCGACCAGCTTATCCCCTTTTTCTCCGACAAGATAACATCACTCCGACAAAAAAATTTCAAAAATCTTTTTGCACCTTCTCAAATCATCAATAAACAAACTGAAAAAAAATGTACAGGAAAAATATTTTCAGTTTTTTTTTTTATTTAGTCTGAAAAAAGAAACGCCTGAAGTTTTTTATTTAGTCTGAAAAAAAAAGCCTCTAGAGTAGAATACCCCCTTGACGTAAGCCTGAATATGTTACTATCACAAATTGGAAGATCATGAATGGTTTTTTGTTAGTTTGTCTTACCTTGGTAAATTTAGTTTTCTGCGGATTTCTAAACAAATATGTTTTTTCTGAACACATGCAGATGCTAGAAAGTAGCTTATTTAATAGCCGTAGCCACTACCTTAATAGCCTTTCGTTTTATTTCTTCTTCTTTTAATATATTTTTTAATATTTACCAATAACAGTGGGCTTTAATCCCGAATAGCAGCACTCTTGAGGAGTGTCTTGTCTCTAAATGGCAAAAAATAGGCCTTTTACTATAATCATTTTTGACATACCAGGGTGGACAGAAACGTCATTGTTATAATTGCATTAATCTCCACTTCTTCTTCTTCTTGTCGTGTCCTATCAGATCCCCCCGACGTTGGCAATCACTCTGGCAAAGTCTTCTCTATCTTGTGCAACCTGGAACAGGTCCTCCACACGCCCCACCCCCGTCCAGTCTCTTATATTGCGCAACCAAGATGTTTGCATTCTACCAGGAACATGCTGTCCCTCGATCTTGCCCATCAATATCAACTGGAGGATTTCGTACTTCTCTCCACGTAAAATGTGACCCAGATAGGATATCTTGTGGACCTTAATATCTGTTAGAAGCTGTCAAGGGCAGCTTCACAGTCAAGGGAAGTATTATCCTGTGCAACCACATCTCGAACGCTTCCAACCGAGTCATAGTATGAACCTTCAGCATCCACGTTTCCGAGCCATATAGCAGAACATACCAAACATAGCACTTCAACATTGTCTGCCTTAGTTTCAGATTAATTTTTAATCTCCACCACACGTGTTTATCTCTCCTATCCCGAAACTCTCTTCAGATGAAATGATCCGGGTTTGTGACCAAATCAGTGCTTAGGCAAGACTGTAATCATATAACGTCGAAAGCGTGCATGGTCTATTGACCAAAAAGTTTAAGGGGGAATCCGTTAGTATTATTTGGTTATTTGTTACATTTTTGGATATACTTATGGTTTTGTATATCTCTAATATTTTATTGAACACTGAAAAATGGAATGTGAAAACAATGAAAACAGACGAAAAAGAGCGTTAGATTAGAAATACTTAGATATATCTAAGAGCGTAAGCGGCTAAGGTTCAGCGCACCAACGCACCTCGAGACCAGCCACCGCTGATCAAAAGTACTTAGATATCAAAATTTCAGTATGTAGACAAAAATCAGAATTAATCTCGATGTTTTAATCGACGTAAATCAAACGAGACGAGTTTTCGCTGTATTGACTATCATTAATATAAAATATGGGAACACATTGGGTTAATCTGCTGCTTAACAAATACGACCGACACAAATAATATTTACTAATGAGAAATGATCATTTTATCTTATTTCTTATTTCCAAAACTATTATTTACGGTCCAGATAAGTTAAACCCGGAAAGTAATAATCCAAGAAGAATGTATTGTCCCCGCAAAATAACAAAGTTGTTCTCGACATTTTCTCGGAAAGAAATATACAACACAAAAGACATAAATTGATGGAAAGACCCCACTACATTATACCCGTGTAACAATAAAAGTGAATGTTCAAGTGTTTGAAAAATATTGTACAAAATATATATTTTTCCGGGGTCGGTTGGGTTAATAATGTATCGGTTACGGCACTGTAGGTCACGTGTAAGGGACGAGAGTGGAGAATTGAAACAGTTTATGTATTTTTTCTATTAAAAATTAAGATATTGTAGTATTTTTTTAACTATGTGAAGTTATGATTCGTCAATAATATTCGCTAGTGTAATTATAATTCGTCAATAATAACGCTAGTGTAGTTATAACTCGTCAATAATGACGCTAGTGTAGTTATGATTCGTCAATAATGACGCTAGTGTAGTTATGATTCGTCAATAATGACGCTAGTGTAGTTATAATTCGTCAATAATGACGCTAGTGTAGTTATAATTCGTCAATAATGACGCTAGTGTAGTTATAATTCGTCAATAATGACGCTTGTGTAGTTATAATTCGTCAATAATGACGCTAGTAAATATTTTTTTCATTGCCCTATTTTTTGCGCTTACACGATTTGTCCAATGGAAAACTAGACTGACGGGAAATGAAACATGTTACAACGCATTGTTTATTTTTAGTTTACATTACCGTTAATTCAAAATACACTCCTTGTGAGTCAATACAATACTGGAAGCGGTTGTAACATTTCTTGAAGTACTCTTGAAACTCATTCTTCGGAATTGCCTCCAAAATCACAGTCAGTCTTGCGAATGTCTGAAATCGTCTCGAAACGCTTTTCTTTCATCGCCCTTTTCAGTTTCAGGAATAGCCAAAAGTTGCATGAAGCCAAATCAGGGGAAAACGGGGGGTGATTGATAGTTTTTTTTGACTAAAAAATCGCCTACAATCTTGTTTTTGTGCGCCGGTGCATTTTCGAGCAACCAAGACCATGCCCCTTGTTCCCAACCAGAAGAATCGTGGCCCACAAACGATTTAAAACACCCAAGTATAGATTTGCATTCACCATTTTATCTCATAAATAATAAAATGATATGTAAAATCATTTTTCAGGCGGAAAGATAAAATATTTTATAATGTCAATTTTAATGAAACAGAATTCAGAGCAGAGTATATTTGTACTATACTCGTATATGTAATTGACAGAAATCTTGATATTAACTGTTCAGATCCAAATGAATATTTTAACAGGGCAAAATAATAAAACGTGAATTTAATATTTAAGTGTAAGTTTTAAATAGAAGAATATTAATACTATAAAAACCAAGCATTTTCATTAAATCAAACTGCTCTCTAGTTTTAATATTTATAATTTTCTGCTCAACAGTTAAATCTTCTGTTATAAATAATTATAATGCTAGCCATTGTTATTTTATGTATATATGTAAACATGCACTTTTGTGTTTTAAAAGTTTTAGACACACACTATCACACCATTTTCCTGTCAAGGTAGACAGAGAGAAGAGAGTATTAGAATTTCCGATCACGACACATATTTTTCGCTTTTTCTACATTCATACATTTTTTTAAATAGCTCTAACGATTTCTCTGACTTTTAACGTTTCATTATTTTAACCTTTCTCTTCCTGTGCTTAAAAAAATCCGCGCGTTCCAGTGCTGTGTATTCAAAACACATGTAAAAATGAGCGATTTCAAATCGGAAAAATAAAAACATTCATAGGCAATCATTTAAATTAATTAAATTTGAAGTCAAAAGTGATAATGATTGAAATTTAATTGCTGAAAACATGGTAAAAAAACATCGACCAACGTTCACAAAACGGGCGAAGTGACCACCTCAAATGTATACCTGAAAGCTACTGAAGCGAGCGAACTGAGATTCTATTCTCGCGTTCCCATGTACCGAAGTAGAGTGAGAGTGAGACGTGAATAGCGTCGGTTCCTCACCCATAGCGTTTTTTTTAGAATGAAGTTACCTACATCACACACTGGCACACGTTTGATTGTATTGGTGAATTTATTTCCGATTTTCACAAAATATCTCTGATGTGGCCAATAAGTGCCAATTATTATTAATTTTTTTTTTCATTCAATGCGTAAATGTATTACGGAGGAATACCTAAAATCTGAACCCAGTATTTATTATATTTATAGAGATGCTCAATTTTTTTAGAAGCAATGTGTACTAGTTACACATTGCTTGGGTTAAAATATAATTTACTTGATCCAGGTATACTTTTTTTTGTCTTCCTCTCCCATGCTCTCTGTTTAAATTTGCACTGCATAATTGTTTCATCTTTCTTCGTTCTACATTCCTTTAACATCTGTTCTCTAGAGTACTCTTCATCTTTCTTCGTTCTACATTCCTTTAACATCTGTTATCTAGAGTGTTCTCTATCTTTCTTCGTTCTACATTCCTTTGACATCTGTTCTCGAGAGTTCTCTTTATCTTTCTTAGTTCTACATTCCTTTAACATCTGTTCTCTAGAGTGCTCTTCATCTTTCTTCGTTCTACATTCCTATAACATATGTTCTCTAGAGTGTTCTTCATCTTTCTTTACACTCGTATATTAGTTTTTAACAATGTAATGAACAAGTAAAGTCATCATATCAATTTTAGAATTTTTCATTCAAGTTTCATGAAAACATGTGAGATATTTAAAATGCTGCAATGTGTAATGTAAATCCCTCGATTACGTCATGTGAATCCAACAAAAGTTGATTTTTATCGGTAAAAAAAAATATCCGAAGAAACGGTTATCTACCGATGATTTTTCCCATGTTCTTGGATTCTAATATGACGCAAGTAAATCGGAATGGATCTAACTTTTAAATAGATTCAGACATTTAATGTTGAAAATTGAAAACATGCTTTTAAAGTGAATAAATTATAATCTAAACATACCTTTATTGTTTGTATAACATTACGTGTCTAACTGTTGAATATCTTATTCTTTTTGCCGTATTTTGAATGTTAACTTATTTCATATTATTGAATCCAATAATAGAAGCATTCATACCTGAAACAAAGAAAAAATATATATTAGAAAAATTATAAGGTTCCTCTCATATTTTTTTCCATTTTGGCATTATTATGATCACTGAAGAATATAAATACTATTTTGTAAATATTTATGATCTTTTTGTATCTGATATGTCTAAATGATATTTTATCAATTTTGTTACTCTATTAAATGTACATTGTAATTTACAGGTTATATCGTTTTTTATGGTCATATCATTTCCTTCTAAAGGGTCTTTCAAATTGAGCGGTTTTTTTCATTCAAACTTTTTTAATTCTTGAATAAAACACACCATTTGCTTTGATTAAAAAAAAAACTTTTTATTGGTCATTGAATTATAATGTATGACGTTTAAACATAACAACAATACCCGTCAAATGTCTACCTATTCCAGCTCCACAGATGTCCACACTTTTGGTCAAAAAATTCGATGACATTTTAGCATAATTGCGGTTCTAACTTAACAAATAACGCGAATAATTTCATCTTTTAGCTCAGGAATTTATCGGGGGTCATTCTTATAATATAGACCTGGATTTTTACGTAACCCCAGAGAAAATAGTCCAACGGTGTCAGATCACATGATCTTAGTGGCCAATTAACATCACCGTTTCCGGGGATTACAATACATTAAGTAATTCTCAGTTTGAACGCGTTGTTGTATTGTATACAACTCCATTTTTATAAATGTCATACATTACACTTCTCAAATGTCACAAGACCCAGGCAAGTTCGCGACGTCATCTGTGTTTTATCCAAGAATTAAAAAGACCGCTTAATTTGAAAGACGCTTTAATACTCAGGCTCTACTTCCATTCATCAAGGTTGTATGTAAATAGCCCACCACTGAGCATAAGCATTTCAAAACAGTACTAAATGGACCAATCTTCTTATTCACTGCAGTAAATCGGCTTTCAATTGCCATATAAATAACGTTGCACAATTAATGTAATATATCAAGAATAAAATTTATTATCTACAAATAACATTACCTTCGAGTTGTAAAAATTATATTGGCAAATAAATGAACAATTTCCGGATAACAACAACACGCTCTGAATCTTAAACACGTTTAACCGGGGGTAAACACCATAAAAAAATCAGCAAATAGGGAGGAAATGTTTATGTGACATGCTCCATGAGTCAACCCCCAGCTTCGTGTCCAGGCCAGGGGATGGTGGAATGGAATTGGGATCAATTAAGTCGTCAAATTTTATGACAGCGCTCAAGCCGATACAGCGAGGGTCGTTATTGGGAACAGGGGTTACAAATTTCGACCAGGTTATAAATGAAATTAAGATATTAAAAGGAAATAAACATTAAGTATTTATGCTGGCTAAGCTAAACATGCTCGAGTTATTGCGAAACGTTAATAATATGAATATATTGCATTTGACCTTGAGTTATGCATTTGGAATCTGTAAAGAAGGAACAAAACGCAATGAACAAAGAATGTTAATTAAACATGCTCGAGTTATTGCGAAACGTTATTAAGATGAATATATTGAATTTGACCTTGAGTTATGCATTTGGGATCTGTAAAGAAGGAACAAAATTCAATGAACAAAGAATGTTAATTAAACATGCTCGAGTTATTGCGAAACGTTAATAAGATGAATATATTGAATTTGATCTTGACTTATGCATTTGGGATCTGTAAAGAAGGAACAAAATTCAATGAACAAAGAATGTTAATTAAACATGCTCGAGTTATTGCGAAACGTTAATAAGATGAATATATTGAATTTGACCTTGACTTATGCATTTGGGATCTGTAAAGAAGGAACAAAACGCAATGAACAAAGAATGTTAATTAATTAAGTTATGCATTTGGGATCTGTAAAGAAGGAACAAAACGCAATGAACAAAGAATGTTAATTAAACGCTTACGATCACAAATTGAAATCACTAAAGGATAATCTGCAAGGATCATTTGTCACTTGTGTTTATGTCGGGATGTCTCCCTTGTATCTTTTAAATCTTTGTTTGAGAGATCTTCTTTTCGATATTATAAGGTTGATTTTGTCTTCACCGAATTGATTTAAATTGATCGGATAGGGGGGGGGGGATATTATGACAAATCTTTTGCTGTTGCTGATGGCGTGGAATGGCTTGTCTTAAAGTGTTAGAGATATACGTGGCATTTGCAGTCAAAGGAAGTAAGTACTTGAAAACAATCCTTTTTGGGAAGTCTCGTCAAAATTTTGATTATATATGAAGACTGCATAGGCATTTCCCTTCACCTCAAGCCAAATGTGTTTCTATCACATTTAAAAATATCTACAAAAGTTTCTTCGTAGTAGGTCTTCTCTTGCTAAGTTTTCTGCAGTTTTCTTACCAAATTTGTTCTTCTTAATACATACAGGTGCGGAATAATTACTTATACTTGCACAATGGCTGCAGCCACCACCGACATCCTTGCGCTCAATTTTTTTTGTAATATTTGAAAATTGTTAATATTAGTAGGTGAGAATTCTGAGTTAGAGCGCCCTTGAGTAGCCTGTTCTCTAAACGGCCCTATATAAATTGTCCTTTTATTATTATTATTATTATTATACCAGAAAAAATGTAGGATGGTCCCTGTGACGTTTGAAATGTCATGTCTCAAAGGGATGGGATAAAATCGTTTTTTTTTACAAATCGAATCGTTTTTTTATAAATCAATAAATTGTTTTTCTCTAAACAGACGTTTTAATTTCTTATTTTCATTATACTGACTTTCTAATGTATTGTATGATTTGTATCTATCTTTCAATAGGCTAAGATCCACTATGAATTAATACTAATTACGAACATTTAATTTTAGGTATCGTATACCCCATCCCTAGCCAATGCAGACTTACATAGTGACTTTTGACAAACGTCACCAAACATTATTTGGTTTTAACAAACTGCCACATTTTTGCTAATTTGTAACAAGGTGTATTAATTTGTCATTATTATCAATTTTATGAAATGTATTTACCTAAATAACTTGCTTTTTATTTGAATCAAGTCTTATATTAAAGTTGATAAAATAACAAAAATTACTGAACGTCGTTACAAGGTTGTATTGGGGCAAATTTGTGAACTATGGACCATGCTACATTTTCTCTAGTATAACAGCTGTTTAACTGTCTGGGTATCTGTCCATTCGCGAATGTTTCGTAACCAGGACAGGTGCCTTCTACGCATTACGCGTCTACGCACAATTTTGCCAATCAATATTCATTTCAGGAAGTAATATTTATCTCCTTTCAATATATGTTCAAGATAAATAACCTTTCAGCGTGGTATTTAAAAACTTTTGTTCTTCATCTGTTAGACATTGTATTTAAGTTTTTGAGATGCGATGATATGTAGAAATTCGGAATATTTTTCGATGAATCAACGTTCGAATGCTTTCAGCTTATATAGCATTTTGGTCTTCACGGTCCGAAATATTTTGAGAAAGAAAAATACATTGACCAAAACGAATATATTTACCTTGTTTTAAAATTTATGACATAGTCTCCGGTTACATTTATGACAGAGGTAACGATGGAAAAAAAACAACAACAATTGTTACGGTAAATAGCCCTGCAAATTTGGACACTAAGCGTGTTTGTGGCACTAAAAAGTCAATTAGCCCAAGAAAAAGTGCTTAAAAATTAAAAAAGGTAGAAACACGAAATTTACTCACATAAGGGGCAAAATATTATAAAGCAGGGTAAATCTCAGCTCAATCCTTACTTTCTGTGAGATTTATATTTTATTTTAATTTTCGTTAGTTTGTTTCAAATGTTGTTAAAATTGAAGACATACGAGTAGTAATGGGTACAAATTTATTTATTTATTTATTGAACACTTTTATTGCAAAACGATCTGGCAGGCTTATTCCCAGGCGGCAATCTCTTCCAACCAACCAGATAAAGTAAATGAAGCAAGGTACGTGGTCGTATAAATCATTCATATGACTATCCATCCCCCATGAAATCCATTAACATATACGTGAGCATATGCCCACGAACCTCATAAAGACGGACAATCACCCGAACATTATTTTTCATATAAAGTGAGATATCATCAAACAAAAGCAAATGAAGGGGTGGTGGAGTGGAAAGGAAAAGAAAAATCAGGAATGAAACACGTTATTGTACTGACTAGAAATTAAGAGTTTTTTTCAGTTGCTTCTTAAAGTATGCCAAGGACGGAGCGAGTCTTATATTGATTTGTAACTGATTCCAGAGTCTCACTGCATAGATAGTAAAGGACGACGTAAAAAAAGAGGAGCGGTGAACTGGAAAGGTCAATAGGCAATCTCTGTTTGAGCGTAGCGCTAATCCATGATTGGAAAGACGCTGAAAATTTTCGGCGAGATAAGAGGGGGCGGCGGGACAGTTAAGGATATTATAAAATAGAGACAGTACTAATAATATATTTAAAAAAATATATTTTATAATTTTTACATTGAAATAAATATCAAAAGCCCTCCCCTTCATAACTAAGAGTATGCTCGTCCTAAACTACCTGTTTAGCTCGTCCTAAACAGGTAGTTTAGGACGAGCTAAACAGGTAGTTTAGGACGAGCATACTCTTAGTTATGAAGGGAGGGCTCCTAGTTTTGACAGAAAATGAAACAAAATTAAAAAAAAAAACATATAAACAGCATTCATAGTTAAAATAAATTCCACCATTATCATATTGTACCAAAAAGATCACTTGAATTAGAAACATTCATTTCGCAAAAAGATTCACTGATTTGTAGAACAAAATGGCACTTATCCATTCACTAAAATAAATAAAAATTATGAAACAAAAGCTGGTTAATCAGAATTAATCCGCTAAGTGTATTTGCATTCAAGTGTTAAATAAATAAATGAAAAAAAATAACAAGTGAAACATTTAAAGAATGCTTTTGTCATTTTCAAGAGGTTTCATTTCTGTGGCGTTATGGCAGAAGTTGATATGTCCGTTTTACCTTAGTTTACAGGAGAAGCAATATTAACTTTGATAAGCTGTTAAAATCAGTATAAATAAGCATTTTGTAAGTTTTTCCAAACAATATATCTTTTGTTTGGATAATGACTGACACACCAAGTTTTGCCACTACATGCTGAGAAATATTTTCTATAAATTGGGAGAATAAACACAAAATTACAAAAAACGGACATATAAACTTCTGCCATAACGCCACAGATTTAATATTGAGAGATTTATTTTTAACAAAAAAGACAGCAAATTATCTTGATACATACATATGACGCCATGTTCCTTACAGAATAGTCATGTCTTGATTTTTCCGTTATCTTGATTATAAGCCATCTTAATTCTTTGTCATCTTAATTTTACGTCATCTTAATTTTATGTCATCTTAATTTTATGTCATAAATATGTATGCCATAATAATTTTATGTCATTTTAGTTTTATCACCTTAATTTTATGTCATCTTAATTTTGTTATTTAATTTTGACATCTTAATTTTATTCATCCTAATATTGTCATTTTAATTTTATGTCATTTTAATTTTGGCATCTCAATTTTGTCATCTTAATTTTGTCATCTAGATTTTTATGTCACCTTGATTTTCTATATCATGTTAATTTCTGTCATGTTTATAAAAAATCACACGAGCATAAATTTTCAACACGTTATTATAAAAACGAAATGCCATATATAATAAAAAAGTAAATAAGAAAAAGTGATGTTTATTTTTCTGTCAGGATGTATGAGATATTTATGATGATGCGGGGGGTGGGATGAGGGCAATGGTGTGGGTTGGCTACGTGACAATGCGTGTAATACGAGTTTAGGCATAAATCTGGGAATCGGCCCTATTTTTAACATTTACCCGCACACCTGAGCTTTTTCCCTAACGTTATCCAAATATCCACCAAATTATACAAAACGGGCAAATTTATTTGCGTTATTTTTTTTTTTCATTGCTCTCTTTTCACCCCCAATGCTTTTCCAGATACGGCCTCTTCATCACAGTCTGATTATTCCGCCTTTTAATTCTTGGATCACGCCTCCTTATTGGAGTGAGTATGGAGAAAAATTGAAGTATTCCTGGAACGTGTTTATATTAGCCAGTAAGGGTGGTTTTAAGAATCAAAAGAAAATATTAAGACTTCGGTTGGAAAAGTTATAAGAAATATGTAAAAAAAAAATTATTACAAAGTAACATTACTGAAATGTCTCAAATAACTTATCAAATATTTACAGTTTAGTTCAATCCCATCACCGTCCACGCTGTTATGGGAGATACAATAAATCTCCATGCAGCGCGATCTACACTAGAAAATCGTAATCTCTTTTATTTTTTTATGAGCCCGATATCACCTAGAGACGAAGATGGAACTGCCCAAAGGGACTCCTCATCCGGTGGCGACACACCTGAGTGTGAAATGAACAGTAGTGACGACGGACTTACGGTTTAACATCACTGGAGAAGGAGAATTGCTTGAAGAGCAGTCAATTTTTTTTAATGAAGTGGCTTAAAGTCTGGAGTTCAAACAGCCCAGTACTCACATAAAATTTCAAACGCAACAAAATTATACTTTGACACCACTAAATCGGATTAACCAATCGGTCCGAAGGTGAACCGATGTAAGGGTAAGTGGAGTTCCCTTCAGAATATCAAATATTTGCAGTTCGATGCCTGGTTGTCGCATTGTTTTTTTGTTGTCAAAAAGAGTCATATGAATATTTAAAATAATAACGACAAGCCAAATATTTTTTTAAGTAAAATTAAAGTTGTATCGGACGTGGGCCGTCACCCTTGTGTGGGTGTATGTGGTATAAGGGAAAATACATTTATGTGTAAATCTGTATATATATAAAATTGATGTAAACCTGTATTTGTCTATTTCATCTGTGTATGAACCTTTTATATGTATAACTGTCATGTAATTCTATGCTATTTTGTTATAATAATATGTAGAATGTTTATATGTAAAATGTATGTTTGTTTGACTCCGATCGCGTTCGCGACCGCACTGGAAATAAGTGACTTGTGAGGCGGGGCGATCGGAGTAGGTCGGGGCCCAGTCGGCGTAAGCAGGGTCCAAACCCCGAAAGTTGTTGTATTTCGCGGGCAATGGGCGCTTGTGACGGCCGACTGACCATTAATATAGAGGGCCCCCTGTTTTTTTAAATATAATACTTCTCAGTAACAACCGACTATACCGCGTTTTACTTGAGACCCGCTACCCTACTTCGACTGCCTAAGAGGAATCTCTCCCTGCTCTTCTTCTTCTTATACTGGATCTTCGCTACGGTATTCGCTACCTCGATTCTCTGAGCGCTACGCGGCAATCAACGTGCGTATTTACAGTCTTTGTACCCGTCCGGTACAAAAGTGAAATTCATTTATCATATGAGAGTGAATGAAGATATCGTAAATATACTAACTAACTGTCTAGCCTCCCATCTTCTAATCTGGAAGACTCTAGAGCATATAGACAACAGATCGATCGTCGTTAAAGTCGCAGTCCAGTTGACAGAGTTTGATGTAAAAAAGGGATCTTGTGGGCGACCCGATGATGGAGTTTCTTGAGTTTTCTTTACCTCAGAAGGAGTGGTGTACTCTAAATAGGATCATACGCGGAGTGGGCTGAAATCCAGACGATGCACCATGCATAACTCGGGACTCGAAACCCACCATTATTGACATATTCAAAAAATTGCAAAACAAATACATATAAGTTGAGTATATTTATAGGAAAGTAGTGGTTGCAGACATAAGATTGTACTATAATTTTCCGCATACGTTCAGAAAAAAATATTTGGTAAGAAAACCGCAGAAATTAACCAAAGGAAGACGAACTATTAACGAATATTTGTAGATCTCCCAATATGTGATAGTAACACATTCAGTTTTAGATGTAGTGTGGTGTATGTGTATAGTGTTCATATATCATGATAAATGTTAAAAATACTTTCCGAAAATCAGCACACGCCACCCATATCTCTAATATTAATAGGTGGACCAATCCACGCAACATGACCAGCGAATATTTGTAGATCTTCCAATATGTGATAGTTACACATTCAGTTTTAGATGTAGTGTGGTGTATGTGTATAGTGTTCATATATCATGATAAATGTTGAAAAGACTCTCCGAAAAGCAGCACACGCCACCCATATCTCTAATATTAATAGGTGGACCAATCCACACAACATGACCAGCAACGAAAAAAAAACTTTTTTATATTCGCCCACCCTATTGGATCAATTTGGAACAATCGATTTATTTGATGAATAAGAAATGGACCAAAAAAGTTTTACTCTTTTCCGAAGGAACATCTATAAGACACAAACTCAGAAAGTACAATAGAGATATGCTATGAATGGACTTGAATATAAAGTGACAAAGTTTGAAATCAAGTCGTTTGCGACACTTGTCTAAAGAGACTGGAAGTTGAGGAAAACTTAGGGGTGACAGGATGTGACTGTTCGGCTTAGAGACAAATGTCAAGAAGGGGTTTGTCGATTTAATATGGGAGATAGATCTTAAAGACGTTTTAAAATATTTTTTTATATGATACACATCTCTCATTTACAGTTTAATTAAAGTGTGGAACTAAAGGAAAAGAAAATCCAGCAAAGCCATTTGATGGGAAAGAATTCTACACTTTATCACCTAGTCTTGTCGGAGGCGGGTGCCATGCGTCGGGCGGAAGGGCACGTCGGCGCGGGGAATCGTTTTATTACCTGGAAATTACGCTTCATAAAACTATTTTTACTCCCTTTTTACCGAAACAAGAGGGCGTTAATCAAATTAATGTGCTGTGGTGTCGGAAGATTTTTTTTCAATTCGCCAAAGTGCCTTTATGGGATCGGACAGGGGAACCCCCTTGCTTGGCAGTTTATTTATAATGGCAAACCACCGATGTAAGTATTATATTTTTATAAAGGCAAACCACCGATGTAAGTATTATATTTTTATAAAGGCGAACCACCGATGTAAGTATTATATTTTTATAAAGGCGAACCACCGATGTAAGTATTATATTTTTATAAAGGCGAACCACCGATGTAAGTATTATATTTTTATAAAGGTGAGCCACCGATGTAACTATTATATTTTTATAAAGGCGATCCACCAATGTAAGTATTATATTTTTATAAAGGCAAACCACCGATGTTCGAGGTGCATGGCCACGCGGTAACGCGCTGGACTTCCGTGCGGAAGGTCATCAGTTCGAACACCGCGCTGTGCTACTCCCCTCGAACGATACAGGCACTTCTTCCGCCTAGTGTTCGAGGGTATAAGGATACCTATGACTTCGGTCATATCTATTCTTAAAAAAAAAAATTGTTATATTTTTATAAAGGCAAACCACCGATGTAAGTGTTATATTTTTATTAAGACAAACCAGCGATGTAAGTATTATATTTTTATAAAGGCGAACCACCGATGTAAGTATTATATTTTTATAAAGGCAAACCACCGATGTAAGTGTTATATTTTTATAAAGGCGAACCACCGATGTAAGTATTATATTTTTATAAAGGCGAACCACCGATGTAAGTGTTATATTTTTATAAAGGCGAACCATCGATGTAAGTATTATATTTTTATAAAGGCAAACCACCGATTTAAGTGTTATATTTTTATAATGGCAAACCACCGATGTAAGTATTATATATTATGTAACATATATTCGGTTTTAAAAACTTCTCTTTTTTTGTTGTTTTAATTTAGATATCTGCGAAAATTTCTGTTGCACTTTTGCCAGCGCTAAGTAGCTGGTGAAACAAATACTTATAAGATATAACCATAGCATTACGGCATTTCTATGTCTGGATAGGCAGAGGGAATAGAGTGCACTATATATCTTTCTCAACACACATATCGTTAGTCAATACTACATTGATACAACTTTTACGATTTTTCAAGGTTTCTACATTTCCTTTTTGCAAAATATCATTCACTTGATCCAATCATTCTTGCCTTAATATTCCTATACTAGGTCATGTACTCAAATTTTGCACTATATATTTGATTGGTTAGTTTTTCTATATTCATTCGTATCAAGTACCCACACTATTTCTGAGTGCCTGTATCATTTTTAATCTTACTCGATAAAACAGCCTTAAGCTCACATTCATTCCTAATCACTTTAAAAGCCCCCGGCCCCGATAAAATCAATAATCTCACCTTGAAAAAACTTCCGAAAAAAGCCATTTACGCCCTTACCGCCATTTACAATGCCTGCCTTCGACATAAATTCTTTCCAACCCCATTCAAAAACGCCGACGTCATCATGTTCCCTAAACCGGGTAAAAGCCACGTTATCCCTGAAAATTACAGACCGATCAGTCTGCTCCCGACTCTAGGTAAAGTGCTCGAAAAATTAATCCTAGAACGTCTCTCGTTAGAAACTTACTCACGTAACATCATCCCAGATTCGCAACACGGATTTAGGCCATTACACTCTACCAACCATCAGCTTCTTCGCGTTATAGAACACATCATCAAATACTTCAGCTCCAAAGGCCTCACGACCCTCCTTTCACTAGACGTGGCGAAAGCCTTCGACACAGTCTGGCTCAACGGACTCATATTCAAACTGCACAAGTCAGGTATTCCCCTCAGACTAGTGCAAATCATCGCATCATTCCTTGAAAATCGCTCCTTCTCCGTCAAAATAGACGGTATAAACTCATCCCCTCGCCCCATTCTGGCAGGTGTGCCCCAAGGTGCACTGTTGTCCCCTATCCTGTATAACATATACACGAGCGATATGCCCCAATTTTCACGTACACATTGTATCACCGCGCAATACGCTGACGACACAGCCTTTCTCTCTTCATCGAAATATGAGTCCGTATCCCACAACAGACTGCAAGACTTCATTCCCATTCTGGAGCACTGGTGCACCAAATGGAAGATCAAAATAAATCCCACCAAAAGCACAGCAGTCCGCTTCTCACGCAGATACATCAAACCCATCAGAACTCTTAAACTCTTCGGCCAGAGCGTTCCATGGTCAAAACACGTAAAATACCTAGGCCTCACATTAGACAGTAGACTCTCGTGGCATAAACACGCCCTCAATATCAAATCAAAAGCTCACGGAACACTCAAATCATTATTTCCCTTGATCAGTAAATACAGCAAACTTAGCACGCGCACTAAACTCCACCTATATAAAGCGATCGTCAGACCGCAACTGACATACGCCCTTCCGGTCTGGGGCCACGCGAAGAAAACAACGCTACATCACATTCAGATCATTCAAAACAAAGCCCTCCGCATAATTTTAAAAGCACCCTACATCGTCCGTAATTCAAGACTCCACGCAGATACCAAACTACATACTATCCCCGAACATATGCGCGCTCTGGCCGAAAGGTTCTACAGCTCTATATCCCGTCATCCCAACCCAGTCATAAAAGCCTTAGATAACTACAACGCGAACACCAGTTACAGACACACTCGTCCGAAATCAATATTGCGAAACATCCCCCCGACCCCCCCCTCTTTAACTCTAATCATCCCCCCAAATGACCCCCCGATTGTCACTCTGAACACCCCATCATCGATAATTCCTCCGGCAGACAGTTTACCCCCATAGGCAACCGCATTTCTCACCTTCAATAAACATTTTCTACACCTTAATATATTTATAAAAGTCACACACATTTCCCCACTCATTTACTTATCTACATATACTATATACATTCTTATAATTTATTCACAATTCATTTTTTTTTTTTTTTTTTTTTTTTTCACCCATTCAATATAAAACAGTGTGTGACGACACAAATTTATGTATATTTGTATTTAATATTATGTACATATCATCATATTTATATATGTATTTAATCGTTTATAATTTCTCATAATCATTCATAAAATCAAAACAATTACCACAAACCTATCCTTTCCCGATTCCCAAAAAGATCCAAAAATTTCCAATAAATATCTTAACAGTCAGAACTTATCCGATGAAGGAGTAAGGTGTCCTACCATCGGACCGAAACTTCGAACAAGCTATCCATCACTTGTAATCACTTTATTATGTATTTTATCATGCATTGTCACCCTTTGCATTATTCTCAATATACGTATTTACATAATATTTATTCGGCCCCTACATTTACTTCTCATACATCAATGCTGTGAAGAGACAGTTTGGAGAGGTTTGTGGTCCCTGAAAAGGTGTAAGGACGATGCACATGAGAAAGAGTCCCCATGGATGGAACTAGTCAAGGGAGAGACGCAACAGGAATATCCTTAACAACTGCTCTTTGAACAGCGGAGTGCAATGATAGATGTAGAGAAGTCTTCAATGCCCATCATGGGAGTCACGACGCTCAGTCATGAACTACAAGACAGGACGGCTTGTTCAAAGATTTTTTTGAAGAATTAATTCGCGTTTCTATTATAGTCAGAAAGGTGATGTTTACTATGAATATTCTTACGCAAATATAGACGTCTCGCAACATTTAAATTAATGAGGAGTTTCAAACTTGTTAAACTACAAATGCCAATCCCTGCCATATGAGTTCTTCGCAGAATGCTGGGTAATGCACTTCTAAGAAAGTCCAAACTCGTAAACTTTAAAAGCTTATTCTGAACCGAGAAATGTGCGGGGGTTTTTCAATTCGTTTCAATTATGGTGCACCAAGAAATGTAGTAAAGCTTTCTACTTTTAAATTGTTTGTCGTTAAATGAGCGTCTCTGTAGTGAGAAGCTTAATATGTGCTCCTATTAAAACACTGAATCTTAGAGAAAATGTAAGAGTTTCTCAAGTTTTGCGAAAGATTGATCCAGTGTTTTGTAGAAATATTCGCAATTGAAAAATGAAGATCAGATTTTTTTTTAAATAATATATTTGAATGAGATTTTTTATAGTTCAGGCATTAACATTGTGGAGGTTTAAATATATTGTAATTTGTTATGTCAAACACTGTTGATTCCACTTTATGCAACGGTATAACCCTACAGGTTTTATTTGGCGGCTTTCTTTTCTTATTGTGTTACTTTTACAACCTTTAACTGTTTAACTAATTAAATTTTTATTATCATTTAGTCTTTAACTGCTAACTAAATGTCCATTATCCGTGACGAGTATAATTGGTGTCACAGTACAAAGTGTAGGATTATAATACTCATTGTTATTATCACTGGAGATGAACACGTACAGTACTCGGCGGTAAGTAATACAGATTGGGCTTAAGAAAGAGACTGTCGGCCATAATCGGTTAACTTCGGCTTTGTAGAGCATCCTCTCTGTTATTCATACAGAGATAATAGATCCCCAATCTTTTCAATTCAAACAAATTTTTATCGCCTTTTCCACATTCATACGCGTATATCTCGACATGCTAAAGAATCTGTTATCCATAACCCTCACATTTCTTGCTATCAAAATTTGGTTCATTTGATCCAACTTTAGGGAATGTCCCTTAAAGGTATATGATGATTATTATTGTTGATAAATAATAAAACACGTTAGATCGCAATGCGGAAAGAGAGAGTGAATTGTTTATTTTAATAGTAACGTAGGTATTTATAACATTTTATAATGGGCGCGGGAGTGCGCTCGCGATATGCTTCTGTCTCGCTTCTGTGAATGCAGAAATGGTCAATTGTAGTATATAGGTAACTATCTATTTACGGAACCGGCGAGACAGCGTGGTGCGTTCTCTCTCTAGTATGTAGTGCGGTCCGCTCGGCTACGGGATGACTGGCCGGCGGGTGATCTTTGGACTTGAATGGCCGGCGTATGAACCTTGGACTGTTTATTTAAATTTGTCGAGGAATGCGAAGGTCATCTCATCGGTCATTAACCGTATGTATGCGACAATATTCCGCGACGACCGTGAATCCCTACACAACCATGTTTTCCTTTGCCTGACTCTTGTATATTCGCTCCGCCATTTATTTACTTTACATGCTCAAACGAACAAACCCCTAGAACGCTGGTCAACGACTTGACAAATCGTGACGGAACACGTATACGAATGACAGATACGACGTTCTATAAAGCCGAAGTTAGTTGATTTTGGCCGACAGTCTCTTTCTTAAGCCCGACGTGTATTGCTAACCGCCTAATCTTGTTGCATATAGGGCATGGAACTTCAGTTCTGAAAACAAAGTTCGTGGGCTATCTTGACGGATATTAGAGCCTTCTTTTTATCTATCAAATAGAAACTTGACAACTGCTGAAAGTTCATAAATTCGGGTAGAAACGTCAAACAAAACAGTAATTATCACTTTTAAAATCATCTTTTAAAATGTACTAATTCCTTTTTATAACTTCATTTAAATTGGTTATTCTTCTCTGCTAAGGCATGCGAGGGACCTGTTGCGAGTCTCACAGTCTGTGATCGCAGAAGGATCTTGGCCCGGATCCAGCGCGCCAATTATCCCGGATATAAATGTTTACTGTGGATACTTGGGGCGCATTACTGTCGGTTTACTGTAGCGTGAATCGCACCCACGTACGGGTTTAATATATTTTTTTATTTCACGACGTCTGCTTGCTTAAAAAAGATAAAATTTCCCTACAATTATTTAATTTAAAAAAGAACGATTATTTTGCTAAGATTTTTCTTTTATTTAAGCTTTTTTTATTTATTTTATTTGTATTTTATTTATTTACACATGACAAGAAATATACATAATTTGGGTAAAAACAACAAGTAATTTAATTTGGACATACAATTTTAATGGATCTAGGGTTGTTGCCTTTCATTTGTCGTGTCCCCAGTAAACTAACCGTCCCGCCGCCCCCTCTTATCTCGCCGAGAATTTTCAGCGTCTTTCCAATCATGGATTAGCGCTACGCTCAAACAGAGATTGTTTATTGGCCTTTCCAGTTCACCACTCCTCTTTCTTTACGTCGTCCTTTACTGTCCATGTAGTGAGACTCTGGAATCAGTTACAAACCAATATAAGATTCGCTCCGTCCTTGGCATGCTTTAAGAAGCGACTGAAAAAACTCTTAATTTCTAGTCAGTAAAATAACGTGTTTCATTCCTGATTTTTCTTTTCCTTTCCTCTCCACCATCCCTTCCTTTCCTTTTGATTGATGATATCTCACTCTATATGAAAAATAATGTTCGGGTGATTGTCCGTCTTTGTGGGGTTCGTGGGCATGTGCTCACGTATGTGTTTATGGATGTCGTGGGGATGGATAGTCATTTGAATGATTTATGCGACCATGTAAGTTGCTTAATTTACTTTTGTCTGGTTGGCTGGAAGAGATTGCCGCCTGGCAATAAGCCCGCCAGATTGTATTTGCAATAAAAGTGCTAAATAAATAAACTAGGCTTTTTCCTGTATCTCACTGAGGATATTTAGCATGAAAAAATAAATCGATACTTCTTTCCGATTTTCGATTACACAAAAACAAAATCCCGTTGCACGTTCTCATCAACCTGACAAACAGTGATACTCAATTACAACTGGAAACATCTTGCGAAATCAAACTCCTCATTCATCATCACTCCAGAAAGACCAAAAATGTTCATCCCATAATATCCCGCTCACAATCATAAAAATAAAAACAAAAATATACAGAAACAAAAATATTAAACAACAAAATTAAAACAACAAAAATAAACCCACACTCAAGAGCCCACACAAACCTTTTCCACACGTCATTCAAAGTTGTACTCAAACTCCTGTCGCAATAATAACCACGCTCCGATCGACTGCCTAAATGATTTTCCTCCCTTTACATTTATTGAATTCGGCACGCCATTGTATGTCATGGGAGTTAAATAGGCATATTGCCTTTGGGCAAAATATGTTTTAACTCTAGGAATGGTGAACATTTGATCAGTTGCCATGCGTGTCATGTGTCTCTGCTGAGTCTGCATCTTCCCTTCATCTCGATGGTAGTGCCAGATGGTAGTTTAAAGGGAAGACTTTTAATTAGATTGTTTTAAAGTTAACGCTTTTTCCTCGATTTGAAGATGAATGATTGGTTACACACCAAAAAGTATACTAATGAAAATATAACGCTAGTTAGCTTACTACGGCATTAATAGGTGGCACCACAACTCAAGTGAGTAAAACTGTTAAACGCCTTGGAATAACATTCTCGTATACGAGTATATGAGTGAATAATGAAAGACTAGAGTCAGTTGAAAAATTCTGTAATTTAGGTAACATTTTCTCAGGTGATGGAAGAGTTACGAGGGATATCGAACTGTGTGAAGCGTTAGGAAATTAATTTAATGGGACACTAAAACTTGTAAAGGGTTTTTCGAATTGAGCGGTTTTTTTAATTCTTGGATAAAACATAAGTGGCGTCGCGAACTTGCCTGGGCTTGTGACATTTGAGAAGTGTAAAATATGACATTTATAAAAATGGAGTCGTATACAATTCAACAATGCGTTCAAATTGATAATTATTTTATGTATTATACTCTCCGGAAACGGTGATGTTAATTGCCCACCAAGATCATGTGATCTGACACCGTTAGACTATTTTCTTTGGGATTACGTGAAAAACCAAGTCTATAAGAATGACCCCCAATCGATTCTTGAGCTGAAGGACGAAATTATTCGCGTTATTGGTGAGTTAGTACCGCAATTATGCCAAAATGTCATCGAAAAATTTGACAAAAGAGTGGACATCTGTGGAGCTGCAAGAGGTGGACATTTGGCGGATATTGTTTTTTTTGTTTAAATGTCATAAATTATACTGCAATGACATTATACAAATTACACCAAATTGTGTGTTTAATTTAAAAAAATAAGAAAATTTAATTAAAAAAACCGCTCAATTTGAAAGACCCCTTATAATCAAACCAGTCAGTATCAAAATATACCATGTCCAAATGGTATTTTAGTGCCCGCTTTGATGTATGGAAGTGAAACGTTGACGTAAAAATATTCTGAAAAGAGCCAAACAAATGCTAGAAAAATACACGGGGGAGACAATTTATGCCAAAATATTCAATGAATAGATCAGGGATAAATTTAAACTAAAGGCTGATGTGTTGAGTATGACGAAGAAGTGCACTTAGATAGTTTGGGCACGTCGAATGAATGAACGAAGAAAGAATAATTGATCAAATATACTGTGTTAATGCGAGTGTAAGTCGTGGTAGAGGAATACCAAAGATAGATTAATCAGGTGAAGTGAATGATATTTTGAAAGAGGGAAACTTAAGAAGTTAGAGATATCATTGCAGCTGTACATATAAGAATGTATATAGATATGAAAGAGTTCAAATATGTATGTCTCTTCTTCTTCTTAAACTTTCTATATACTCAAGAGTCTTTTACTGCAGGATTGTCCTCCTGTGATGCTGAGCTCCAGCTATCTCTCCATCGTTTCGGGGGTCTCCCTGGCGGACGCCGTCCATCCGGCACCACATGCAGAGCTATGTATGGAATTCTTGTGGAATTCATTCTCTGAACATGTTGGTACCAGTATTGTCGACGCTGTCGTCCCCATCTGACCACACGTTGGACCTCACAGACCTCTCGGATTGTGGTGTTCCTTACACGATCACGCAAAGTCTTCCCAGCAATAGCGCGCAGAGTTCTCATTTCCGTTGTCCTTAGCATACTTTTTGTTCTGACAGTGTCCGCCCTCACTTCGATGCCATATGTAAGGATAAGTCGCACACAGGTCTTATTAATGCGTACCTTGCTATCCGTTCTCATATCTTTATTACTCCATATGACGTCTCTCAGGCAGCCTGCCACAACTGCAACTTTATCTACCTGAGGCCTTATGTATCTGAAGATAGAAAAGTCTGACGCTTTGTTCTCTTTTAAATGCCCGTACTGTTTAACTATATAATTGGATTATGGCTATTGTAAGAATTTTTTCATTCGTTGCAGTTTTAATGGCTTAAATAAACATTTCTCTCATTATTTTTTGGAAAGTTTTCAAGTTTTTCTTCTTTTAGTTTCACAACTCCATGACCTAGTTGGTAAGACGACCTCCGTAGACTAGTTGGAGAGACGTCTATCTCACAACCCGGAGATTGCGGGTTCAAAATGGTGAATTAAATCACACAAATGCACATTAATGCTACAATAGGCGCGCTAGGAGAAACCAAATGAAGTAGATTTTGCATTAATACCTTTCACATGAACTTTGGTCAGAATCAGCCCCCTTTGAATAAAAATAGTGTTATTTCATTTTTCGTAAAAAAAATTAATAGGGTGGCACTATTCTGAAATTTCAATTAAATGAGCCACTTTTTAAAGAAATATTCTGAAAATGCCGAGTACAATTTTTTTTTTACCACAGAAGACCAAAGTTTAGCGTAAAATTTTTAATTTAGATTTTTTTTAATTTTCAAGTAATTTTTTTGTACATCCCTAATAATTTTGTAAATCGTTTTGTATGCGATAGATAAGGTACTTCAAAACGATAAAAAAAAAAAATACGAAAATGGTGATTTGTACACAACGCAGCAAAAAATCTGATGCAAGGTAGGGATTTTACGAAATTTTACAAAAGTCCGAATAACTTAAAAACGGTAAGGTTTTTACTGAGTTATGATATTCTGATAGGTTTTGACCCAATCTATCATCACCCTAAATATGATTCAGAAAAAGTATAATTGTACAATACAAGATCATATTATAATTGTACAATATACAGAAAAAGTATAATTGTACAACACAAGATTATACTATAATTGTACAATATACAGATAAAGTATAATTGTACAACACAAGATTATATTATAACTGTACAATATATAGAAAAAGTATAATTGTACAAACCAAGATTATATTATAGTTGTACAATATACAGAAAAAGTATAATTGTACAACACAAGATTATACTATAATTGTATAATACAATATACAGATAAAGTATAATTGTACAACACAAGATTATATTATAACTGTACAATATACAGAAAAAGTATAATTGTACAAACCAAGATAATATTATAATTGTACAATATAAAGGAAAAGTATAATTGTACAACACAAGATTATATTGTAATTGTGCAATATACAGAAAAATTGTAATTGTACAACACAATATTCTATTATAGTTGTACAATATACAGAAAAAGTAAAACTGTGCAATACAAGATTATATTATAATATAATTGTACAATATACAGAACAAGTATAATTGTATAATTCCGTGTGTTGTACAACTACAATACAAGATTATATTATAGTTGTACAACACACAGAAAAAGTATAATTGTACAATACAAGATTATATTATAATTGTACAATATACAGAAAAAGTATAACTGTACAATACAAGAGAGACGAATGTTTATTTTTTTGTTTGCTTTCTTACGTTTAAGATACCAAACACGAAGAATAAAGTATTTTCATTTTGTCTGAGATTTCATACAGCTAAAACCTAACTTGGATGGGGAAGGATTTAGGAAGGAGTGAGAATTGGTATTCTTGGTAAAATCCCCGGCTGTAATATCGTGGTTATGGCGATGGTCTCCTTTCCAAGCTTGTATCTGCAAATCCCTCTGCTGCAGTGCTTCTCCTTTATTGTGAGTTATTTTTGGGGCGTGATCATGAACCAAAAGCTTCCAGACGGAAGGATTATGGATCAGGGAGGACGGCAAATTGAGACTGCAAGGGGCTGATAATGGTAGGATCAGGCTGGATGAAACTATTTGAACTTTGAATACAGGACACAAGACTGATCAGTTTGAAGTTTACTCTTAAATATATAAAATACCGATGATATTATTTTTATGTATATACATGGGACGTCTATATCTTTGTTGTTAAAGCGAATTCCTTTCGACTCGGAGGTTGTGGGTTTGATTCACGTTGAAAGCCAGATTAAAAAAGAGGAATTTAAGTCATGTTTTCACAAAGTACCTCTCTAATATCTTTCTGGTTGGTTAAAAGAGATTGTCACATGGCAATCAGTCCACCAGGTTTTACTGTGTACAACTAAATGTAATAATAAAAAAAATACATACACACTATCACGCCATTTTCTTGACTGGGTAGGGAGAGAACAGCGTGCCAGTTTTTTTTCCTTTTCACACATCTATATACAAGTACCCGGGGGTAAGTAATACACATCGGGCTTAAGAAAGAGACTGTCGGCTATAATCGGTTAACTTTGGCTTTGTAAAGCGTCGTCTCTGTCGCACAATTAACTGACAAATCGCGACATGTATGTGACAATACGCGACAATACGTGTATGAATGATATAGACGACGCTCTACAAAGCCGAAGTTAGCCGGTTTTGGCCGACAGTCTCTTTCTTAAACCCGATGTGTATTACTTACCGCCGGGTACTGTACCTGTTCGTAAAACAACAACGATTTCTCTGCTTTTCTACGTTTTTTGGTTTTAAAATATATTTCTCTTGATCGAATCATAGGTAGAGGAAAATTATTTCGTGATTTTTCTCTACGACGCATTCTACTCATATTTGCACTGTATATGTATATTTTTTATTTGTCTTTCTTCATTTATTCTTTCTACGCGCTAAAACCATATCTACAGTGCTCTTTTTCATCCTAATCAACACAACTATAAACAACATTTGCCTTAAGTTCACACTCGTCTCTCATCACTTTGTTATAAGATAGAAAATTGTGATAGTCATAAAATTATACATCTTTGCCCATGTCACCATACTAAAGTATCATGTTTGTGTCTAGTACACGTACGTGTCTAACTAGGAAATATAAATAAATTAATTTATATTAATAGATCGTCAGTTAATCATGTTGAAGTCTAAAGTCTAAACCAAGAGTTTTATTGGCCGCAAACCCCTTTAAAAATACCGTCGACCCCTTAGTAATTTACTTTAATTACTCAAATAAATAAGTTTGTACAGTATTCGATATTAAATATTTCACTAGATAACATGCAACGGTTTTTCATGTCCGCACTTGCTTTGATACGTTCGATAAGAGAATGCACAGACATGTTTGAGCTACATGTGCGAGTATTTTCATGCACTCTTACGTGTGACTCTTTTAATGACACATTTTACATTTTCGTTCACCAGTTTCGTATGTAATGTGTTTTTATCAAAAAAGTGTTTTTTTTTTAATTATTTTTCTTCTTAATTAGGTACCTTTTGGAATCATTGATATTTTGAAGTGACAAACAAATATCAGTAGTAAAAGGGGTCTAGTTTTGCTGTCGTCGACCCCCAATTTTTTTATTGAAACTATCGACCCCTAGAAAAAATCAAATCGACCCCAGGGGGTCGATATCGACCACTTTGGGATATCTTAGTCTAAACAAAATGTAGGAATTAAGAAATAAATTTAATACATTTGGAAATATGATGTATGATATATGTTAGTGTGTGTGGTAGTTGTTAGGATTGCTGGGTCAGAGAATTTAGTTTTATATGTTAACACGTTTTAAAAGGTTTTTTAGGGTGCATGAACCAAAAAAAAACATGAAATAAGTTATATAAAAACTCGGACGTACAAATAGGGGATTAGAGTATCAAAGATCGGTGCCACCAAAGATGGATTTGTAAGCCAATTTAAGATATGCATACATACCCTGTTGCATAAGAGGTAAGGAACTCCCAATACTTGCAGCTTTCCTGCGTTTTCTTTCTCTATTGGGTCCCTGATACTTAGCAGCAGTTTAAAGTATTTTAGTTTTAATTGCTCTCAGTTGCGCTGAGCATTTATTGTTGTGTCTTTTTAGTACATTATTATATCCACTGCGCTGCTAGCCGTGCTTTCTTCTATCCTCTATATTCCATCAGCTCATCGAAGAGAATATTTTTTCAATCATATTAAAATTAACTTTTATTTTTGAAATAAAATGTTTCGGAAAGATTATAAAGAAACAAAAGGATAAAAAAGAAATTAGATAAATATGAAAAAAGGATTTCTGTAAGAATATTTTAAAGTGAAGACCCTTTTATTCAACATTTAATATGTGACTTTCCGACTTCAATGCGGTTTGTTTTATATGAAATAAAAATGCAAATGAAATTGTGCGACACATAAAAATCCTTCACCGTTGTTTTGATTATAACAAGCACTTCAGTTATTTTGAGAATGAATTTTTAACTTTCGTCTCGGGAATATAAATTTAAGTATTTGGGAGCCGTGGTTGATGGGAACGGGTGTCTTGAGAATAAATTGCTCATTAATAATACTAATACAAAAGACAATTTATAAATCACCGTTTAGAGAGAAGACCATATTTAAGGGCGCCCTAATTCAAGATTCGCAACGACAATTATTGACAGAAAACTGACTAAGAAAAGACGAACTGCAGAGAAACCTTTTAACCCTTCCTTCCCTGTGATGTGTGACTAGTACACATTGCTTCTAAATACTTTAATGCCTCTATAAATACAATAAATACTGGGTTCAGATTTTAGATATTCCTCCGTAATACATTTACGCATTGAATGAAAAAATAATATTAATAATAATTAGCACTTATCGGCCACATCAGAGATATTTTGTGAAAATCGGGAATAAATTCACCAATACAATCAAACGTGCGCCAGTGTGTGACGTAGGTATATAGGAACGCAAGAAATATAATCTCAGTTCGCTCGCTTCTCTCGTTTCGGTAGCTCGCGGGCTTTTGTTTGAGGTGTTCTATATTTTGTGAACGTCGGCCGATGTTTTTTTTCATGTTTTCAGCAATTAAATTTCAATTATTATCACTTTTGACTTAAAATGTAATAAATAAAAGCGATTGACTATGAATATTCTAATTTTTCCGATTTTAAATCGCTCATTTTTACATGTGTATTGATGTGTATTGAATACACAGCACCGGAAAACGCGGATTTTTTTAGCACAAGAAGGGAAAGGTTAAGGTCTTCTTGTATTGTATTGTACTATAAATTGTACAATATTACACTTTTATTGTATGTAGTACAATCTGGCAAGCTTATTGCCACGTGGAAATCTCTTTCAAGGAATCAGAAATATGTTAAAATGGCCTTAAGTGAAAACCGGATTGAAATCCTATTTTTTTAAATCTAGGTTTCAATAAGATTCGATTCCGCAACCTCCAGGCTGGGAGACACGTGTCTTACCCACTAGGCCACGAAGGTTGTCTTCTTATGTATGATAGTAACACATTTGGCTTAAGATTGATTGTTGTGCATATATGTAGTGTTCACATACAATCAATCATTTGGATAAAACCTCCTAACAAGGGTTGTTAGCACTTGCATATAGTAGCTGCACACGCTACCCTTATCTCTAATACAATGAAACCAAAAAATCGATCCTATTGATTTATTTTATGCGAAAACGAACATTTATCAACAATTATATGACTATTTGTGTAGCAAAATAAACACTTTGCAAAAGACACTGGTGTCAACTAAAACCAATCAAAATATATATTGTTAATAACATGAATATTGTGCTGGGAAGACTTTGCGTGATCGTGTAAGGAACACCACAATTCTAGAAGTATGTGAGGTCCAAGATTTGGTCAGACGGGGACGACAGCGTCGACGATACTGGTACCAACATGTACAGAGAATGAATCCTATGGGGCACCGGATGGACGGCATCCAGCAGGGAGACACCCGAAACGGTGGAAATATTGCTGGAGCTCTGCATCACAAGATACCAATCCTGTAGTAACAGAGTCTACAGAAATTTGAATATTGTGCATAGTTTCAGGAACAACGTAATATGAACAATACAATATTATTGTGAATAACACGAATATTACGCATAGCTTCAGGAACAATATACCATATTGTGAATAACATGAATATTGTGCATAGCTTCAGAAACAATATATTGTGAATAACATGAATAATGTGTATAGCTTCAGGAACAATATATTGTGAATAACATGAATATTGTGCATAGCTTCAGGAACAACGTAATATGAACAATACAATATTATTGTGAATAACACGAATATTATGCATAGCTTCAGGAACAATATACCATATTTTGAATAACATGAATATTGTGCATAGCTTCAGGAACAATATATTGTGAATAACATGAATATTGTGCATAGCTTCAGGAACAACGTAATATGAACAATACAATATTATTGTGAATAACACGAATATTATGCATAGCTTCAGGAACAATATACCCTATTGTGAATAACATGAATATTGTGCATAGCTTCAGGAACAATATATTGTGAATAACATGAATATTGTGTATAGCTTCAGGAACAATATATTGTGAATAACATGAATATTGTACCTAGCTTCGGGAACAATATATTGTGAATAACATGAATATTGTGCATAGCTTCATTTCCTTTACAATTGTAGAAAAAAGGCGAAATATGTCATATATAGTAAAATCCATTTTCTTAATTACGAGTATTAACAAATATCAAGTGCTATTTGGGTGACATCTGTTTTAATGCTTTTTTTTCGCTTCAGACAAACTTCAGTTCATTTTGGATAGATTAAGGTGCTTATTTTTATAATACTGTTAAATAACAAGAGGATTAGTAAAATGTATAGCTTAAAGTGAAGATTTTTCTTATATCGTCTGAAAAGTTCAAAGAAATGTTATTAACATAACTCGAGTATAGTGGTATTGCCGGTTTTAAATTAAAAACAACATTTGTTCCTTTTTTCTTTAAAGCGCTCCCGAGATGGAGTTGAGAGCATTTTTCTGACAAAGTGAAATTAAATGAGAGCTTAGGAAATTTTCGCGAAAATGAGCGTGAGATTCCTCGGGGAGAAGAAAAAAACAGTTAACAGAAGAATTGCCGCATTTTCGTATTCATATTTTAATAAAGACAGCGAGAGATCTGTATTTTTTATTTTATTTTCGTCGTTTTGCTATGAGACAAAAGTAAGAAATATTCTATTTTGCTTTAAAGTTAAAAAAATCTTATCTCTCAGCCGAATGAGGATCATTGTTTTGCTTTTTTTTTTCAAGGATTTCTTGAATTATTACCTGAAATCACCCAATTCACGGAGGCTTGATTAAATTTGTGAATTTTTTTTAACCAAAACAAAAGAGATTTGAACGATTTTTTCAAACACGTTCCAAAATTTTCAGGAGTGTTTTTCACAGGTTTAAAAGGCTTTTCAGAATCGTTGTCGTGTCAAGTTAGCTTAAATGAATCGCTTCGCTTAAATGAATGCCGACGTTTCAAAGGTGTTGCAGCCTTCAACAGGGTAACATCATAATCCGTAATCTTTTTTTGTCATCGCCGTTTTAAAGATGAAGGCGGCAATACCTTTGAAATGTAACCATTCATTGAAACAAACTCAACATGTCAAGAACTCCAAAAATCATTTTAAACTAGTTAATTATTTTTACTTTGATAGGAACACTTACATATTATCAAGACATACTTTTCGGGCAGGCAGAGAAGACATATTAAATGCATACTCCTTCAAACATTGCGTAAGAAGCGATATAATCTGGTATTTAAAAAATAGTCATGGGGTTTGTTTGATGTTTTAAAAGATCAAGGGAGAAATGTCACACAGTTCAAAACTATAAATTGATATGTTATAATTTTTGCTGTTTGTTAATATTTTTAATATAACATACCGTTGCACCATATTTTATTTCGAGGTAGACAGAGAGGGCAGATATCTTTAGCTTCGTATTCACACGAACAGCTTTTGCCTCATCTACACTCGTCAAACATGTAAACATTCCAGACATGTATACCATTCCAGACATATATACCACTACAGACATATATACTATTAGAGACATACATACCATTCCAGACGTATATACCGTTCCAGACATATATATTGTACAATTTCAGAAATATGTACCATTCCAGACATATAAACCATTCCATACATATACTCGTATACCATTCCATACATATATACCATTCCAGACATATATGTTATACTATTTCAGACATATATACCATTTCAGACATATACCATTCCAAACATGTATAACATTCCAGACATGTATACCATTTCAGACATATATACCATTCCAGACATAAATACCATTACAAAAATACATACCATTCCAGACATATATACCATTCCAGACATATATACTATTTCAGACATATGTACCATTGCAGACATATATACCATTCCATACATATATACCATTCCATACATATATACATACCATTCCAGACATATATACCATTCCAGACATATATACCATTCCAGACATATGTACTGTTCCAGACATATATACCGTAAAATACATATATACCATTCCAGACATATATGTTATACCATTCCAGACAGATATATCATTTCAGACATATACAGCATTCCAGACATATGTATATATCGTTCCAGGCATATATACCATTCCAAAAATAGTCGTGTATACCATTCCAGATATATATACCATTTCTGACATAAATACCATTCCAGACATAAGCATTTTGTAAGTCTTTCACAACTCATTATTTAAATTCATATCAAGTTTAGTCCTTAATTAAATTTAATTCATCTCAAGATTATTTGATTCAAGAATTTAATGTTTTCCGCAATATGTATATTTTACAACTTTTTTCCTTTATTTAAGTGAGTTTTATGATAAAGTATTTATTTCTTTCATGTATTTTTTTTTGTTAATTACAATGTACGACCTTTGATCAATAATTAAAAAAAGTAAATTTTATAAAACTCTAACAAGAATTTTGAGTGCACGTGACTCCGATAAAAAAATATATCAGACCAGAGTACGACATGAATATTTCCTAACATACATATAACACAAACATGAGACATGCCAGGGCTCAGGAGGTCCAAGGACGTAGCTCTAAAATAATTTGGAAATAATAAAAACTAAAATATATTCTAATAATTCATCCAGTCCAATACACATACCGAATTTTAAAATATTTTTACAGATTTCGGAAAGTTTAAGAGAAAAAAAAAACTACCTGAGAAGGGTAAAAATAATTATATTCACGAGGTTATTTATGTCTATGTGTTGAAATTAAAGGTTCTGGTGTGTTTTTCTCTTATTTTTTTTCATAAACATTTATAAAAAAAATATAGTTGCTCTAAGGAATGGTATATTTAAATGGATGAAGATATCCTCGAAAGGGCAATGTCTGGTATGTTTAACTGGTAGGAGATATTCTCTGCAGGGTAAGTGGATGCATATTTAACTGCTTGGGAGAGCCAAGTCTGTCATATTTAATAGGTAAGTGATATTTTCGGTAACACAGTTAGTTATTTATTTTTATTTTATTTTTATTTAACACTTTTATTGTAATACAATCCGGCAGGCTTATTGCCAGGCGGCAATCTCTTCCAACCAACCAGACAAAAGTAAATGAAGCAAGTTGCATGGTGGCATAAATCATTCAAATTACTATCCATCCCCACGAAATCCATAAATACATACGTCAGCACATGCCCACGAACCCCACAAAGACGGACAATCACCCGAACATTATTTTTCATATAAAGTGAGATATCATCAATCAAAAGGAAAGGAAGGGATGGTGGAGAGAAAAGAAAAAGAAAAATCAGGAATGAAACACGTTATTTTACTGACTAGTAATTAAGAGTTTTTTTCAGTCGCTTCTTAAAGCATGTCAAGGATGGAGCGAGTCTTATATTGGCTTGTAACTGATTCCAGAGTTTCACTGCATAAACAGTAAAGGACGACGTAAAGAAAGAGGAGCGGTGAACTGGAAAGGCCAATATACAATCTCTGATTGAGCGTAGCGCTTATCCATGATTGGAAAGACGCTGAAAATTCTCGGCGAGATAAGAGGGTGCGGCGGGACAGTTAAGGATGTTATACAATATAGACAGCATGTGAATTTGGCGTCTATTTCTAGCATTCAACCAGTTCAATGCCTTCTGGTATGAAGTTATATGGTCGTACTTTCGTAGGTTGAAAATGATTCTTAGACACACATTTTGAAGACGCTGTAATTTGTCCAGCTGTTCCTCTGTAACATCCAAGTAACATACGTCCGCATAGTCCAGAATCGGAAAGAACAGAGATTGTACGAGTAAAATTTTGGTTTTAGTTGGTAGGAATCTTTGCAACACTTTAAGGGGATGGAGGCTGAAGAAGATATTTCGGCTTACCCCATTTATTTGATCTCGCCATGAGAGAGTGTTATCTATTAGCACTCCTAGGTTTTTAACAGTTTTATGTAATGGTATGATAGAGCCATCAAGTAATATTGGAGGAAGTAAGTCAGTGTTGAATTTAATTAAGTTACTGGTATATTTAACTTATAGGCAATATTCTCAGCATGGCAAAACCTGTCATGTTCTATAAGTAGGTGAAATTCTCGGTAACGCGGTTACTGCTTTATTTAACTGGTAGGCGAGATTATCAGCAGGGCAAGGTCTATAAAATTTAATATATATGTGATATTCTAAGTAAGACAGTTACTGGTATATTTAACAATCAGACGATATTCTCAGCAGGACGAGGTCTGTCATATTTAATAGGTATGTGATATTCTAAGAAATATAGATTCTTGTATATTTAACTAGTAGGTGATATTTTCAGCAGGGTAATTACTGCCATGTTTAATAGGTAGGTGATATTCTTAAGGTTTGGGATAAGGTCTGGGTAAGAAAAACTATACTGATTTACTCAATGTGGAGGTAATTTTATAAGCACAAAGCTTTTCACTGAAGAAGTGCATTAAGAGTAATTTAATTTATTTAATCCTTCCTTCCCTGTGATGTGTAACTAGTACACATTGCTTCTAAAAACTTTAGTATCTCTATAAATATAATAAATACTAGGTTCAGATTTTAGGTATTCCTTCGTAATGCATTTACGCATTGAATGAAAGAATAATATTAATAATAATTAGCACTTATCGGCGACATCAGAGATATTTTGTGAAAATCGGGAATTAATTCACCAATACAATCAAACGTGTGCCAGTTTGTGACGTAAGTATATTCAATCTAAAAAAAACGCTATGGGTGAGGAAGCGACGCTATTCACGTCTCACTATCAGTCTACTTCTGTATATTGCAGTTGTGTTTCTTCCTTCGAGGTATAACATATCATACACATTGTAAGTCCGTCTCAGATCTCAGTCGCTCTAGCGCATTCATCCGAGGTGGTCTTTTTGCCTGTTTTGTGAACGTCAGCCGATGTTTTTTTCATGTTTTCAGCAAATAAATTTCAATTAATATCACTTTTGATTTCGAATTTTATTAATTTAAGCGATTGGCTATGAATATTATTATTTTTCCAATTTTAAATCGTTCATTTTTACATGTGTATTGAATACACATCACCGAAACGGGTGGATTGTTTTAGCACAGGAAGGGAAAGGTGAAAAAGAGACAAAGCTTACATTTCCCAATTATACTTATTTGTTTATTTTCTATTTCTTAACTTCATACCACATAAAATATAACAATAAATAACGGTTAGACCAATTGTCCACATTTTGAAAGGTGATAATTCAGACAAAAGACGAGAGTTGTAAAATAAGATTTGTATTTTAAAACTCCTGTTGAGGTGAAAAATGTATTTCACGATGAATAAATGTGGCACTATATTTTCTTTGCCTATCCTGATAGGAAAACGGCGTGATGTTATATTTTTGTATGAAGATTTAATATAAATTATGTAACAAGTTCGTTTTATAATAATTTATCAAAACCACAACAATTTTAGATATCGAAATAACTTAACGTTTACAAAATGTCACCTTTATTTCACAATGACCATGCGGAGTGGAGAGTCTCTCTAAATATTCCTGAATAATTCGGCAGCCGTAAGTGCTATACTCATTATATTTTTATGGTAATATTGTGTGTTATATGGAAAGGTTCCCATCAGCCTGCGAGTCTTTTTACGGTCCAAAATCTCCTTCCCGGAAAGGGCCAAGGCCCTTTAGATCCGAAAGATATTCCGTTGGATATTCTGTATGGATATTTAATGAACACATTGCAAATTTTTGTGATGTAATAAAAAAATGGAAACGAATTTTTTTTTAGAATTTTTTATTCCATTACGTAGAGATATTTTTTCCCCTTGAGGGGTTATTAATTGGTTTTTCAAGTGAGGTCAAATCGTGACCTAGAGGAATTTGGGTTTTTTTTAATATAATATTTCGAGGTTATTTTTTAACCTCGTACTTGAGAATATTCTAACTATTTCAACATCAATTTCTAGCTGCCCCCATACATGGCTCATGTGATGTTCAGTTAGATAACAGTCCGATACTAGTTATGTAAAGTCTTATGGAGTATTGGAGCGTGTGGTTTGGCTTATGCTGACGTTTCGAAAACCTTGCATTTTTCATTTACAAGGCTTGTTTTTAATCAACATTATCATTAGTGGATGAGTGCCGGATACCGCTTGGCGTTTAAATCACAATGCTCACGTAACGGTTACAATACTCCAAAATACCGTATACTATGATACAAACAATAATACTACAAAGGACCTTATACAATTGATACAAACAAAAATATTACAAAGGACCTTATACAATTGATACAAACAATAACACTACAAAACACCGTACACAATTGATATAAACAATAATACTACAAGGGACCTTATACAATTAATACAAACAATAATACTACAAAGGACCTTATACAATTGGTACAAACAATAATACTACAAAGGACTTTATACAATTGATACAAACAATAATACTACAAAGGACTTTATACAATTGATACAAACAATAATACTACAAAGGACCTTATACAATTTATATAAACAAAAATATTACAAAGGACCTTATACAATGGATACAAACAATAATACAACAAAGGACTTTATACAATTGATACAAACAATAATACTACAAAGGACCTTATACAATTAATACAAACAATAATACTACACAGGACCTTGTACAATTGATATAAACAATAACACTACAAAGGACCTTATACAATTGATACAAACAATAATACTACAAAGGACCTTATACAATTAATACAAACAATAATACTGCAAAGGATCTTATACAATTGATACAAACAATAATACTACAAAGGACCTTATACAATTGATACAAACAATAATACTACAAAGGACCTTATACAATTAATACAAACAATAATACTGCAAAGGATCTTATACAATTAATACAAACAATAATACTACAAAGGACCTTATACAATTGATACAAAGAAGCGCGAAAGTCTTAAAACCCATTTGTCCGATATAATATACGAACTTCCTTGGCCAGACTTCATATACTCGTACATTGATATGGATGGTCGTGCTGACGCAGTTCACAGCACGCTTACCGTTTCTCATAAGTCTAGCTACTGAAGCGTCATCAGTTCAATAACAGAAAGTTCTCCACCTCCCCTGATCATCGTCCACCTGCTCCCAATCTTCAAGCGCTCTATTTCAAGTCTATGAACCGTGCAGACTGTCCTTATAGCGCGTCTTCTGTCCTCCGATCCTTTGTTGGCCCGTTACTTCGGCGTATAAGATACGTTTAGAGGGTCTATGATCATCCATGCTTATCACATGTCCAATCCAACTCAATTACACCTCTACAACCATATCCTCTATAGGTTTACGAGTGAAACGTTGCAGTATGGAAAAAATGTAACATGAAACTAGATAATTTGAAAGATGCAGTGAAAAACCGCCAGTGGAATATTTCCAGGCTCTGAATGTGCCCCGTGTAGAGAACTATAGTTCCAGAGTATGCAAAGGTCAATGCTTTTGTAGGGAGATATCTTAGTAGACTGTGAGATGGTTCTGCTGTAAAATTTATTAAGTTTGATGATAGCGGTTGATATACTTCTGAGACGACTCTTTAGTTCATTATCCAGAGAAGAATTTAATACTTAGATGTTGTCCTTGTATGTGAAAATAGGTACGTTCTATAGTCGTCCGCTATTCACAGGAATTCAGGTTAGACGTTATAACTCATTATCTACAGCACGGGTCTCCAAACTTTTTAGCCAAAAGGCCACATTGACTCCTCTAATAAGTCCCAAGGGCCAAGACCTAGCTAGTTCATCAGACCAACATACTGTAGTTTTGAATTAAGCGCAAATTTTTGTATTGGGACTAGCCGGCGAGTGAGATACTCGTATCTATGGCGCAGGGTGCGAGGGTGGACTCCGCTCCGTTAGCAATTTCGGTTGGTACTTACGGGCAAATGTTAAGGACATTTCATTGCAAATTTTACAATGTAATCAAAATAAACTATGACGGGCCGATGTTGGCCCGCGGGCCGTAGTTTGGAAACCCCTGATATATAGTATAAAAATAGGCTGCTATTAAAATATGCTAGTACTTGGGTTTTGTTTACGTATATTTCTGAGTCAAATACCCATAAGTTATGTATCTCACTTAAATTTCCTTGACATTAATTTGTCTGTCAACAACATAATAAAAACTGTCTATACATATTAAATAAGGTAAGCGCCAGGGCACTGCCCTGACGGACATCAGTATTGGTGTTAAATGTGTCCATCCCCACTTCACCAAGAGAGCCAAAACATTTGTTGGATTTAGGTGGCGTGGTCAAAAGATAAGTTCTAAGTAGCAGGATAACAGGTTTTTCAAATATCATTTGTAACAAATCTTTATTGATTGAGTAAACCAGCAAAAGTGGCAAAAATATGAGTACCTTGTCCTCAATATTTTCATGTCATTGGTTTGTGCCAAATATTATTTGTACTGTGCTACTAAACTTTGTTCAAGATCTTGACAAGAGTTTCCACGATAATCTCGTCGTTATGAACTACTAAAGTTTGACCTATCTTCGTCATGATTTGTGATTAATTGAAGGCATCAGATATGGTTCTTGATTGCTAGAAACAAATATTCAGGCCATGAACTGCGTCACGGCCTGAATATTTGACCTAAAAGTGAGAATACTCCTCATCAAGACCTATGTATGGAGTATCTTGATGTACGGCTGCGAGACATGGTGCCTATCCGAAAGAGATAGACGAAGACTAGAGGCTTTTGAGATGTGGTCCTATAGAAGACTATTAGGAATTTCCTGGAGAGACCGCATCACAAATGAAGAGGTTCTCCAACGAATCGAAGGAGAAAGGCACCTGCTCAGGATCCTGTCCGAAAGGCGTGCAAGATGGATCGGTCATATAATACGACAAGAGGGCCTCTTGCATGGCATAATGGAGGGTATGACCGAGGGGACAAACTCTAGGGGACGCCCACGCCGAGAGTACCTGGAGGACCTGTTGGTGGACGTGCGCTGCTCAACATATACAGATTTAAAAAGAGCCGCACAGGACAGGGGGGAATGGAGGAGAAGAGTTGAAATTGCTGCAAACCAGTCTTAGGACTGCAACCACGGAGAGAGGGAGAGAGAGAACTGCGTCAGTTACGGATTCTCTACTATATTAAAAAAAATCCGTGGTGAATTAAAAATTACCTTCTTGATTTCCTTTCATCTCAAGATGTTTTGTGGTATATAATGAATTAATACGAAATACTTATTACACATGACGAGTATACAGAAAGCACATAGTAGATGAGAAGCGCACTATTCATCGATGTTATTGGAGATAACTTTGGAAACCTTTGAAACATTTTTTTCACAGGCGTACCCTGTTGCATATAAAGCGTGGAGTTTCAGTACTTGCAGATTGCTTGCGTCTTCTTTTTTGATTGAGTTCCTGATAAGTAGCAATAGTTCTACTTTTTTTAGTTCCATTTGCTCTCAATTATTCTGACACATTATTTTTTATCATGTCACATAAAACGTCTTTATATTTACATAAAAGATTCTAAAAAAGTAACTTATTCTGATGAGATGCGTGCACTGAAAAATATATATACGAGGGTCATCCAGAAAGTAAGGTTACAACATTTATGTAGGATCGAAAAATGCTTGTATTTAATTGAAATTCACAGGATACTTCAAAAATATATTCAACTATTTTTTATTGTAATTGCCGTCGATATCAAGACATTTCTGTAGTCGGGACACCAGCTTTTGTATGCCAGTGTCATAGACCTCCGCCGCCAGCTCTTTCAACCACTTCTTCACAGCTTCCTCGACCTTCTGATCGTTGAAAAATTGTTCGTTGAAAACCCGTTGATCGTTGAAAAATTGTAATAGATATTACGTTTAGTCTACTAACTGAACTAAACACCTAAACCTTCAGAAAGAAAAGAAACGTCCATGTCAGGTAAATAAATTATTTTATGAAAAGAGATATTTTGATTTATTTAATAGTAAGTTTTCAGCATAATATCATAATCTCCTTAACTGTAAGACTAACGATTATTTCAGCTTGCATATTTTTCTCAGCCCCTTTCCGGTTATTTAGCACGCACATAATTTGCATACAAAAAGAAAAAAACAGCTGGATAAAGGAGCAGGCAGCCGCGCCACGCCGCATATTACATCCCGTGTAAAAGTCTCGCATTATTATGACATTAACCGAATTTATGGCCGAATTCTGGAATACTAAAATATTATGGTTTTTTCCTCACCTAAAGCATACGCCGAAATTTTATACGATACTGTTATTTAGTAATGGAACAAAAGAACTCTTTTGACGTGGATTATATCTTAAATAATAAAATATACATAAAAACCATCCCAGGGAGTTCTTGAACCAATGGGTGTGGGTTGATATACCTTTAGCGCCTTTGCTGTTGGCCTCGCCACCCTATTGGTAGGGGTTGTGTATCTTGACTGGGAGGTTATGAGATAATCCCAAACCTGTTGATAGCTTATCTTTTAAATATTTTCGTTTGTGTTAACTGAACACATGTGTAGAATTTTAGAACATATGATTATATCTCAATATGGGTGGGAAACATGATCGTTATGACAGGCTTCATAAAAAGGCTCCAAGGAACTCAAAGAGTTATGGAGAGAAGCATGCTAGGACTAATGAGACGGGACCGAATGCGAAACACGTGTGTTATGAGAGAAAACACAAGTTAAGGATGTGATAGTCCAAATAAAATAAAATAAATGGAGATGGGCTGAGCACGTTGCAAGAATAAATATCATAGATGAACATATTAGATTCTCCAATGGTATTAGCGAGATTGCGAGTAAAAGACTGAAGATGCGCTGAACAGATGACGCGTGTAAGTTTGGTGGTTGAACGTGGCAGCGATGTGCTAATAACGGAAAAGAGTGGTGAATACTAGGCAAGACCTTCGCCCGAGGATCAGATAATGGCAATTTATTTATTTTTTCAAAACAGGCTTAGACCAATTACTTTGAAAAATACAAGATATTAAAAAAGAAGAAAAATTACATAGAAAAAAAATAAAAATAAAAAATAATGCATATGCATACATACGAGTAAATACACACAAACATATGATACACATATATTCACAGTCACTTAAATATGTTGATGAGTGCTTTCTAACGCACTCAATCTAAGAAGAAAATTTACTTTTGCTTTTGGTAATGTGATATGAAATATGTCAATATCCGAAGCAGTCCCATTCAGAAGAGTTAAGGCCCTTCCAACAGGCATAGCGGCTGGAAGACCTGTTCTTGCGTATGTTATTGATAACAATTCTTGACGGCGCAGTCCAGTGTAATTGTTAGGAACTTTTAACGTTAATCTTTGTAGTAATGCTGGACAGCTCACAACTCCTCGAACGAGTTTGACAACGTATACCAAGAGACGCAGATCTCTTCTTACGCTCAAGGAGTTATACCCGAGCATGCCCAACAGAAAATGAGTAGGATAAAGCTTATATACTATATACGAGTATCTATTGACAAATAAGGATAAAAATTATATTGACAAAAGAAGGATAAAATTTAATTATTGTAAGTAGGATAAAATTAAATTTAATTAAATTTATATTGACAAAAGGAGGATAAAATTTAACTTTAAATTAAAAATTTAATTTAAATGTAGGATAAAATTTAAACTATTGACAAAAGAAGAATAAAATTTATATACTATATATCTATTGACAAACCTATTATTTATTGTTATCTCTGAACGTGTGGAACTGAGCAGATGATCTGCGTTTACTCTCCCGTTCCTGAACCATGTTGGGTTGTCTCTGAGAAGCACTCTGAGAAGTCAGGTTTTTATATAATGTATCTACCTTTCTCAAGGCCTTCCTCTCGCTTGCTGACCACGATGTTTCCAATCACCACTAGATTTTTCAAACTGCCTTCATCTTTCTGAGGACCAGTACGAAGTATAACAGATTTTTTTTTTCTCATACTGTTGACAACTTCAATTTTACTTTTAGGTGTTGAAATATGAATACATTAATGACGTTTACAGTTCATGAAATCTGATAAATTTGGTGCCATTATGACATTTCAAAAAAAAAATAATTTTGGATATAAAAAAATAAATGGAAATTAAATCCGAGTAAAACGAAAAATTTTCAGGTTCGAATCCTGAGTTACACTGTCATTGAGAAAAGTCTACTCTCGAAATGCTGCTACATACATTGATCTTTTTATTATTATATATATTTATTTTCGTTTTAAACTACTATGCATTAAATTAATCAACGTTATTGTATTTATTTCACCCACTTTGGTGAGGTGTATCGGATGCCCTCTACAATATCTATTCATTTTATTTGGACGAACTCGACATTTCTCCCGTCACTTTGTAACCCATGTAACGATCGGTCAACACACTCTTCAGATCTTTTGGAAGTGTAACACACCATCGACAATCTAATCTCACTTATTTTTGTCATTTACGGGTGCAACTTTGAGATTTTTTCTCAAATATTCGTTTCGTACTTTGTCTCTACGAGTGACACTGATCATCCATCTTAGCATTGTTATCTCTGCTGCATGGTACTTCCACTTCTGTGCTGAGAACTTTGTACTATAAAGCTGTTAATATGGCACTCTAATTAATTTGGCCCTTCATCTTCAGAATACTTTTTTAATCAAATACCAGAATTCTTCAACTCCCTTCAAACTTTTTTAACTCATCTTTATTCTTTTACCCCTTACACTTTTCTATTACCATAACTGTAAACTTCACGACCTTAATTTTTGGATTTTTTTATTCACACCTCTAATACAGTTGACTTATCAATGTTTGTATTGTAATTTACCTTATTTTTACAAAATATGTTATTGTACTAAAATTAACTTATGAATGTTTGTATTGTAATTTACCTTATTTTTACAAAATATGTTATTGTACTAGAATTAATTTATCAATGTTTGTATTGTAATTTACCTTATGTTTACAAAATATGTTATTGTACTAAAATTAACTTATCAATGTTTGTATTGTAATTTACCATATTTTTACAAAATATGTTATTGTACTAAAATTAACTTATCAATGTTTGTATTGTAATTTACCTTATTTTTACAAAATATGTTATTGTACTAAAATTAATTTATCAATGTTTGTATTGTAATTTACCTTATTTTTACAAAATATGTTATTGTACTAAAATTAATTTATCAATGTTTGTATTGTAATTTACCTTATTTTTACAAAATATGTTATTGTACTAGAATTAACTTATCAATGTTTGTATTGTAATTTACCTTATTTTTACAAAATATGTTATTGTACTAAAATTAACTTATCAATGTTTGTATTGTAATTTACCTTATTTTTACAAAATATGTTATTGTACTAAAATTAATTTATCAATGTTTGTATTGTAATTTACCTTATTTTTACAAAATATGTTATTGTACTAAAATTAACTTATCAATGTTTGTATTGTAATTTACCTTATTTTTACAAAATATGTTATTGTACTAAAATTAAAATCTTAATAATTTAAGCAAAATATCAGTTAGAATGTTATAACAGGCTGTATCATATTCTTAAGATATAATAAGGTTTCGTTTTAAGGCCATGTTAAGGGACGCGCTACGGGTAAGGAGGGTCTTATATGAGGCTTTACAAGACAAATTGAAAGGGTACTTATCGGTCTCTGGGTAATGATAATATCCTGTTCAAAACATTTCGTAGCGCCTCTACGATGATTTTTTTAATAAACAGTTTATATTACGTAAAAGCTGCTGTAAACATATAAATTTAGACCATCAGATCATCCTATTTAACAAGGCAGATATTACATTTTCATTATGTTTTTCGTCCATGTTTATTAAAAAACAGTACGATGTACCTTTTGCTATACAAAATCATTCACTCAGTGATTGACGCACCTCACTTACTCGCAAACATTTATTTTCGTATTCCCACTAGATCAACAAGACAGATCAATCCCTTTTATATCGAAATTTGCTATACAAATTATAAAATCAACTCCTCTATAATTCGTATGCAAAGACTTGGAAACAAGTTTGACAACAATTTAGATATTTTTTTATATAAGTATATATAGTATTCGCCAGAATATCACAACAATATTTAGAAATAGCTACTAACTTTGTGCTCTCCTTTTATTATATCATCATCATCATCATCAGCCTGTATCTATCCACTGCAGGATCTAGGCCTCTCCAAGTTGTCTCCACAAAATCCTGTCCTTTGCACATTGCTGCCACATAATACCTGCATGCTTACGTATTTCGTCCACCCAGCGCGCCTTAGGTCTTCTTACAGGCTTTTTTATACCTATTGGGTACCACTGGATTACTTAATACGTCCAACGATGGTCTGTTGCTCGGGCGATATGTCCAGCCCACTTCCACTTGAGTCTTTTTGCAGCCTCTATAACATCTTCAACCTTTGTTTGGGCTCGTATCCACTCATTACGTTTTCGGTCTCTTCTGGTATAACCTAGCATGCACCTTTCCATGCTGCGTTGTGTTGTTTGGAGCTTTTGTAACATTCGTACCGATAAAGTCCAAGTCTCGCATTCATATGTTAGTACTGGCAAGATGCACTGGTTAAATACTTTCCGTTTGAGGCAGATTGGGAGCTTGCTCTTGAAGATGTAGTTTAGTCGTCCAAAGGAACTCCAAGCTAGTTTTGATCTTCTATTTACTTCATTTAAAGTCCTTTAATTATATAAATAACGTAATATAAACAAAACATTAAGGACAATACTTTGCCTCTAGAGTTGAGTGACCCTGCATCAACATGTGGAAGGTTTCGATTCTCCAAAGCAACTTGTATCACGTTCTACAAGTGAGCCCATGTGTTTTCTATATCTCAAGATCTATCCATAAAATTCCCACAAAATTCTAAAAAAATCCAATATTTGTTCTATGTATGCGTTATTCCACAAAAACAAATCTGAGTTCTTTACCTCTATAAAATAAGTCTTCGACAATTATGTAAGTCTGCTTGGTGAAGTTTGGTAATATTTTGTGGTATACATACATGAAATATATTGAACTTAAATATGCATATAATTATTAAATAATTTTAAAACGATGACTGTAATTTATTATTACTACTGCTTTTTGTTTCTTCATGTTAGTTTAAGATAAAGTTTTGTATTATTTGTCAATAATTTTAATTACTTGTATAACCTGTCACACGTTCATTTGTATATAAAGACACTGTTGTGTCAGTGTTAATTAAATAAATAAATTATATTAATAAGAATTATAAAAAAATAAGTAGTGAATGCTTCTTATATTAAAAAGGAACAGAATTTATATTATATAAAATAATAATTGAAAACAATAATAACAGTTATCATAAAGAAACTATCGTATATAAGCGTACAAAAAACGTATGTCATAAATACAATATGACGTCGTGCAAAGTTGGACTGTCCGCACTGCACCAAACCAGGATATCATTTTTGACATGAGTAGGGAATGACACTACAACTGCGTACAACTAATTTAAAATTAAATATAAAGGACGAAATTAGACAGCTGTAACTTTGAAAACATCCTTCAGTACGCAAAAAAAATAGAACCATGTCTAAAAAATACAATAATCAATAAAAAAAGTATTTTGAACAACTTTTTAAAATGTTCTTTAGAGACATGCGAGATTCAATCTCAAGGTCTAAATATTCGAATGTGTCTTTTCAGACAATCGTCAAAGATCAACAAACTAAGTTAAAAAATGTCCGACACTACAACCTACTTATTTCCTATCGTATTAAGCTTAGGCAAGGGAGAATTTGCAAAGTAATTAATTCTGTAATTCTCACATAAAAATGTGTCTTGCAACCTAGTCAGTCTTGTTGGAACTCGAATGCTGAACAATTCCAAAAGTTTTGAACAATTTATCATACCATTATTGACTTTATAAATTTTGTCGTACACACTCTTCTGTTCGTTATAGCTTTAGCCGGTCCCTCGATCACATTCCTCAAACAGAACATATTCCATTTTTTGGTGATTCGGATAACTTGAAGAGCATAGCCTGGAAATAACTTTACCTTCGACCCAATTAATCGAGCTTTAGGGTAAATAGTAACTGTAGTACGTAGATAATTCGTGATTCGTTATTGCATATGTTGACAATATTAACGCACGTAAAGAGTCAATAATACTCCTACACGTCTAGTGTAAATAAAAATTGTTACCGGTAGAATTCTTTTACCAGACCAATCTGTTCTACTTACTCGTATATTTTGTAAAATTTGTTTGCAATAATTTTATATTACAAATAACCCTGTCACGTGCATAGTTTTAATGATTTGATGCATACACTGGCAGAATATGGAACGATATTATTGATAATCTGAAAAATATTTTCGTATATAAAGGTTGGATTAAAACGTAAAAGTACACCGAATGTACGTGGACGGCGGTTTTCGGCATTTAAATATTTTCAGCAATTATTCAAGTTTTATAATGCTAGTTATTCTTGATCAAAGCCTTAATTTGGTTGTCATCAGTGGTTATTTGTCTTACAAGAGTGGTCATCATTTTTATAGTGTCGTATCAACATAACATTTTTTTTAAATCATAGTTGACACACACACGATCGGTAAGTATATCGTTGCCATATACTGAACATATTTATCGTTTTACGTGGTCAAAAGCATTATGGATCGAAAAATCAACTTATTTTGTTTCTACGCAAAAAAAAAACATTCAAACAATTGGGGTAAATATTGACCGAAAAAAATCAGTTTTACTATTTTACACCTCCTCATACAATATTTACGATTTTTCTGACTTTCTACTATCCCTTTTCTTCCTTTATAGTTATATATATTCAGTACGTTTTAAATGAAGTACGAAATTTTCGACTTTATGACATCTATCCGAGTAATAAACACAGCTTTCCTCATTGAAAATTACGAGTATATTAAAAATGAATGAAATGGTAAAACATATTTTCACACTTTCACAATCATTCAGGAAAATCTTACCGTTTCAGAATCCTTCAGGAAAATTTTACCGTTTCACAATCCTTCAGGAAAATCTTACCGTTTCACAATCCTTCAGGAAAATCTTGCTAAGAACAATAGTTTTGACTTGATTGTATACTTTTCAACAAAAGCTTTGTGTAACTCATCCCTCAAAGGATTAGCCGTTTGTCATTTCGTATACTTGTATTTAAAATTTATTTGGAAAAAAGTCAGAGAATAGTGAGAAAACGAGAGGGTTGTCGTAAAATTTTACGCGATAAAATCTGCACGCTCGAAAATGTACGAAATGTAAAGGTACCCACTTGGTGTCTACGTGTCTATGCTCAAGTGCCTACTCAAAAAAGTACACATTCTGAGGATGTACTTAGTGAGAAGTACTCACGTTGTAACGTTAGAAGGAGAAATACAGAAGGAATACATCACGCAGGGGAAATAAATCTCATTCGCACCGAGAGGGTGAAAGAAAACGAGAAAAAACTTATTTTTTCCTCTACTTTATTTGTCCAAACTAATGTGGTGCGTGCTTCAAAAAGTTGTGAAGGGAAATGTCCTTGGCCTCGACTGAAATGAACTGTTTCCTACACATGACTGTTTTATATACCAACATCCTATTAAAAACAATTCATATGGTGTCTTGACTACAAAAGTGTCTTAAATGTTAATTGATTTTTATAACTTGTTGATAAAAGTGTTATATCAAAAATCGATTTATTAAGAAGTATCGATTTAATTTTTCATGCTATATGCAAAAGCCTAGTTTACTGGGGATAAGACAAATGAAAGGCGACAAACCCAGACCCTATAAAATAGTGTATGCCCAAATTAAATTACCTGTTGTTTTTTTGCAAATTAGGTATATTTCTTGTCATGTGTAATAATAAAAAAAAAAATTAAAAAATAGTTCAACAGTACGAGCATTTAAAAGAGAACAAAGCGTCAGACTTTTCTACCTTTTCATACATATTTCAACTCTTTCATATCCATATACCTTCTTATATGTACATCTGCAATGATATCTCTAACTTCTTAAGTTTCTTTCTTTCAAAATATCATCCACTTGATCTGATTATCTATCATTGGTATTCCTCTACCACGACTTAAACTCGCATTAACACTGTATAAGCAACAAACCCAGATCCATTAAAATTATGTCCAAATTAAACAAAGTGTTGTTTTTTTCGCAAATTATGTACATTTCTTTGTCATGTGAAAAATAAATAAAATATATAAATAAATTTTTAGTTTGTTTTTCACACATCCTAATAAATTTCGAAAAAAAATTAAAATTAACCTTCATTTTTATTTATTTAACACTTTTATGGCAAATACAATCTGGCTGTCGTATTGCCAGACGGCAATCTCTTCCAACCAACCAGACAAAAGTAAATGAAGCCAATTACATGGTCGCAAAAACTATTCAAATTACTATTCATCCCCACGAGATCCATGAACACATACGCGAGCATACGCCCACAAACCCCACAAAGACGGACAATCACCCGAACACTCCTTTTCATATAAAGTGATATATCATCAATTAAAGGAAAAGGAAAGGGTGGTCGAGAGGAAAAGAGGAAAAATCATAAATGGAACACGTTATATTGCTGATTAGAAATTTAAGTTTTTTCAGTCACTTATTAAAGAATACCAAGGACGGAGGTTATCAGCATGATAATAAATTTGACGATCTCTGTAGCCTAATTGGCATGACGTCTGTTTTTCCAACCCCACGATTGCGGGTTCTATTGCCGCTAAGACCTAGTTTTAAAAAAATTTGGTGGAAATACATGACAACTAGTGTGGCTTCGTATCGGAAAAATCAACAGTAGACGCCATTCAAACCGTTAGACTCCTTGTCGAAAAACATCGTGATGCCAATAAAGACCTTCATATGGTCTTCATCGATCTTGAAAAGGCATTTGACAGGGTCCCTAGAAGCCTAATTTGGGTAGCACTTAGAGCACCTAGTGTACCAAAGAAATACTCGTATGTACTTGCCATCCAGGACATGTACGATAACGTGACAACGCAAGTGAGGTGCACTTCGGTCACTTCACCAGAATTTCCTGTAAAGGTGGGGGTACATCAAGGATCGGTAGTCATGGACTATTTAACTAACCAGGAAATGAACAGTCTCCTAAAGATCCTACTATTTGCAGACGATATCGTATTAATAAGTCAAAAACACGAAGACCTGCAAAATAGTCTGGAAAGGTGGAGAAGAATCTTGGAGGACAATGGATTGAGACAGAGCAGAAAGAAAACAGAGTATCTGTACCTACTATTCGAGAACACAAATGCTGTCACTCACGTAATGCAAATGGATGGAGAAACATTACCAAATTGTGACTCCTTTAAGTATCTTGGGTCACCCATCCATAGCGATGGAGGATGTGCAGCAGATATAACAAATATAATTAGTGTGGGATGGATGAAGTTTAGATCAATGACGGGAGTTCTTTGTGATTCGAAAATGTCAGTAAAGTTAAAAGGAAAAGTATACCAAACGATTGTCAGACCCGCACTCCTCTATAGCTCTGAATGCTGGACGATGTACAACTCTTACTCTAGGCAACTAGAAACTGCTGAAATGCGCATGCTAAGATGGTCAGCAGGTGTGTCTCTAAGAGACAAAATAAGAAGCTCACGCATTCGTGGAAGCCTGGGTGTAACAGACAACAGCAAGATGGAGGAGAGGCGATTGAGATAGTATGGGCACGTTGGACGCAGAGCACCCGATCACATTGTGAACCAGGCAATCTCCATGGATGTTCCTCGAATAACAACCAGAGGAAGACCAAAGAATTCATGGGTGGTGCAAAAAGATAACCTGATGCAGAGGCACGGCCTGGGGGACGTAGTCCGGGACAGAAGAGCATACAACCTGAGGACGATGAGAGCTGACCCCAACAGTCTTCGCAGACAATGAGTTGGGATGGAGCCAGGGAGAAGACCTAGTTTTTAAAATGATTCTTGCTTGATTTTCACTGAAAGCCTTTTTTTTTTTTGTTGATTGAAAGAAATCATCTCATTAAATAAGACAGCCAGGTTATAATGAAGATATCATAAATGGTACTGTGTATTTTTTTAACTTTATAAAATATCTAATATAAAATACACATTGTTTGTACTTCCTGAAGATGGGGTGTGCACCTTGAAACCGGTAGAGTTATACCATTACAAAAACTGGAATAAACAGTGTTTGATAAAATAAATTACAATGTCTTTAAACCTCCACAACGTTAATGCCTTAAATACTCGTATAAACAATATATAAAATATAATATTAGGTCCCCACATACGAAACCGGCGTTTTGCCGTACTGGCAACTTTGATCTCAAATATCTTCTCTTTGGTTAGGAATTTCAAATTCAAATTTATACAGCTATTTACTCAAGTATTTGTGTTTCGAAAATTATAATTCATTTGTTTTTTCCTCAATTGTTTTTTTTCTTTGCGTCACTCAGTTTACAAAATGGAAAACTTGAAATATCGCGTTATTTACGAGTACGAGTTCCACCGTGGCACCAGTGCTGCAGAAACGGCTCGAAGGATTAATGATGTGTATGGCGACGGTGCCGCAAAAGAAAACACAGTGCGTTTTTGGTTCCAACGTTTTCGTTCTGGAAATTTCGACCTGCAGAAAAAGCCCCGTGGACGGCCGGAGACCAAAGTTGATAATGAAGAATTGAAGGCTATTGTGGAAGCGGATCCATCGCAAACCACGTCCGAGTTAGCTGCAGGCTGCGGTGTTAGTGATAAATCTGTTTTAATCTACTTGAAGCAAATTGGGAAGGTGAAAAAGCTTGAAAGGTGGGTACCTCACGAATTGAGTGAAGCAAATCAACAAACGCGCGTTGACTGCTGCGTTGCATTACTCAACCGGCACAATAATGAAGGGATTTTGAATCGAATCATTACCTGTGATGAAAAGTGGATCCTGTATGATAATCGGAAGCGCTCATCGCAATGGCTGAACCCTGCCGAACCAGCCAAACCATGCCCCAAGCGAAAATTGACTCCAAAAAAGTTACTTGTGAGCGTTTGGTGGACTAGTGCTGGTGTCGTTCACTACAGCTTTCTTAAATCTGGCCAGACGATTACGGCAGATGTCTATTATCAGCAACTGCAAACCATGATGGAAAAGCTAGCTGCTAAACAACCGAGGCTGGTTAATCGCTCTAGGCCACTGCTGCTTCATGATAACGCTAGACCACACACTGCAAAACAGACGGCTACCAAATTAGAAGAGCTTTAATTGGAATGTCTAAGACATCCACCGTACTCTCCGGACCTTGCCCCAACAGATTACTATTTTTTTCGAAATTTGGATAACTTCTAGCAAGGGAAAAAATTCAACTCCGATGGGGCAGTCCAAACCGACTTCAAAGATTTTATTGATTCCCGTCCGAATGGTTTTTTTAGTAAAGGGATCGATGAACTACCTATGAGATGGCAAAAGTGCATAGATAGCAATGGTACATACTTTGATTAAATAAATATATTATATTAAAAAAAATCAACTTTATGTTCCTCCCAAACAAAACGCCAATTTCACATGTAAGGACCCAATATATATTTTTAAAATATTCTGTGATGAATTTGATCTTCTACAAAGAGTTTTCCTTTATCTGATCATGTTTCACTCTATTAACCCTTCCCTTACAGTGATAAAAATAATACGCGTGCTCCGGTGTTGGGTAGTGAGTACGCAATAAAAAATTAGCGATTTTAAATCGGAAAAATAAGAACATTCATAGATAATCCCCTTAATTAATTATAATTGAAGTTAAAAATTATAATAATTGAGATTTATTTGCTGAAAACATTAAAAAACCATCCGGCAACGCTCACGGAACGGGCGTACGTCTAACCTATTTGCAAGGCTAGAAGCTACTAGTGGCGCGGAACGTCAGTCGCATACTCCGGCGCTTAGGTTTATGCTTGCGACGTTGAGACAATTCAGCTCCTCGCAATTCAGTCTAGTATGCAAGAGTGAGATGCGAATATAGTGTCGCGCTTCCCGCATACTATTCACCTATCGTCAAGACGAGGCACTCGCAGCGTTTAAATGCGAATTTGTTTTCGATCTTTACAAAACACCTCGATGTAGTCGATAAATTCTGATTATTATTAATATAACTTTTTAAATCAATGCGTAAATATATTATGGAGGAATACCTAAAATCTTAACCTTGTATTTATAATATTTATAGAGATATTGATGGTTATTAGAAGCAACATGTAGAAGATACCCAGCACAGGGAAGGAAAGGTTAAACATGGTGGCAAAATAAAAATTCGATATTATTAAAATAGCATAAACAATAAAATCCTAAAGGACATATTTAAATAAAATATATGAAAATTACTTAAAAAGTGTGTTGAGAGATTTGCTTTCACCCTCTAGGCTAGTGTTATCAGGATAATATGAATAAATGATAACTACACCAAGACCGACCGGATCGCGAGTAACCTCAACGCCAAAGGGGATCGCATACCAGAATAGTTGAGCTTTAAATTAAATACACGTAAATCTCCAGTAACCTTATGGCTGTTATAATATAAAAACAACAAAGGCAATCTTCATAGTTTGTATGATTTTGTTTAAAGTCAAGAATATTACGGTTAGATTTATTCTAGTAAAAGCTTACTTTATAGCAACTAGGGTCAAAATAATTTTAAAATGTCTTGATATTTTTCAAACAAGTCCGCCCCTTTGGACTTATCTTTTTGTGTCATTATTTGATTTTGTTTATCCGTTTGCACGGATTTCTCCTGTTACACATAGAGGGTATGCTTCTAGCGTTAGCTTATTTGTTAGGAAGAATATCAGTCAGGATTCTTCTCATACTGCTAGACGGTACCGAGAATATATCAACAGTGTCATCCAGTTGGTTCAATATCTCTATACCACGCGTGACTGAGTGTTTAGCTATGATATTCGTCCTGTAAGTAGGTATGTAGAAAAGAGGATGATTCCTTGCACGGCTATATTTATTAAGTACATATAAACTTAGTGATTCTAGAATCGCGGGACAGTTAAGACAACCTTGAAAAACCTTTAGCAGGAATATCACAATGGATTCTTGCCTTCTTGTTTCGAGGCTTCTATAGTTACACAACGTGAGAAGTTCGACATGGTGAGCATATTTTGGGTAATCGCCCTGGGTAATTATAATAATCTAGACATTTTGTTAAACTTACACATAGCCAGACACTCTGGTGGGATGATGTACGCCCTAAAAAAGCTGCCAGGGAATTAAAAATCATTTGAATAAAAAAATGGTGCTCATTCTAGTGTTTTCCTCAGTCTTAAATTTTTTTATCCGTCTTTGTTTTAATTTTTTAGCAAACAGAACCACATCATCTGCTTACATTTATTTTATTCACTTTGATACCTTTACTAATTACATTGTTTTTAAATTACACCCACATGAATCAACAAACAAAAAAATCAACCAAGGTGACATCACATATCGTTGATCTACAGCATTAGTAATTTTTAACTACTCAGTAAGTGGTACATTGACTTTAATACATAAAATACTGTTTTTGTGTACAGGGCAACTACACTTATTAATTTATCAATCAAGGTATAATCTCTCAATACTTCCTATAATTATTTTCAAGGTCTTTCAATACTCCTCATATTTACGGTATGGTAAAAAAAGTGTAGCTTTTGTATATTAAAACCACCTATAAGCATTAAATGAGTTTTTTTTTATCTTCTCCCATATCTATCCTTTCCAGCTTAATCGCACATTTCAGCTATTGGTGACATGTTTGAACGCTGACACGCTGACGTTTGCACGCGTTACCAAACTGTTAGTGTGCAAACGCGTCACCATATCGCACATCTGAAAAAGGCTTTTATTAGATACATTCGAGATCATGAAATTTCACGTTTTTGGAATATCTCAAAAAGCCTCAAAATGCAGCCAAGTTAGACATTTATCGTCATTATAACTTAAATGGCCCTTTACCATCAGGAACATCGTGATTGAAATCTTAAAGTTCTCTTCTATCTAGCGCAATCCATAGCATTGCAGTTCACGTCTTTTTATGTTGGTTGAAGACTGTATCTCCCTATCGTAGCATTGGGGGGTGGTGTAGAATGGGCACCCGATTCATCGAATTGACCTACAATGTCCCACATTCAACATGTGATTTAAAAATATTCAGCACTTCGCCGTGTTTAACTATATGGTTCTGAACCCAATTCATTGCATCGACCTACAATATGCAATACTCAACCTGTGATCTGAAAGCATTCAGCACTTCGGCGTGTTTAACTATATGGTTCTGAACCCAATTCATTGCATCGACCTACAATATGCAATACTCAACATGTGATCTGGAAACATTCAGCACTTCGTCGTGTTTAACTATATGGTTCTGAACCCAATTCATTGCATCGACCTACAATATGCAATACTCAACATGTGATCTGAAAACATTCAGCACTTCGCCGTGTTTAACTATATGGTTCTGAACCCAATTCATTGCATCGACCTACAATATGCAATACTCAACATGTGATCTGAAAGCATTCAGCACTTCAGCGTGTTTAACTATATGGTTCTGAACCCAATTCATTGCATCGACCTACAATATGCAATACTCAACATGTGATCTGGAAACATTCAGCACTTCGTCGTGTTTAACTATATGGTTCTGAACCCAATTCATTGCATCGACCTACAATATGCAATACTCAACATGTGATCTGAAAACATTCAGCACTTCGCCGTGTTTAACTATATGGTTCTGAACCCAATTCATTGCATTGACCTACAATATGTAATACTCAACATGTGATCTGAAAGCATTCAGCACTTCGGCGTGTTTAACTGTATGGTTCTGAACCCAATTCATTGCATCGACCTACAATATGCAATACTCAACATGTGATCTGAAAACATTCAGCACTTCGCCGTGTTTCACCATATGGTTCTGAACCTAATTCATTGCATCGACCTACAATATGCAATACTCAACATGTGATCTGAAAACATTCAGCACTTCGCCGTGTTCAAACTATATGGTTCTGAACCCAATTCAATGCATCGACCTACAATATGCAATACTCAATATGTGATCTGAAAGCATTCAGCACTTCGCCGTGTTCAAACTATATGGTTCTGAACCCAATTCATTACATCGACCTACAATATGCAATACTCAACATGTGATCTGGAAACATTCAGCACTTCGAAGTGTTTAACTTGTAGGATACCTATCTAGTAAATAAATAATTGTCAAAATAATGAGTGAATTGTTAAAACACAAATAAATTAAATTAATTATTGTTAATAATAAACATACAGGGTCATTGACCGATGAAGTATTCATAGATAGCTACACGTCCAGAACGGCGACAATATTTACTATTTTATAGTACCCGCGATTTGTCCAGTCATCTCCAAATATAAATAATTAACCTACCGCCAGTCCATGCGCCAGAGCGAGATAGAATATGTATCGCGAACTGGTTCATTCATTGGTATAAATTGCCCGCACTCTGAGAAATAAACATACATTCGTATTGTCATTTAGTCAACTGTCAAGACTTTGTTATTTATTTACCTGCTGTCCACTTATCGATTTATATCCGCATTCCTGAGTCTATATTTATTGAATACAAATCAAGATCATCATGACTTATCAAGATAAGCAATCCGCTATATTGATAACTCTGTGCGAGAAGTAACGCAGAATCAACTAAAACGAAGATAACGATGTCGATATCAAAATCATCAGCACGTCCTAATAGGACACACGCTACACTGATAACGACCATCGTTACATTGGTGACCCCGAACGAAAACCGAACACGTACATCGACGAACTACACCATCGCTATATTGGTGAACCCGAACGAAAACCGAACACGTACATCGACGAACTACACCATCGCTATATTGGTGAACCCGAACGAAAACCGAACACGTATTTCGACAACGACGTACCATCGCCACCATCATTACATTGACCCCGAACGAAAACTGAACATCGCCACAACGCTACATTAGTGAACCCGCACGAAAACCGAACCCGCACGAAAACTGAACCCGCACGAAAGCCGAACCCGCACAAAAACTGAACCCGCACGAAAACTGAACCTGCACGAAAACTGAATACATACCTCGACTATATCGAATACCGCCGACTCGATAGCAATGTCAAAACAATTGCAACTCGACGCCATCATCAGCAGCAACGCAATGAGCATCATGAACAGTTTCGTCAACAAGATTTTCGAGCGCACCGCCACCAACGCCAACCGCCTCGCCCACTACAACAAGATGATCATCATCACCAGCAGAGAGATCCAGACCACCGTCAAGATTCTACTCCCCGGCGAAATGGCCAAGCACGCCGTCAGCAAGGACACCAGAGCCGTCACTCAGATACAACACTACATCTGATTTGGACGAGCCCGACGCCAGCTCACGTGAGGTCAGTCCTAGCGATCAGCCACACGATTTACAGGATTGCCTCCCTCGACGAACTACTGACCGACAAGATGCAGCAGCAGACAAGCATCGCTACAACATCGATACAACCACGAACATCGATACAACCACGCTACAACCACGCTGCAGCAACGAGCACCGCAGACTCCATCATCATCATCAAGCACCATCATCATCAAGGACACACGCTACACTGATAACGACCATCGTTACAAACTATATGGTCCTGAACCCAATTCATTGCATCGACCTAAAATATGCAATACTCAACATGTGATCTGGAAACATTCAGCACTTCGCCGTGTTTAACTATATGGTTCTGAACCCAATTCATTGCATCGACCTACAATATGCAATACTCAACATGTGATCTGGAAACATTCAGCACTTCGTCGTGTTTAACTATATGGTTCTGAACCCAATTCATTGCATCGACCTACAATATGTCATACTCAACATGTGATCTGGAAACATTCAGCACTTCGTCGTGTTTAACTATATGGTTCTGAACCCAATTCATTGCATCGACCTACAATATGTCATACTCAACATGTGATCTGGAAACATTCAGCACTTCGTCGTGTTTAACTATATGGTTCTGAACCCAATTCATTGCATCGACCTACAATATGTCATACTCAACATGTGATCTGAAAACATTCAGCACTTCGTCGTGTTAAAGTATATGGTTCTGAACCCAATTCATTGCATCGACCTACAATATGTCATACTCAACATGTGATCTGAAAACATTCAGCACTTCGTCGTGTTAAAGTATATGGTTCTGAACCCAATTCATTGCATTGACCTACAATATGTAATACTCAACATGTGATCTGGAAACATTCAGCTCTTCGTCGTGTTTAACTATATGGTTCTAAATCAAGGCCCGAGAGAGAAGACTTTCAAGTTTTAACAACAGGTGGTGTTTAGCTAACAAAACAAAGGCATTTATTTAATTTTGATTAATTTGAAAAATAAATATGCAAAAACGATAAAAATAATAAGTAATCTTCCTCAACGCGTCCTCAATGCTGATCGTCGTAGTCCTTTGTAATTTATGGAACTTGGTACACAATTTGTCTCCATCCTTCTCGGTATATGGCTATATTGAATGCAAAGAATTCCATCTAGTCCTTTATTTAATTACAGCGTTTTATAGACATTCTGGTCAGATGTTTTCTCTCAACTGTACCCATGATCGGCAGTTGTTAAATTTATTGTCCTTTCAGGCAACATACTCCAAGTATGTTAAAATCCTTTTTCTGCACGTTGTTTAAAGTCTTCCATAAATTACAAACTGTTAGATGATGGAGACGTTAGTGCACTTTGTAATCCATCTGATAAGAAGCCTCTACATGCAACATCACACTTTGATTGCATTATCACATTTCTTTCCTTTTTCCTCATCGTCCATGTTTCCACTACACACATCGGCATGGAGCATGCTAGATATTACAGTAGAAAAGTTTGGCTCTTCAAAAGAAAGATATCTTCGTCACATTAGTCAAAACTGTTCTTAAAATACTTTCGATGTATGCAATACAGCCTGGCTAGCCTATTTCCGTGTAAAAATCTTTTTCAATAAATCAGAAATATGTTAAAAAGAGTTTAAATAAAAACAAAATAAGGATTTTATCAACAAGGTTATAAAGTGTTTCGATAATCGCTAATTCCTGAATGATAGAGATATCGGTGAGAAAAAAATGTTTGAAGTAGATAGAAAATCAAGTAACGAGGTTGTTAAATAGACAACCCTAAATCCCATGTAATATATTCATCGCATAAACATCGTGGAAATATCTTGAATACGAGTATAGCCCATAAACAAGAGATGTTTTTAAATATTCAATAAAACGAGACACTCGCTACGGGAGATTAAATGCTTTTATTTGTCGAGTTAAATTTCTGTTCGGGAGAACGATCGTTTATACTTAGACTTTGAATACCTATTGAGAAAGCTTTCTGGCGATGAAAACTCCTCTGGAAAAGCTTCGAGATTGAATATTCAAATATATTTTTCACCTTGCTAGTCTATATATTAAACTGACATGAAATAGTTAACATTAAACATTCATTTATAATTATTGTAATTAGAAAGAATCGATCGGAAAATAAAATACATTGGGTTAAAATATTATTTTAATTTTCTCAAGTTAGTATTATAAATAATTTGGTTATTAATATTGTAAATACTGTCAGGACTTGGTACTTGTTCTGCTATAAACAACCATTTAATTTATTACAGTCATAAATAGCTATTAAAATTTCAATATTAATAAACCTCAAATAAAAAAAAAGTGTTTTGTGAGTTGAATATTTTTTGCGCATTTTTGTCACAATATAAAAAACTATCAAGTTTAGTAATTTTTTTTGTCTGATTTCATATTATTACTTACTTATTATTGAAAAGCAATATTAATAACACTTAACTAACTAAAAAAAAAGTAATTTGTGAGTCGAAAATTTTTTGCGCCTTTGAGTCTCAATATATAAGAAACTATCAAGTTTCGTCAATTTTTTTTTGTTTGATTTCATATTAATACTTACTAATTATTGATCAGCGATATTAAAAACCCTCAAATAACTGAAAATAAAGTGTTTTCTGAGTTGAATATTTCTTGCGCTATTTCGTCTCAATATAAACCATTATGAAGTTTCGTCAATTTTTTTTTGTTTGATTTCATATTAATACTTACTTTTTATTGATCAGCGATATTAAAAACCCTCAAATAACTAAAAATATAGTATTTTGTGAGTCGAAAATTTTTTGAGCCTTTGAGTCTCAATATATAAGAAACTATCAAGTTTCGTCAATTTTTTTTGTTTGATTTCATATTAATACTTACTAATTATTGATCAGCGATATTAAAAACCCTCAAATAACTAAAATAAAGTATTTTGTGAGTTGAATATTTCTTGCACTATTTCGTTTCAATATAAACGATTATGAAGTTTCGTAAATTTTTTTTGTTTGATTTCATATTAATACTTACTTATTATTGATAAGCGATATTAAAAACCGTCAAATAACTGAAAACAAAGTGTTTTGTGGATTTAATGTTTCTTGCGCTATTTCGTCTCAATATAAACGATTATGAAGTTGCGTCAATTTTTTTTTGTTTGATTTCATATTAATACTTACTTATTTTTGATAAGCGATATTAAAAACCCTCAAATAACTGAAAATAAAGTGTTTCGTGAGTTGAATATTTCTTGCGCTATTTCGTCTCAATATAAACGATTACGAAGTTTCGTAATTTTTTTTTGTTTGATTTCATATTAATACTTACTTTTTATTGATCAGCGATATTAAAAACCCTCAAATAACTTAAAATATAGTATTTTGTGAGTCGAAATTTTTTTGCGCCTTTGAGTCTCAATATATAAGAAACAATCAATCAAGTTTTTTTGTTTGATTTCATATTAAAACTTACTAGTTATTGATCAGCGATATTAAAAACCCTCAAATAACTAAAAAAAAGTGTTTTGTGAGTTGAATATTTTTTGCGCATATCCGTCTCAATATAAACAACTATCAAGTTTCGTAAATTTTTTTTTGTATGATTTCATATAAATACTTACTTATTATTGATAAGCGATATTAAAATCCCTCAAATAATTAAAAATAAAGTATTTTGTGAGTCGAAAATTTTTTGAGCTTTTGAGTCTCAATATATAAGAAACTATCAAGTTTCGTGAATTTTTTTTGTTTGATTTCATATTAATACTTACTAATTATTGATCAGCGATATTTAAAACCCTCAAATAACTGAAAATAAAGTGTTTAGTGAGTTGAATATTTCGTGCGCTATTTCGTCTCAATATAAACCATTATGAAGTTTCGTCAATTTTTTTTTGTTTGATTTGATATTAATACTAATGATTTGATATTAATACTAATGAATGATTTGATATTAATATAAATACTAATAAGCGATATTAAAAACCCCCAAATAACTAAAAATAAAGTATTTTGTGAGTCGAAATTTTTTTGCGCCTTTGAGTCTCAATATATTACATAAGAAACTATCAAGTGTCGTAATTTTTTTTTGTTTGATTTCATATTATTACTTACTTATTACAGATTAGCGATATTTAAAACCCTCAAATAACTAAAAATAAAGTATTTTGTAAGTCGAAAATTTTTTGAGCCTTTGAGTCTCAATATATAAGAAACTATCAAGTTTCGTCAATTTTTTTTTTGTTTGAATTCATATTAATACTTACTTATGATTGATAAGCATTATGAAAAACCCTCAAATAACTTAAAATATGGTATTTTGTGAGTCGAATTTTTTTTGCGCCTTTGAGTCACAATATATAAGGAACAATCAATCAAGTTTTTTTGTTTGATTTCATATTAAAACTTACTAGTTATTGATCAGCAATATTAAAAACCCTCAAATAACTAAAAAAAAGTGTTTTGTGAGTTGAATATTTTTTGCGCATATCCGTCTCAATATAAACAACTATCAAGTTTCGTAAATTTTTTTTTGTATGATTTCATATAAATACTTACTTATTATTGATAAGCGATATTAAAAACCCTCAAATAATTAAAAATAAAGTATTTTGTGAGTCGAAAATTTTTTGAGCTTTTGAGTCTCAATATATAAGACACTATCAAGTTTCGTGAATTTTTTTTGTTTGATTTCATATTAATACTTACTAATTATTGATCAGCGATATTTAAAACCCTCAAATAACTAAAATAAAGTATTTTGTGAGTTGAATATTTCTTGCACTATTTCGTTTCAATATAAACGATTATGAAGTTTCGTCAATTTTTTTTGTTTGATTTCATATTAATACTTACTTATTTTTGATAAGCGATATTAAAAACCCTCAAATAACTGAAAATAAAGTGTTTTGTGAGTTGAATATTTCTTGCGCTATTTCGTCTCAATATAAACCATTATGAAGTTTCGTCAATTTTTTTTGTTTGATTTCATATTAATACTTACTAATTATTGATCAGCGATATTAAAAACCCTCAAATAACTAACAATAAAGTATTTTGGGAGCTGAATATTTCTTGCGCTATTTCGTCTCAATATAAACGATTATGAAGCTTCGTCAAATTTTTTTTGTGTGATTTCATATAAATACTTACTTATTATTGATAAGCGATATAAAAAACCCTCAAATAACTAAAAATAAAGTATTTTGTAAGTCGAAAATTTTTGCGCCTTTGAGTATCAATATATAATATAAGAAACTATCGAGTTTCGTCATTTTTTTTTTGTTTGATTTCATATTAATAATTACTAATTATTGATCAGCGATATTAAAAACCCTCAAATAACTTAAAATAAAGTATTTTGTGAGTTTAATATTTCTTGCGCTATTTCGTCTCAATATAAACGATTATGAAGTTTCGTCAATTTTTTTTTTGTGTGATTTCATATAAATACTTACTTATTATTGATAAGCGATATTAAAAACCCTCAAATAACTAAAAATAAAGTATTTTTGAGTCGAAAATTTTTTACGCCTTTGAGTCTCAATTTATAAGAAATTATCAAATTTCGTCAATTTTTTTGTTTGATTTCATATTAATACTTACTAATTATTGATCAGCGATATAAAAAACCCTCAAATAACTAAAAAAAAGTTTTTTGTGAGTTGAATATTTTTTGTGCATTTCCGTCTCATAAACAACTATCAAGTTTCGTAATTTTTTTTTGTTTGATTTCATATTAAAACTTACTTATTATTTATAAGCGATATTAAAAACCCTCAAATAATTAAAAATAAAGTATTTTGTGAGTCGAAAATTTTTTGCGCCTTTGAGTCTCAATATATAAGAAACTATCAAGTTTCGTCAATTTTTTTCTTTGATTTCATATTAATACTTACTTATTATTGATGAGTGATATTTAAAACCCTTAAATAACTGAAAATAAAGTGTTTTGTGAGTTGAATATTTCGTGCGCTATTTCGTCTCAATATAAACCATTATGAAGTTTCGTCAATTTTTTTTTGTTTGATTTCATATTAATACTTACTTATTATTGATAAGCGATATTAAAAATCCCCAAATAACTAAAAATAAAGTATTTTGTGCGTCGAAATTTTTTTGCGCCTTTGAGTCTCAATATATTATATAAGAAACTATCAAGTTTCGTAATTTTTTTTTTGTTTGATTTCATATTATTACTCACTTATTACAGATAAGCGATATTTAAAACCCTCCAATAACTAAAAATAAAGTATTTTGTGAGTCGAAAATTTTTTGAGCCTTTGAGTCTCAATATATAAGAAACTATCAAGTTTCGTCAATTTTTTTTTTGTTTGATTTCATATTAATACTTACTTATTATTGATAAGCATTATGAAAAATCCTCAAATAACTTAAAATATGGTATTTTGTGAGTCAAAATTTTTTGCGCCTTTGAGTCTCAATTTATAAGAAACTATCAAATTTCGTCAATTTTTTGTGTTTGATTTCATATTAATACTTACTAATTATTGATCAGCGATATAAAAAAACCCTCAAATAACTAAAAAAAAGTTTTTTGTGAGTTGAATATTTTTTGCGCATTTCCGTCTCATAAACAACTATCAAGTTTCGTCAATTTTTTTGTTTGATTTCATATTAATACTTACTTATTATTGATGAGTGATATTTAAAACCCTCAAATAACTGAAAATAAAGTGTTTTGTGAGTTGAATATTTCGTGCGCTATTTCGTCTCAATATAAACCATTATGAAGTTTCGTCAATTTTTTTTTGTTTGATTTGATATTAATACTAATGATTTGATTTTAATACTAATGAATGATTTGATATTAATATTAATACTAATAAGCGATATTAAAAAACCCCAAATAACTAAAAATAAAGTATTTTGTGAGTCGAAATTTTTTTGCGCCTTTGAGTCTCAATATATTACATAAGAAACTATCAAGTGTCGTAATTTTTTTTTGTTTGATTTCATATTATTACTTACTTATTACAGATTAGCGATATTTAAAACCCTCAAATAACTAAAAATAAAGTATTTTGTAAGTAGAAAACTTTTTGAGCCTTTGAGTCTCAATTTATAAGAAACTATCAAGTTTCGTCAATTTTTTTTTGTTTGAATTCATATTAATACTTACTTATTATTGATAAGCATTATGAAAAACCCTCAAATAACTTAAAATATGGTATTTTGTGAGTCGAATTTTTTTTGCGCCTTTGAGTCACAATATATAAGGAACCATCAAGCTTCGTAAATTTTTTTTTGTTTGATTTCATATTATTACTTACTTATTACAGATCAGCGATATTCAATACCCTCAAATAACTAAAAAAAAGTGTTTTGTGAGTTGAATATTTTTTGCGCATATCCGTCTCAATATAAACAATTATCAAGTTTCGTAAATTTTTTTTTGTATGATTTCATATAAATACTTACTTATTATTGATAAGCGATATTAAAAACCCTCAAATAATTAAAAATAAAGTATTTTGTGAGTCGAAAATTTTTTTAACCTTTGAGTCTCAATATATAAGAAACTATCAAGTATCGTCAATTTTTTTTGTTTGATTTCATATAAATATGTACTTACTAATTATTGATCAGCGATATTAAAAACCCTCAAATAACAAACAATAAAGTATTTTGTGAGTTGAATATTTCTTGCGCTATTTCGTCTCAATATAAACGATTATGAAGTTTCGTCAATTTTTTTTTGTTTGATTTCATATTAATACTTACTAATTATTGATAAGCATTATGAAAAACCCTCAAATAACTTAAAATATGGTATTTTGTGAGTCGAAATTTTTTGCGCCTTTGAGTCTCAATTTATAAGAAACTATCAAATTTCGTCAATTTTTTTTGTTTGATTTCATATTAATACTTACTAATTATTGATCAGCGATATAAAAAACCCTCAAATAACTAAAAAAAAGTTTTTTGTGAGTTGAATATTTTTTGCGCATTTCCGTCTCATAAACAACTATCAAGTTTCGTCAATTTTTTTTGTTTGATTTCATATTAAAACTTACTTTTTATTGATCAGCGATATTAAAAACCCTCAAATAACTTAAAATATAGTATTTTGTGAGTCGAAATTTTTTTGCGCCTTTGAGTCTCAATATATAAGAAACAATCAAGCTTCGTTAATTTTTTTTGTTTGATTTCATATTAAAACTTACTAGTTATTGATCAGCGATATTAAAAACCCTCAAATAACTAAAAAAAAGTGTTTTGTGAGTTGAATATTTTTTGCGCATATCCGTCTCAATATAAACAACTATCAAGTTTCGTAATTTTTTTTTTGTATGATTTCATATAAATACTTACTTATTATTGATAAGCGATATTAAAAACCCTCAAATAATTAAAAATAAAGTATTTTGTGAGTCGAAAATTTTTTGAGCTTTTGAGTCTCAATATATAAGAAACTATCAAGTTTCGTGAATTTTTTTTGTTTGATTTCATATTAATACTTACTAATTATTGATCAGCGATATTTAAAACCCTCAAATAACTAAAATAAAGTATTTTGTGAGTTGAATATTTCTTGCACTATTTCGTTTCAATATAAACGATTATGAAGTTTCGTCAATTTTTTTTGTTTGATTTCATATTAATACTTACTTATTTTTGATAAGCGATATTAAAAACCCTCAAATAACTGAAAATAAAGTGTTTTGTGAGTTGAATATTTCTTGCGCTATTTCGTCTCAATATAAACCATTATGAAGTTTCGTCAATTTTTTTTTGTTTGATTTCATATTAATACTTACTTTTTATTGATCAGCGATATTAAAAACCCTCAAATAACTAACAAGAAAGTATTTTGTGAGCTGAATATTTCTTGCGCTATTTCGTCTCAATATAAACGATTATGAAGTTTCGTCAAATTTTTTTTGTGTGATTTCATATAAATACTTACTTATTATTGATAAGCGATATAAAAAACCCTCAAATAACTAAAAATAAAGTATTTTGTAAGTCGAAAATTTTTGCGCCTTTGAGTATCAATATATAATATAAGAAACTATCGAGTTTCGTCATTTTTTTTTTGTTTGATTTCATATTAATAATTACTAATTATTAATCAGCGATATTAAAAACCCTCAAATAACTTAAAATAAAGTATTTTGTGAGTTGAATATTTCTTGCGCTATTTCGTCTCATTATAAACGATTATGAAGTTTCGTCAAATTTTTTTTGTGTGATTTCATATAAATACTTACTTATTATTGATAAGCGATATTAAAAACCCTCAAATAACTAAAAATAAAGTATTTTTTAGTCGAAAATTTTTTACGCCTTTGAGTCTCAATTTATAAGAAACTATCAAATTTCGTCAATTTTTTTGTTTGATTTCATATTAATACTTACTAATTATTGATCAGCGATATAAAAAACCCTCAAATAACTAAAAAAAAGTTTTTTGTGAGTTGAATATTTTTTGTGCATTTCCGTCTCATAAACAACTATCAAGTTTCGTAATTTTTTTTTTGTTTGATTTCATATTAAAACTTACTTATTATTTATTAGCGATATTAAAAACCCTCAAATAACTAAAAATAAAGTATTTTGTGAGTCGAAAATTTTTTGCGCCTTTGAGTCTCAATATATAAGAAACTATCAAGTTTCGTCAATTTTTTTGTTTGATTTCATATTAATACTTACTAATTATTGATGAGTGATATTTAAAACCCTTAAATAACTGAAAATAAAGTGTTTTGTGAGTTGAATATTTCGTGCGCTATTTCGTCTCAATATAAACCATTATGAAGTTTCGTCAATTTTTTTTTGTTTGATTTCATATTAATACTTACTTATTATTGATAAGCGATATTAAAAATCCCCAAATAACTAAAAATAAAGTATTTTGTGCGTCGAAATTTTTTTGCGCCTTTGAGTCTCAATATATTATATAAGAAACTATCAAGTTTCGTAATTTTTTTTTGTTTGATTTCATATTATTACTTACTTATTACAGATAAGCGATATTTAAAACCCTCCAATAACTAAAAATAAAGTATTTTGTGAGTCGAAAATTTTTTGAGCCTTTGAGTCTCAATATATAAGAAACTATCAAGTTTCGTCAATTTTTTTTTGTTTGATTTCATATTAATACTTACTAATTATTGATAAGCATTATGAAAAACCCTCAAATAACTTAAAATATGGTATTTTGTGAGTCGAAATTTTTTGCGCCTTTGAGTCTCAATTTATAAGAAACTATCAAATTTCGTCAATTTTTTGTGTTTGATTTCATATTCATACTTACTAATTATTGATCAGCGATATAAAAAACCCTCAAATAACTAAAAAAAAGTTTTTTGTGAGTTGAATATTTTTTGCGCATTTCCGTCTCATAAACAACTATCAAGTTTCGTCAATTTTTTTTTGTTTGATTTCATATTAAAACTTACTTATTATTTATAAGCGATATTAAAAACCCTCAAATAACTAAAAATAAAGTATTTTGTGAGTCGAAAATTTTTTGCGCCTTTGAGTCTCAATATATAAGAAACTATCAAGTTTCGTCAATTTTTTTTGTTTGATTTCATATTAATACTTACTAATTATTGATCAGCGATATTAAAAACCCTCAAATAACTAAAATAAAGTATTTTGTGAGTTGAATATTTCTTGCACTATTTCGTTTCAATATAAACGATTATGAAGTTTCGTAAATTTTTTTTGTTTGATTTCATATTAATACTTACTTATTATTGATAAGCGATATTAAAAACCGTCAAATAACTGAAAACAAAGTGTTTTGTGGATTTAATGTTTCTTGCGCTATTTCGTCTCAATATAAACGATTATGAAGTTGCGTCAATTTTTTTTTGTTTGATTTCATATTAATACTTACTAATTATTGATCAGCGATATTAAAAACCCTCAAATAACTAAAATAAAGTATTTTGTGAGTTGAATATTTCTTGCACTATTTCGTTTCAATATAAACGATTATGAAGTTTCGTAAATTTTTTTTGTTTGATTTCATATTAATACTTACTTATTATTGATAAGCGATATTAAAAACCGTCAAATAACTGAAAACAAAGTGTTTTGTGGATTTAATGTTTCTTGCGCTATTTCGTCTCAATATAAACGATTATGAAGTTGCGTCAATTTTTTTTTGTTTGATTTCATATTAATACTTACTTATTTTTGATAAGCGATATTAAAAACCCTCAAATAACTGAAAATAAAGTGTTTCGTGAGTTGAATATTTCTTGCGCTATTTCGTCTCAATATAAACGATTACGAAGTTTCGTAATTTTTTTTTGTTTGATTTCATATTAATACTTACTTTTTATTGATCAGCGATATTAAAAACCCTCAAATAACTTAAAATATAGTATTTTGTGAGTCGAAATTTTTTTGCGCCTTTGAGTCTCAATATATAAGAAACAATCAATCAAGTTTTTTTGTTTGATTTCATATTAAAACTTACTAGTTATTGATCAGCGATATTAAAAACCCTCAAATAACTAAAAAAAAGTGTTTTGTGAGTTGAATATTTTTTGCGCATATCCGTCTCAATATAAACAACTATCAAGTTTCGTAAATTTTTTTTTGTATGATTTCATATAAATACTTACTTATTATTGATAAGCGATATTAAAATCCCTCAAATAATTAAAAATAAAGTATTTTGTGAGTCGAAAATTTTTTGAGCTTTTGAGTCTCAATATATAAGAAACTATCAAGTTTCGTGAATTTTTTTTGTTTGATTTCATATTAATACTTACTAATTATTGATCAGCGATATTTAAAACCCTCAAATAACTGAAAATAAAGTGTTTAGTGAGTTGAATATTTCGTGCGCTATTTCGTCTCAATATAAACCATTATGAAGTTTCGTCAATTTTTTTTTGTTTGATTTGATATTAATACTAATGATTTGATATTAATACTAATGAATGATTTGATATTAATATAAATACTAATAAGCGATATTAAAAACCCCCAAATAACTAAAAATAAAGTATTTTGTGAGTCGAAATTTTTTTGCGCCTTTGAGTCTCAATATATTACATAAGAAACTATCAAGTGTCGTAATTTTTTTTTGTTTGATTTCATATTATTACTTACTTATTACAGATTAGCGATATTTAAAACCCTCAAATAACTAAAAATAAAGTATTTTGTAAGTCGAAAATTTTTTGAGCCTTTGAGTCTCAATATATAAGAAACTATCAAGTTTCGTCAATTTTTTTTTTGTTTGAATTCATATTAATACTTACTTATGATTGATAAGCATTATGAAAAACCCTCAAATAACTTAAAATATGGTATTTTGTGAGTCGAATTTTTTTTGCGCCTTTGAGTCACAATATATAAGGAACAATCAATCAAGTTTTTTTGTTTGATTTCATATTAAAACTTACTAGTTATTGATCAGCAATATTAAAAACCCTCAAATAACTAAAAAAAAGTGTTTTGTGAGTTGAATATTTTTTGCGCATATCCGTCTCAATATAAACAACTATCAAGTTTCGTAAATTTTTTTTTGTATGATTTCATATAAATACTTACTTATTATTGATAAGCGATATTAAAAACCCTCAAATAATTAAAAATAAAGTATTTTGTGAGTCGAAAATTTTTTGAGCTTTTGAGTCTCAATATATAAGACACTATCAAGTTTCGTGAATTTTTTTTGTTTGATTTCATATTAATACTTACTAATTATTGATCAGCGATATTTAAAACCCTCAAATAACTAAAATAAAGTATTTTGTGAGTTGAATATTTCTTGCACTATTTCGTTTCAATATAAACGATTATGAAGTTTCGTCAATTTTTTTTGTTTGATTTCATATTAATACTTACTTATTTTTGATAAGCGATATTAAAAACCCTCAAATAACTGAAAATAAAGTGTTTTGTGAGTTGAATATTTCTTGCGCTATTTCGTCTCAATATAAACCATTATGAAGTTTCGTCAATTTTTTTTGTTTGATTTCATATTAATACTTACTAATTATTGATCAGCGATATTAAAAACCCTCAAATAACTAACAATAAAGTATTTTGGGAGCTGAATATTTCTTGCGCTATTTCGTCTCAATATAAACGATTATGAAGCTTCGTCAAATTTTTTTTGTGTGATTTCATATAAATACTTACTTATTATTGATAAGCGATATAAAAAACCCTCAAATAACTAAAAATAAAGTATTTTGTAAGTCGAAAATTTTTTGAGCCTTTGAGTCTCAATATATAAGAAACTATCAAGTTTCGTCATTTTTTTTTTGTTTGATTTCATATTAATAATTACTAATTATTGATCAGCGATATTAAAAACCCTCAAATAACTTAAAATAAAGTATTTTGTGAGTTTAATATTTCTTGCGCTATTTCGTCTCAATATAAACGATTATGAAGTTTCGTCAATTTTTTTTTTGTGTGATTTCATATAAATACTTACTTATTATTGATAAGCGATATTAAAAACCCTCAAATAACTAAAAATAAAGTATTTTTGAGTCGAAAATTTTTTACGCCTTTGAGTCTCAATTTATAAGAAATTATCAAATTTCGTCAATTTTTTTGTTTGATTTCATATTAATACTTACTAATTATTGATCAGCGATATAAAAAACCCTCAAATAACTAAAAAAAAGTTTTTTGTGAGTTGAATATTTTTTGTGCATTTCCGTCTCATAAACAACTATCAAGTTTCGTAATTTTTTTTTGTTTGATTTCATATTAAAACTTACTTATTATTTATAAGCGATATTAAAAACCCTCAAATAATTAAAAATAAAGTATTTTGTGAGTCGAAAATTTTTTGCGCCTTTGAGTCTCAATATATAAGAAACTATCAAGTTTCGTCAATTTTTTTCTTTGATTTCATATTAATACTTACTTATTATTGATGAGTGATATTTAAAACCCTTAAATAACTGAAAATAAAGTGTTTTGTGAGTTGAATATTTCGTGCGCTATTTCGTCTCAATATAAACCATTATGAAGTTTGGTCAATTTTTTTTTGTTTGATTTCATATTAATACTTACTTATTATTGATAAGCGATATTAAAAATCCCCAAATAACTAAAAATAAAGTATTTTGTGCGTCGAATTTTTTTTGCGCCTTTGAGTCTCAATATATTATATAAGAAACTATCAAGTTTCGTAATTTTTTTTTTGTTTGATTTCATATTATTACTCACTTATTACAGATAAGCGATATTTAAAACCCTCCAATAACTAAAAATAAAGTATTTTGTGAGTCGAAAATTTTTTGAGCCTTTGAGTCTCAATATATAAGAAACTATCAAGTTTCGTCAATTTTTTTTTGTTTGATTTCATATTAATACTTACTAATTATTGATAAGCATTATGAAAAATCCTCAAATAACTTAAAATATGGTATTTTGTGAGTCAAAATTTTTTGCGCCTTTGAGTCTCAATTTATAAGAAACTATCAAATTTCGTCAATTTTTTGTGTTTGATTTCATATTAATACTTACTAATTATTGATCAGCGATATAAAAAAACCCTCAAATAACTAAAAAAAAGTTTTTTGTGAGTTGAATATTTTTTGCGCATTTCCGTCTCATAAACAACTATCAAGTTTCGTCAATTTTTTTGTTTGATTTCATATTAATACTTACTTATTATTGATGAGTGATATTTAAAACCCTCAAATAACTGAAAATAAAGTGTTTTGTGAGTTGAATATTTCGTGCGCTATTTCGTCTCAATATAAACCATTATGAAGTTTCGTCAATTTTTTTTGTTTGATTTGATATTAATACTAATGATTTGATTTTAATACTAATGAATGATTTGATATTAATATTAATACTAATAAGCGATATTAAAAACCCCCAAATAACTAAAAATAAAGTATTTTGTGAGTCGAAATTTTTTTGCGCCTTTGAGTCTCAATATATTACATAAGAAACTATCAAGTGTCGTAATTTTTTTTTGTTTGATTTCATATTATTACTTACTTATTACAGATTAGCGATATTTAAAACCCTCAAATAACTAAAAATAAAGTATTTTGTAAGTAGAAAACTTTTTGAGCCTTTGAGTCTCAATTTATAAGAAACTATCAAGTTTCGTCAATTTTTTTTTGTTTGAATTCATATTAATACTTACTTATTATTGATAAGCATTATGAAAAACCCTCAAATAACTTAAAATATGGTATTTTGTGAGTCGAATTTTTTTTGCGCCTTTGAGTCACAATATATAAGGAACCATCAAGCTTCGTAAATTTTTTTTTGTTTGATTTCATATTATTACTTACTTATTACAGATCAGCGATATTCAATACCCTCAAATAACTAAAAAAAAGTGTTTTGTGAGTTGAATATTTTTTGCGCATATCCGTCTCAATATAAACAATTATCAAGTTTCGTAAATTTTTTTTTGTATGATTTCATATAAATACTTACTTATTATTGATAAGCGATATTAAAAACCCTCAAATAATTAAAAATAAAGTATTTTGTGAGTCGAAAATTTTTTTAACCTTTGAGTCTCAATATATAAGAAACTATCAAGTATCGTCAATTTTTTTTGTTTGATTTCATATAAATATGTACTTACTAATTATTGATCAGCGATATTAAAAACCATCAAATAACAAACAATAAAGTATTTTGTGAGTTGAATATTTCTTGCGCTATTTCGTCTCAATATAAACGATTATGAAGTTTCGTCAATTTTTTTTTGTTTGATTTCATATTAATACTTACTAATTATTGATAAGCATTATGAAAAACCCTCAAATAACTTAAAATATGGTATTTTGTGAGTCGAAATTTTTTGCGCCTTTGAGTCTCAATTTATAAGAAACTATCAAATTTCGTCCATTTTTTTTGTTTGATTTCATATTAATACTTACTAATTATTGATCAGCGATATAAAAAACCCTCAAATAACTAAAAAAAAGTTTTTTGTGAGTTGAATATTTTTTGCGCATTTCCGTCTCATAAACAACTATCAAGTTTCGTCAATTTTTTTTGTTTGATTTCATATTAAAACTTACTTTTTATTGATCAGCGATATTAAAAACCCTCAAATAACTTAAAATATAGTATTTTGTGAGTCGAAATTTTTTTGCGCCTTTGAGTCTCAATATATAAGAAACAATCAAGCTTCGTTAATTTTTTTTGTTTGATTTCATATTAAAACTTACTAGTTATTGATCAGCGATATTAAAAACCCTCAAATAACTAAAAAAAAGTGTTTTGTGAGTTGAATATTTTTTGCGCATATCCGTCTCAATATAAACAACTATCAAGTTTCGTAATTTTTTTTTTGTATGATTTCATATAAATACTTACTTATTATTGATAAGCGATATTAAAAACCCTCAAATAATTAAAAATAAAGTATTTTGTGAGTCGAAAATTTTTTGAGCTTTTGAGTCTCAATATATAAGAAACTATCAAGTTTCGTGAATTTTTTTTGTTTGATTTCATATTAATACTTACTAATTATTGATCAGCGATATTTAAAACCCTCAAATAACTAAAATAAAGTATTTTGTGAGTTGAATATTTCTTGCACTATTTCGTTTCAATATAAACGATTATGAAGTTTCGTCAATTTTTTTTGTTTGATTTCATATTAATACTTACTTATTTTTGATAAGCGATATTAAAAACCCTCAAATAACTGAAAATAAAGTGTTTTGTGAGTTGAATATTTCTTGCGCTATTTCGTCTCAATATAAACCATTATGAAGTTTCGTCAATTTTTTTTTGTTTGATTTCATATTAATACTTACTTTTTATTGATCAGCGATATTAAAAACCCTCAAATAACTAACAAGAAAGTATTTTGTGAGCTGAATATTTCTTGCGCTATTTCGTCTCAATATAAACGATTATGAAGTTTCGTCAAATTTTTTTTGTGTGATTTCATATAAATACTTACTTATTATTGATAAGCGATATAAAAAACCCTCAAATAACTAAAAATAAAGTATTTTGTAAGTCGAAAATTTTTGCGCCTTTGAGTATCAATATATAATATAAGAAACTATCGAGTTTCGTCATTTTTTTTTTGTTTGATTTCATATTAATAATTACTAATTATTGATCAGCGATATTAAAAACCCTCAAATAACTTAAAATAAAGTATTTTGTGAGTTGAATATTTCTTGCGCTATTTCGTCTCATTATAAACGATTATGAAGTTTCGTCAAATTTTTTTTGTGTGATTTCATATAAATACTTACTTATTATTGATAAGCGATATTAAAAACCCTCAAATAACTAAAAATAAAGTATTTTTTAGTCGAAAATTTTTTACGCCTTTGAGTCTCAATATATAAGAAACTATCAAATTTCGTCAATTTTTTTGTTTGATTTCATATTAATACTTACTAATTATTGATCAGCGATATAAAAAACCCTCAAATAACTAAAAAAAAGTTTTTTGTGAGTTGAATATTTTTTGTGCATTTCCGTCTCATAAACAACTATCAAGTTTCGTAATTTTTTTTTTGTTTGATTTCATATTAAAACTTACTTATTATTTATTAGAGATATTAAAAACCCTCAAATAACTAAAAATAAAGTATTTTGTGAGTCGAAAATTTTTTGCGCCTTTGAGTCTCAATATATAAGAAACTATCAAGTTTCGTCAATTTTTTTGTTTGATTTCATATTAATACTTACTAATTATTGATGAGTGATATTTTAAACCCTTAAATAACTGAAAATAAAGTGTTTTGTGAGTTGAATATTTCGTGCGCTTTTTCGTCTCAATATAAACCATTATGAAGTTTCGTCAATTTTTTTTTGTTTGATTTCATATTAATACTTACTTATTATTGATAAGCGATATTAAAAATCCCCAAATAACTAAAAATAAAGTATTTTGTGCGTCGAAATTTTTTTGCGCCTTTGAGTCTCAATATATTATATAAGAAACTATCAAGTTTCGTAATTTTTTTTTGTTTGATTTCATATTATTACTTACTTATTACAGATAAGCGATATTTAAAACCCTCCAATAACTAAAAATAAAGTATTTTGTGAGTCGAAAATTTTTTGAGCCTTTGAGTCTCAATATATAAGAAACTATCAAGTTTCGTCAATTTTTTTTTGTTTGATTTCATATTAATACTTACTAATTATTGATAAGCATTATGAAAAACCCTCAAATAACTTAAAATATGGTATTTTGTGAGTCGAAATTTTTTGCGCCTTTGAGTCTCAATTTATAAGAAACTATCAAATTTCGTCAATTTTTTGTGTTTGATTTCATATTCATACTTACTAATTATTGATCAGCGATATAAAAAACCCTCAAATAACTAAAAAAAAGTTTTTTGTGAGTTGAATATTTTTTGCGCATTTCCGTCTCATAAACAACTATCAAGTTTCGTCAATTTTTTTTTGTTTGATTTCATATTAAAACTTACTTATTATTTATAAGCGATATTAAAAACCCTCAAATAACTAAAAATAAAGTATTTTGTGAGTCGAAAATTTTTTGCGCCTTTGAGTCTCAATATATAAGAAACTATCAAGTTTCGTCAATTTTTTTGTTTGATTTCATATTAATACTTACTTATTATTGATGAGTGATATTTAAAACCCTCAAATAACTGAAAATAAAGTGTTTTGTGAGTTGAATATTTCGTGCGCTATTTCGTCTCAATATAAACCATTATGAAGTTTCGTCAATTTTTTTTTGTTTGATTTGATATTAATACTAACTTATTATTGATAAGCGATATTAAAAACCCCCAAATAACTAAAAATAAAGTATTTTGTGAGTCGAAATTTTTTTGCGCCTTTGAGTCTCAATATATTACATAAGAAACTATCAAGTGTCGTAATTTTTTTTTGTTTGATTTCATATTATTACTTACTTATTACAGATTATCGATATTTAAAACCCAAAAATAACTAAAAATAAAGTATTTTGTAAGTCGAAAATTTTTTGAGCCTTTGAGTCTCAATATATAAGAAACTATCAAGTTTCGTCAATTTTTTTTTTTGTTTGATTTCATATTAAAACTTACTTATTACAGATCAGCGATAATCAATACCCTCAAATAACTAAAAAAAAGTGTTTTGTGAGTTGAATATTTTTTGCGCATATCCGTCTCAATATAAACAATCATCAAGTTTCGTAAATTTTTTTTTGTATGATTTCATATAAATACTTACTTATTATTGATAAGCGATATTAAAAACCCTCAAATAATTAAAAAAAAAGTATTTTGTGAGTCGAAAATTTTTTGAGCCTTTGAGTCTCAATATATAAGAAACTATCAAGTATTTCATATAAATATGTACTTACTAATTATTGATCAGCGATATTAAAAACCCTCAAATAACAAACAATAAAGTATTTTGTGAGTTGAATATTTCTTGCGCTATTTCGTCTCAATATAAACGATTATGAAGTTTCGTCAATTTTTTTTTGTTTGATTTCATATTAATACTTACTAATTATTGATAAGCATTATGAAAAACCCTCAAATAAGTTAAAATATGGTATTTTGTGAGTCGAAATTTTTTGCGCCTTTGAGTCTCAATTTATAAGAAACTATCAAATTTCGTCAATTTTTTTTGTTTGATTTCATATTAATACTTACTAATTATTGATCAGCGATATAAAAAACCCTCAAATAACTAAAAAAAAGTTTTTTGTGAGTTGAATATTTTTTGCGCATTTCCGTCTCATAAACAACTATCAAGTTTCGTCAATTTTTTTTGTTTGATTTCATATTAAAACTTACTTTTTATTGATCAGCGATATTAAAAACCCTCAAATAACTTAAAATATAGTATTTTGTGAGTCGAAATTTTTTTGCGCCTTTGAGTCTCAATATATAAGAAACAATCAAGCTTCGTTAATTTTTTTTGTTTGATTTCATATTAAAACTTACTAGTTATTGATCAGCGATATTAAAAACCCTCAAATAACTAAAAAAAAGTGTTTTGTGAGTTGAATATTTTTTGCGCATATCCGTCTCAATATAAACAACTATCAAGTTTCGTAATTTTTTTTTTGTATGATTTCATATAAATACTTACTTATTATTGATAAGCGATATTAAAAACCCTCAAATAATTAAAAATAAAGTATTTTGTGAGTCGAAAATTTTTTGAGCTTTTGAGTCTCAATATATAAGAAACTATCAAGTTTCGTGAATTTTTTTTGTTTGATTTCATATTAATACTTACTAATTATTGATCAGCGATATTTAAAACCCTCAAATAACTAAAATAAAGTATTTTGTGAGTTGAATATTTCTTGCACTATTTCGTTTCAATATAAACGATTATGAAGTTTCGTCAATTTTTTTTGTTTGATTTCATATTAATACTTACTTATTTTTGATAAGCGATATTAAAAACCCTCAAATAACTGAAAATAAAGTGTTTTGTGAGTTGAATATTTCTTGCGCTATTTCGTCTCAATATAAACCATTATGAAGTTTCGTCAATTTTTTTTTGTTTGATTTCATATTAATACTTACTTTTTATTGATCAGCGATATTAAAAACCCTCAAATAACTAACAAGAAAGTATTTTGTGAGCTGAATATTTCTTGCGCTATTTCGTCTCAATATAAACGATTATGAAGTTTCGTCAAATTTTTTTTGTGTGATTTCATATAAATACTTACTTATTATTGATAAGCGATATAAAAAACCCTCAAATAACTAAAAATAAAGTATTTTGTAAGTCGAAAATTTTTGCGCCTTTGAGTATCAATATATAATATAAGAAACTATCGAGTTTCGTCATTTTTTTTTTGTTTGATTTCATATTAATAATTACTAATTATTGATCAGCGATATTAAAAACCCTCAAATAACTTAAAATAAAGTATTTTGTGAGTTGAATATTTCTTGCGCTATTTCGTCTCATTATAAACGATTATGAAGTTTCGTCAAATTTTTTTTGTGTGATTTCATATAAATACTTACTTATTATTGATAAGCGATATTAAAAACCCTCAAATAACTAAAAATAAAGTATTTTTTAGTCGAAAATTTTTTACGCCTTTGAGTCTCAATTTATAAGAAACTATCAAATTTCGTCAATTTTTTTGTTTGATTTCATATTAATACTTACTAATTATTGATCAGCGATATAAAAAACCCTCAAATAACTAAAAAAAAGTTTTTTGTGAGTTGAATATTTTTTGTGCATTTCCGTCTCATAAACAACTATCAAGTTTCGTAATTTTTTTTTTGTTTGATTTCATATTAAAACTTACTTATTATTTATAAGCGATATTAAAAACCCTCAAATAACTAAAAATAAAGTATTTTGTGAGTCGAAAATTTTTTGCGCCTTTGAGTCTCAATATATAAGAAACTATCAAGTTTCGTCAATTTTTTTGTTTGATTTCATATTAATACTTACTAATTATTGATGAGTGATATTTAAAACCCTTAAATAACTGAAAATAAAGTGTTTTGTGAGTTGAATATTTCGTGCGCTATTTCGTCTCAATATAAACCATTATGAAGTTTCGTCAATTTTTTTTTGTTTGATTTCATATTAATACTTACTTATTATTGATAAGCGATATTAAAAATCCCCAAATAACTAAAAATAAAGTATTTTGTGCGTCGAAATTTTTTTGCGCCTTTGAGTCTCAATATATTATATAAGAAACTATCAAGTTTCGTAATTTTTTTTTGTTTGATTTCATATTATTACTTACTTATTACAGATAAGCGATATTTAAAACCCTCCAATAACTAAAAATAAAGTATTTTGTGAGTCGAAAATTTTTTGAGCCTTTGAGTCTCAATATATAAGAAACTATCAAGTTTCGTCAATTTTTTTTTGTTTGATTTCATATTAATACTTACTAATTATTGATAAGCATTATGAAAAACCCTCAAATAACTTAAAATATGGTATTTTGTGAGTCGAAATTTTTTGCGCCTTTGAGTCTCAATTTATAAGAAACTATCAAATTTCGTCAATTTTTTGTGTTTGATTTCATATTCATACTTACTAATTATTGATCAGCGATATAAAAAACCCTCAAATAACTAAAAAAAAGTTTTTTGTGAGTTGAATATTTTTTGCGCATTTCCGTCTCATAAACAACTATCAAGTTTCGTCAATTTTTTTTTGTTTGATTTCATATTAAAACTTACTTATTATTTATAAGCGATATTAAAAACCCTCAAATAACTAAAAATAAAGTATTTTGTGAGTCGAAAATTTTTTGCGCCTTTGAGTCTCAATATATAAGAAACTATCAAGTTTCGTCAATTTTTTTGTTTGATTTCATATTAATACTTACTTATTATTGATGAGTGATATTTAAAACCCTCAAATAACTGAAAATAAAGTGTTTTGTGAGTTGAATATTTCGTGCGCTATTTCGTCTCAATATAAACGATTATGAAGTTTCGTCAATTTTTTTTTGTTTGATTTGATATTAATACTAACTTATTATTGATAAGCGATATTAAAAACCCCCAAATAACTAAAAATAAAGTATTTTGTGAGTCGAAATTTTTTTGCGCCTTTGAGTCTCAATATATTACATAAGAAACTATCAAGTGTCGTAATTTTTTTTTGTTTGATTTCATATTATTACTTACTTATTACAGATTATCGATATTTAAAACCCAAAAATAACTAAAAATAAAGTATTTTGTAAGTCGAAAATTTTTTGAGCCTTTGAGTCTCAATATATAAGAAACTATCAAGTTTCGTCAATTTTTTTTTTTGTTTGATTTCATATTAAAACTTACTTATTACAGATCAGCGATAATCAATACCCTCAAATAACTAAAAAAAAGTGTTTTGTGAGTTGAATATTTTTTGCGCATATCCGTCTCAATATAAACAATTATCAAGTTTCGTAAATTTTTTTTTGTATGATTTCATATAAATACTTACTTATTATTGATAAGCGATATTAAAAACACTCAAATAATTAAAAAAAAAGTATTTTGTGAGTCGAAAATTTTTTGAGCCTTTGAGTCTCAATATATAAGAAACTATCAAGTATCGTCAATTTTTTTTGTTTGATTTCATATAAATACTTACTAATTAATGATCAGCGATATTAAAAACCCTCAAATAACTAACAATAAAGTATTTTGTGAGTTGAATATTTCTTGCGCTATTTCGTCTCAATATAAACGATTATGAAGTTTCGTCAATTTTTTTTGTGTGATTTCATATTAATACTTACTTATTATTGATAAGCGATATTAAAAACCCTCAAATAACTTAAAATATGGTATTTTGTGAGTCGAAATTTTTTGCGCCTTTGAGTCTCAATTTATAAGAAACTATCAAATTTCGTCAATTTTTTTTGTTTGATTTCATATTAATACTTACTAATTATTGATCAGCGATATAAAAAACCCTCAAATAACTAAAAAAAAGTTTTTTGTGAGTTGAATATTTTTTGCGCATTTCCGTCTCATAAACAACTATCAAGTTTCGTCAATTTTTTTTGTTTTATTTCATATTAAAACTTACTAGTTATTGATCAGCGATATTAAAAACCCTCAAATAACTAAAAATAAAGTATTTTGTGAGTTGAATATTTCTTGCGCTATTTCGTCTCAATATAAACGATTATGAAGTTTCGTAAATTTTTTTGTGTTTGCTTTCATATTAATACTTACTTATTATTGATCAGCGATATTAAATACCCTCAAATAATTAAAAATAAAGTATTTTGTGAGTCGAAAATTTTTTGAGCCTTTGAGTCTCAATATATAAGAAACTATCAAGTTTCGTCAATTTTTTTTTGTTTTGCGTGTCGAAATTTTTTTGCGCCTTTGAGTCTCAATGTATAAGAAACCATCAAGCTTCGTAAATTTTTTTTTGTTTGATTTCATATTAAAACTTACTAGTTATTGATCAGCGATATTAAAAACCCTCAAATAACTAAAAATAAAGTATTTTGTGAGTTGAATATTTCTTGCGCTATTTCGTCTCAATATATACCATTATGAAGTTTCGTCAATTTTTTTTTGTTTGATTTCATATTAATACTTACTTTTTATTGATCAGCGATATTAAAAACCCTCAAATAATTAAAAATAAAGTATTTTGTGAGTCGAAAATTTGTTGAGCCTTTGAGTCTCAATATATAAGAAATTATCAAGTTTCGTCAATTTTTTTTTGTTTGATTTCATATTAATACTTACTTATTATTAATCAGCTATATTAAAAAGCCTCAAATAACTAAAAACAAGTGTTTTGTGAGTTGAATATTTTTTGCGCATATCCGTCTCAATATAAACAACTATCAAGTTTCGTCAATTTTTTTTTGTATGATTTCATATAAATACTTACTTATTATTGATAAGCGATATTAAAAACCCTCAAATAATTAAAAATAAAGTATTTTGTGAGTCGAAATTTTTTTGAGAATTTGAGTCTCAATATATAAGAAACTATCAAGTTTCGTCAATGTTTTTTTGTATGATTTCATATAAATACTTACTTTTTATTGATCAGCGATATAAAAAACCCTCAAATAACTAAAAATAAAGTATTTTGCGAGTCGAAATTTTTTTGCGCCTTTGAGTCTCAATGTATAAGAAACCATCAAGCTTCGTAAATTTTTTTTTGTTTGATTTCATATTAAAACTTACTAGTTATTGATCAGCGATATTAAAAACCCTCAAATAACTAAAATAAAGTATTTTGTGAGTTGAATATTTCTTGCGCTATTTCGTCTCAATATAAACCATTATGAAGTTTCGTCAATTTTTTTGTGTGATTTCATATTAATACTTACTTATTATTGATAAGCGATATTAAAAACTCTCAAATAACTAAAAATAAAGTATTTTGTAAGTCGAAAATTTTTTTCGCCTTTGAGTCTCAATATATAAGAAACTATCAAGTTTCGTAAATTTTTTTGTTTGATTTCATATTAATACTTCCTTATTATTGATGAGTGATATTTAAAACCCTCAAATAACTGAAAATAAAGTGTTTTGTGAGTTGAATATTTCGTGCGCTATTTCGTCTCAATATAAACCATTATGAAGTTTCGTCAATTTTTTTTTGTTTGATTTGATATTAATACTAACTTATTATTGATAAGCGATATTAAAAACCCCCAAATAACTAAAAATAAAGTATTTTGTGAGTCGAAATTTTTTTGCGCCTTTGAGTCTCAATATATTACATAAGAAACTATCAAGTGTCGTAATTTTTTTTTTGTTTGATTTCATATTATTACTTACTTATTACAGATTATCGATATTTAAAACCCAAAAATAACTAAAAATAAAGTATTTTGTAAGTCGTAAATTTTTTGAGCCTTTGAGTCTCAATATATAAGAAACTATCAAGTTTCGTCAATTTTTTTTTTTGTTTGATTTCATATTAATACTTACTTATTATTGATAAGCATTATGAAAAACCCTCAAATAACTTAAAATATGGTATTTTGTGAGTCGAATTTTTTTTGCGCCTTTGAGTCACAATATATAAGGAACCATCAAGCTTCGTAAATTTTTTTTGTTTGATTTCATATTAAAACTTACTTATTACAGATCAGCGATATTCAATACCCTCAAATAACTAAAAAAAAGTGTTTTGTGAGTTGAATATTTTTTGCGCATATCCGTCTCAATATAAACAATTATCAAGTTTCGTAAATTTTTTTTTGTATGATTTCATATAAATACTTACTAATTATTGATAAGCGATATTAAAAACCCTCAAATAATTAAAAAAAAAGTATTTTGTGAGTCGAAAATTTTTTGAGCCTTTGAGTCTCAATATATAAGAAACTATCAAGTATCGTCAATTTTTTTTGTTTGATTTCATATAAATACTTACTAATTATTGATCAGCGATATTAAAAACCCTCAAATAACTAACAATAAAGTATTTTGTGAGTTGAATATTTCTTGCGCTATTTCGTCTCAATATAAACGATTATGAAGTTTCGTCAATTTTTTTTGTGTGATTTCATATTAATACTTACTTATTATTGATAAGCGATATTAAAAACCCTCAAATAACTTAAAATATGGTATTTTGTGAGTCGAAATTTTTTGCGCCTTTGAGTCTCAATTTATAAGAAACTATCAAATTTCGTCAATTTTTTTTGTTTGATTTCATATTAATACTTACTAATTATTGATCAGCGATATAAAAAACCCTCAAATAACTAAAAAAAAGTTTTTTGTGAGTTGAATATTTTTTGCGCATTTCCGTCTCATAAACAACTATCAAGTTTCGTCAATTTTTTTTGTTTTATTTCATATTAAAACTTACTAGTTATTGATCAGCGATATTAAAAACCCTCAAATAACTAAAAATAAAGTATTTTGTGAGTTGAATATTTCTTGCGCTATTTCGTCTCAATATAAACGATTATGAAGTTTCGTAAATTTTTTTGTGTTTGCTTTCATATTAATACTTACTTATTATTGATCAGCGATATTAAATACCCTCAAATAATTAAAAATAAAGTATTTTGTGAGTCGAAAATTTTTTGAGCCTTTGAGTCTCAATATATAAGAAACTATCAAGTTTCGTCAATTTTTTTTTGTTTTGCGTGTCGAAATTTTTTTGCGCCTTTGAGTCTCAATGTATAAGAAACCATCAAGCTTCGTAAATTTTTTTTTGTTTGATACATATTAAAACTTACTAGTTATTGATCAGCGATATTAAAAACCCTCAAATAACTAAAAATAAAGTATTTTGTGAGTTGAATATTTCTTGCGCTATTTCGTCTCAATATATACCATTATGAAGTTTCGTCAATTTTTTTTTGTTTGATTTCATATTAATACTTACTTTTTATTGATCAGCGATATTAAAAACCCTCAAATAATTAAAAATAAAGTATTTTGTGAGTCGAAAATTTGTTGAGCCTTTGAGTCTCAATATATAAGAAATTATCAAGTTTCGTCAATTTTTTTTTGTTTGATTTCATATTAATACTTACTTATTATTAATCAGCTATATTAAAAAGCCTCAAATAACTAAAAACAAGTGTTTTGTGAGTTGAATATTTTTTGCGCATATCCGTCTCAATATAAACAACTATCAAGTTTCGTCAATTTTTTTTTGTATGATTTCATATAAATACTTACTTATTATTGATAAGCGATATTAAAAACCCTCAAATAATTAAAAATAAAGTATTTTGTGAGTCGAAATTTTTTTGAGCCTTTGAGTCTCAATATATAAGAAACTATCAAGTTTCGTAAATTTTTTTTTGTATGATTTCATAGAAATACTTACTTTTTATTGATCAGCGATATTAAAAACCCTCAAATAACTAAAATAAAGTATTTTGTGAGTTGAATATTTCTTGCGCTATTTCGTCTCAATATAAACCATTATGAAGTTTCGTCAATTTTTTTTGTGTGATTTCATATTAATACTTACTTATTATTGATAAGCGATATTAAAAACTCTCAAATAACTAAAAATAAAGTATTTTGTAAGCCGAAATTTTTTTTCGCCTTTGAGTCTCAATATATAAGAAACTATCAAGTTTCGTAAATTTTTTTGTTTGATTTCATATTAATACTTCCTTATTATTGATGAGTGATATTTAAAACCCTCAAATAACTGAAAATAAAGTGTTTTGTGAGTTGAATATTTCGTGCGCTATTTCGTCTCAATATAAACCATTATGAAGTTTCGTAAATTTTTTTTTGTTTGATTTCATATTATTACTTACTTTTTACAGATTAGCGATATTAAAAACCCTCAAATAACTAAAAATAAAGTATTTTGTGAGTTGAATATTTCTTGCGCTATTTCGTCTCAATATAAACGATTATGAAGTTTCGTCAATTTTTTTTTGTTTGATTTCATATGAATACTTACTTATTATTGATAAACGATATTAAAAACCCTCAAATAACTGAAAATAAAGTGTTACGTGAGTTGAATATTTCTTGCGCTATTTCATCTCAATTTAAACCATTATGAAGTTTCGTAAATTTTTTTTGTCTGATTTCATATTATTACTTACTTTTTATTGATAAGCGATATTCGTAACCCTCGAATAATTAAAAAAAAGTGTTTAGTGAGTCAAATATTTTTTGAGCAAATCCGTCTCAATATAAACAACTATCTAGTTTCATCAATTTTTTTTGTCTGATTTCATATTATTACTTACTTATTATTGATAAGCAATATTCGTAACCCTCGAATAATTAAAAAAAAGTGTTTTGTGAGTCAAATATTTTTTGAGCCAATTCGTCTCAATATAAACAATTATCTAGTTTCGTAATTTTTTTTTGTCTGATTTCATATTATTACTTACTTATTATTTTGATAAGCGATATTTAAAACCCCCGAATAACTAAAAAAAAGTGTTTTGTTAGTCAAATATTTTTTGAGCAAATTCGTTTTAATTTAAACAACTATCTAGTTTCGTCAATTTTTTTTTGTCTGATTTCATATTATTACTTACTTATTATTGATAAGCGATATTTAACACCCCCAAACAACTAAAAACAAGTGTTTTGTAACGTGAATATTTTTTGCGCATTATCGTCTCAATATAAAAAACTATCAAGTTTAGTCGTTTTTTTTTTGTCTGATTTCATATTATAACTTACTTATAATAATAAGTAAGTAAGAATATGAAATCAGACAAAAAAAAATTATATTCAGACGAAAATGCGCAAAAAATATTCAACTCACAAAACACTTTTTTATAGTTATTTGAGGGTTATTTATATCGCTTATCAATAATAAGTGAGTAATAATATGAAATCAGACAAAAAAAATGACTAAACTTGATAGTTTTTTATATTGATACGAAAATGAGCAAAAAATATTCAACTCACAAAACACTTTTTGTTAGTTATTTGAGCGTTATTAATATCGCTTATCAATAATAGGTAAGTTATAGTATGAAATCAGGAAAAAAAAATATTTTGACCAAAGCATGCTTGTGTGACCAAATGATGCTTATGTGATGTTACGACTATATTTGTTAAATTGCATACTTCGCGTCCTCGAAATTGTTAATTCGCGACATATAATAATTTATGAAACTTGTGGTGTCGAGACCATGTGCTTGCCTTGAAAACAGGAAGATTAAAATATTATGAAATACTTGAATATTTTAAAATACTAAAGACAATAAAATAAGGGTAACTACCCTTGCAGTCAGGTACATTTTTATTCTATGACAACATTGTCACGGGCGACTTAGAGGTCGAGATTGGCACCCCTGCTCCTTTGTACTTCCTTGCTAAGGGGAGGCCGGCTAGCTGGCTCGTCCTATTTCCGTGCTGACCGTGCTGAGATACAGACGTTGATCCGACACTGCTCTTCCTCATATATCACAGAACTCCAGGACGCCATCTTGATTACGGGTGAATATTATTTCTCCTATTTTGAGTGTGGATTTCATCGCCACGCTAAATACCCACCGAGTAAAAAAATAATTTCAAATTGTTATTCAAATCTTCCTTGCCAAATACAACACATTTCTTCTTGCCAGTTTTAAACTTTTTTTCTCGAAATTCGTCGAGTTTTTTTTTATATATTCTTTTTTCTTTTTTTTCTTTTTTTTTACAATATAATAAACTGTTTCATTACAAATTGTTCTTGTTTAATTGTGTCGCCTGTCCCAGCGAGATTTGAGAGAGACTTATTCAGAGTTAAGAGAACCCAACGAATCCCAGAGATCTAAAGAGTTCCTGTCTCGTTAAGAAGCCGACTGACCTGTGCGGGCCTGTCGCTCCTTGGTAAGATTGATATTTGGTGGTTTTTAAAACAAGGTTTTTATTTATAATTTGTTTTGTGTGTTTTAAATAATAATTTATTTTCAGAAAAGTGTTTTTATATGTATTTTTTTGTGTACGACCGTTTGTTTTCTCTATTTTGTTCCCACGTGTTTGCATCAATTGTTTTTACTGCCATTGTTTTTTTTGTTGTACTCCCGCGTTTGTTTTCGCTGTTCGCGACCACGCGGCCATCTTGTTGTCACGTGCATACAGGCTCCGAGTTGGAAAGGCCGTTTTTCGAGTCTTTTTGGAATAGATTTCTAGTTAACTTTTTCCAAATATTTTCTTGTTAAGAATTGTGTGTTCCTTATCAAGTTTGATTTAAAAAGTCTGTGTGTTTGGTGATTTGAACCATGCTACTCCCGCGTTTGTTTTCGCTGTTCGCGACCGCGTGCCATCTTTGTTGTCGCGTGTATACGGGCTCCGGTTTGGTAAAGAGCCGTCTTCGAGTTTTTTCATAATTTGAATTGTGAATAGAATTTTACTTAATCGTGAGAAGAAAAAGAATAGATTTTCTAGCTAACGTTCGCTAAAATATTTCGTTGTCAAGAGAATGGTGTTCTGATTTATTTGAGACCAATCTCATATTAAGAGAGTTCGTGGGTAGGCAAAGCGCACGAAACGCCTATCTTTCGTGAAATAGTTCGCTGTTCAGTTGGCCAAGTTTTTCGGGTTTTCTTTCAAGGATTGATCATTTCTTGGTGCTCGGTTTGTCGAAATATCGAGAATTTCAACGGTTTAATATTACGAAGAAGTGGAAGTTTCGCTTAAGTTAGATTCCTCTTTTACTTAAAAAGATTCCGTTGGAGCAAGTTATTTTTGGTTTCGATCTTGGTTCAATGGCCGAATCATGCATTGAATAGTTTCTTTCTGTAATGGATCTATAAACGATACAGTTGTTTATAGAGATTGAATTACATTTTGGTCTATAGTTGTTTGTAAATTTGAACTACGTTGTTTAGAGAAACCTTGTTTGTTTATCAAAACGATCGAGTTAGAATTGTTGTTTTGTTAGTGAGGTCTTGATTTGCTTTGGTGGAGCCCTGTTTTATTATTTTATTGTTGTGGTGGATGGCTAGGCAAAGTGTTATGTGCGCCCTACTTTCGTAAGAAATATTCCAATCGCGTAAATGATCCAGTTTACGAATTTTGTTTAAGAATAAATAAGAATTATTATCTCAGTGGTCAGTTTAGTGATTTTGCGGATCGTAGTAGAACAAGAAGGAGATAAAGGATAGGAGTTCAATGTTTAGAAAATTTAAATTATGGAATGGTCGTGCGTAATGGACGGACGCATTTTGTTTTGCGGCTGGAAATACTGTCCGATGTTTTTCTTTGAGGAAGTTGACTCGCACTTGGTATCGTGTTTTGAAACATATTAAATAATACAGGAATTGCGTCGTAATTGTGGATAGTTTATTTTGTTAACGGTGTAGCGGGTCAGGCAGTAAATATTGTGAAAAGGAAAAAGAGTGGGAACTTGAAGAAGGCTCTAGATGTGATTAGTATTGCGTCATAGTTATATTTTTTCGTGATAGCAGTGGCTGTTATTAAACAATATGTTGGAATAGAGAGAACTGGGATTGAGTTCTAGAAGAATTCTTGTAAGATATTGCAAATTATTACGCGGAGCTACTGTTGTTATGGCGAGTTTGTGTAGATAGTATTGCGTCATAATTGATGTCGTTCGGTGATATTGGCTATTCTTATTGACATAGGGATTGTTAGAAAGGGCTGTTGTATTTTATTGGTAATCAGTCAGCCCATGCTGAGTTTTCTTATATACGCTGTTTTTAAACACTGAATGGACTTACGTTTTAGATAAATTCATTTGTTCTCGTATCAATGTCTTTTGATAGAGAAGTTTGTTATCTGGTCTGAATTGAATTTCGGTTGGTTAGATTCCTTTGTTTCTGACAATACATCTGGATAACACGGTTGGTTTCGAAATTCGAATAGAATTTCGTTTTGAATAGATTCTTTTGTTTTGTGTCGGTGCATTGGGTACAAAGAAGATGGCTTGTTTATCCTTGAAGTAGAAGTAAATAGACTTCCTTCAACTAGCCATAGTTCCTGTGAGATGCAACATTAACCTTCGCAGAATTAAGGTTAAAAAGGTAGTGATTGTCATGTAATCTATAGGGTTTTCCTAGAAGGGTATGGGTCGGAAGACTTTAGGATAAATTGCAGACTAGACAGGCTTATGTATAGAAACAGTTGAGTCCCTTACAGAATATATTCCAAGAATAGAGAATTTAAAATCATTCTTTAGAGCCACCCTTGTCAGATAACGAATTATCACGGGTGTAAGAAGTGATAGCATAAAGATGGCGCAGAGATTGTCTGTTTCCAGTCGTGATTAGTTGAGGATTTGTGAAAACTCTGCTCAGTTTTCGAGCTAATAATTAAGGAAGATAAAAGATCTCGCCTCGCTTCCTTTTACGTAAGAGCGTGGCCAGGTAGTCGGTAGTCGAGTATACCATTCCATGTCATAAAAGTCAGGAGAGAATTAGTCCGGATTCTCGTGGTCAAAGCACATAGAGGGAGCATGGCCAAGTAATAAATAGAGTATAGCCTCTTTGTTGTTACAATAACGGTAGAGTTATTTGTGTATTTTCTCTTTTGAAATTAGAGAACGTGGTCGGGTGACCGGTATTTGAGTAAAAAGCTGTTTCTCGTCGTAAGAGAGAGAGCGTAGTTGAGTATTCTCTCTTTAGAAACTAAAGAGCGTGGTCGAGTGACCAGTAGTCGAGTATAGAACTGTTTCTCGTCGTAATAGAGAGAGCGTAGTTGAGTATTCTCTCTTTAGAAACTAAAGAGCGTGGTCGAGTGACCAGTAGTCGAGTATAGAACTGTTTCTCGTCGTAATAGAGAGAGCGTAGTTGAGTATTCTCTCTTTAGAAACTAAAGAGCGTGGTCGAGTGACCAGTAGTCGAGTATAGAACTGTTTCTCGTCGTAATAGGGAGATCGTAGTTGAGTATTCTCTCTTTAGAAACTAAAGAGCGTGGTCGAGTGACCAGTAGTCGAGTATAGAACTGTTTCTCGTCGTAATAGGGAGATCGTAGTTGAGTATTCTCTCTTTAGAAACTAAAGAGTGTGGTCAGATGACCACTACTTGAGATTGGAACTCTTTGTCGGCGTAACAAAGAAATCGTTAGTTTGTGTTGTCTCTTTTGAAATTAGAGAGCGTGGTCGGGTGACCACTACTCGAAAATGGAACTCTTTGTCGGCGTAACAAAGAAATCGTTACTTTGTCTTATCCTTTGAAATTAAGGAACGTGGCCAAGTGACAAGAAATCGAGTAAAGTCACTTTGTCGTTTTGATAACGAGTGAGTTAGTTTGATATCTCTTTTGAAATTAAAGAACGTGGCCAAGTGACAAGAAGCCGAGTAAAGTCACTTTGTCGTTTTGATAACGAGTGAGTTAGTTTGATATCTCTTTTGAAATTAAAGAACGTGGCCAAGTGACAAGAAGTTGAGTAAAGTCACTTCGTCGTTGTAATAACGAGAAAGTAGTTTGTATTATCTCTTTTGAAATTAGAGAACGAGGCCAGGTGACGAGAAATCGATTATAGCATTCGTTGTCGTTGTTATAACGAGTGAGTTAGTTTGTGTTGTCTCCTTTGAAATTAGAGAACGTGGTCAGGTGACGGGAAGTCGATTATAGCACTCTCTTGTCTTTGTAGAAACGAGAGAACTAGTCTGTTATCTCTTTTGAAATTAAAGAACGTGGCCAAGTGACAAGAAGTTGAGTAAAGTCACTTCGTCGTTGTAATAACGAGAAAGTAGTTTGTATTATCTCTTTTGAAATTAGAGAACGAGGCCAGGTGACGAGAAATCGATTATAGCATTCGTTGTCGTTGTTATAACGAGTGAGTTAGTTTGTGTTGTCTCCTTTGAAATTAGAGAACGTGGTCAGGTGACGGGAAGTCGATTATAGCACTCTCTTGTCTTTGTAGAAACGAGAGAACTAGTCTGTTATCTCTTTTGAAATTAAAGAACGTGGCCAAGTGACAAGAAGTTGAGTAAAGTCACTTCGTCGTTGTAATAACGAGAAAGTAGTTTGTATTATCTCTTTTGAAATTAGAGAACGAGGCCAGGTGACGAGAAATCGATTATAGCATTCGTTGTCGTTGTTATAACGAGTGAGTTAGTTTGTGTTGTCTCCTTTGAAATTAGAGAACGTGGTCAGGTGACGGGAATCGATTTTAGCACTCTTTTGTCTTTGTAAAGAACGAGAGAGTCAGTTTGTTATCTCTTTTGAAATTAAAGAACGTGGCCAAGTGACAAGAAGTTGAGTAAAGTCACTTCGTCGTTGTAATAACGAGAAAGTAGTTTGTATTATCTCTTTTGAAATTAGAGAACGAGGCCAGGTGACGAGAAATCGATTATAGCATTCGTTGTCGTTGTTATAACGAGTGAGTTAGTTTGTGTTGTCTCCTTTGAAATTAGAGAACGTGGTCAGGTGACGGGAAGTCGATTATAGCACTCTCTTGTCTTTGTAGAAACGAGAGAACTAGTCTGTTATCTCTTTTGAAATTAAAGAACGTGGCCAAGTGACAAGAAGTTGAGTAAAGTCACTTCGTCGTTGTAATAACGAGAAAGTAGTTTGTATTATCTCTTTTGAAATTAGAGAACGAGGCCAGGTGACGAGAAATCGATTATAGCATTCGTTGTCGTTGTTATAACGAGTGAGTTAGTTTGTGTTGTCTCCTTTGAAATTAGAGAACGTGGTCAGGTGACGGGAATCGATTTTAGCACTCTTTTGTCTTTGTAAAGAACGAGAGAGTCAGTTTGTTATCTCTTTTGAAATTAAAGAACGTGGCCAAGTGACAAGAAGTTGAGTAAAGTCACTTCGTCGTTGTAATAACGAGAAAGTAGTTTGTATTATCTCTTTTGAAATTAGAGAACGAGGCCAGGTGAGGAGAATCGATTTTAGCACTCTTTTGTCTTTGTAAAGAACGAGAGAGTCAGTTTGTTATCTCTTTTGAAATTAGAGAACGTGGTCAGGTGACAAGAAGTCGCTTATAGCACTCTTTTGTCGTTGTTAATAACGAGAGAGTTATTTGAGTAATCTCTCTTTAGAAACTAGAGAGCGTGGTCGGGTGACCAGTGATTGAGTAGAGAACTCTGTCTTGACGAAGAGAGCGTTAGGGGAGTATTCGCTCCTTAAACTAAAGATCGTGGTCGGATAACCAGTGATTCAGTAGAGAACTCTGTCTTAATGAAGAGAGCGTTAGGGGAGTATTTACTCTCCAAACTAAAGATCGTGGTCGAGTGACCAATAGTTGTGCATAGAACCCTCGATTGTGTTAATAAACGGAGCGTTAGATGACTACTCGCTCCGTAGAACCAAAGAGCGTGGCTAGGTAACCAGAGTGCGAGTATAGCCTCTTTGTCGTTGTAGTAACAGGAAAGTAATAGTGTATTCTCTCATTGTAGACTGGAAAGCGTGGCCAGGTGATAGCTGGAGATTATAAAATTCTGGTCGTTTTACCAGAAACGGAGTTGGGAACTCAGTTTTGAACTCGGTTGGAACTGGAAAGCGTGACCTAGAGTCAAATTATTTGATTTACCATTCTTGTCTTGTAAGAAGGAAGGAATACCGGGGTTATTCTCTTATAAGAATACGGCTGAAGTTTAGTAGCTGCATAAATATTATATAAATTGACTATTGAATACAGTATAGCTTAGAATAGACCTTATGCGGTGAGTCCGTCGTCACACGATAAGGACGCGAACATATGATATGGGTCCGGTCCTGAGCACAGCTTCTGTGCCCGGGTGGATTATAGATAAGCTGTTAGTTGACAGTGTAGTGATGGGTTCGTCAGCGCCTAATTGGGAGTCATTCATGGTTAGGAAAATGGTTCTTAAAATAATTAAATTAAATATTTTGTTATAATACCTTGAAGGTATACACTGTCGATTCCTTGGTGAATGTCAGTTTAGTATGTCAAGTGACGTCACCGGTGCGGATTTATTATTGCACAAGGGTGAATGAATAAGTGGGCTGGCCGTGGGCAATCTCGTATGGATTCATTTCCATATGTTTTATGTATGGGCTGGTATTCAACCCGGTGACTTAACCAAAGAATACCTGGCGTTCAATGAACCTAAGCCTGGACCACGAGTGGCGGAATGCTGAGAGCCTAGAGTAGGATTATATGTATCTCAACGAAGGACCTAGGTCCTTCTGAAGTAAGAATTCATGTAATACATAGATGATTAGTACCGTTTGTAGAAGGTACACGTATCACATTCAGGATCAAATTGCTCTTGTGTAGCTTAGGTATTGGGTTACCTAACAGCTGTTGTGGTTTATTTAGTGGTAATTGTTACCTTCTCATTAGATTCCCTATCGGAATTATTGACTGCAGAAGTTAGGGCATTAAGTGAAGAAATTCTTGGAAGTCTTCAGAATTTCGTATTAGGGAAGGATTGTCTTCCTAATTGTTGTCTTATCTGATAAGAATTCGTGATGTATTCCGAACTTCTTGACGGAGAGGTGTACCCTTCCCCCGGGAGTAGCGTTCCGAAGATTGTACTGAGGATTCAGTAGAGTATCCATCGTGGATAATTGCTTTGCACTAATGCTATCGCTGGACGGTGGTCCGTAAGTTTAATAGCAGTAGAATTGTTCAGTAGTGCTATGGAGTAGGTGTTGCTTTCCACCGAGTAGAATTTTGGAAAAGATTGTACAGATGGTACAGTGGAGTATCCGTTTCGGATAGTTGCACGTAGCAAGTGTTAGTTATTGGACGGGGTTCCATGATGATAATAACCGTTGATGTGTTCGGAATTTCTTGTTGGGGAAGTGTAGCATTCCACGGTGTTGAAGGGCTATAGTGTTGAAGTAAGTCATCTTGTTGACGAATTGGCTCCTGTTGAGTGTGGAGTATATAATTTGAAATAAAAATGATTAATTTTTTTTTGTTGTTGTGTAAAATATTATAATATATTTTGTTCTGTCAAAGCACTCACCGAGTACGGGGTCGCAAGGTAGTCTGTTAGGCAGCGCGATGAAAGGTTTATGGGAAATGTGGAGGTTGTAGTGGTGCTGCTGGGAGGAATAAGGATAAGAGTATAGTGCGTTCTCGAATGAACTTTGACAGAATTTATGTAACTGTTACGGTAATTGCCGTTCTATTTTTGTTTTGTTTTGAATTTGTACCGATTTTATGTAACTGTTACGGTAATTGCCGTTCTATTTTTGTTTTGTTTTGAACTTGTACCAAATTTATGTAACTGTTACGGTAATTGCCGTTCTATTTGTTTTGTTTTGAACTTGTACCAAATTTATGTAACTGTTACGGTAATTGCCGTTCTATTTTTTGTTTTGTTTTGAACTTGTACCGATTTTATGTAACTGTTACGGTGATTACCGTTGTATTGTTTGCTCTGTTTTGAGTTTTGGGATAAGAGCTCTGGTTACTGTAGTGTTGGCAGCATGCGTCATGACTGGGGGCTGCGTTTCTTGGATAGTTAAATCTCGAAACGAACCCGTGCCCTTGTGGTCGGACGTATGGTGGGTCTCGCTCGGTAAATTGAATTCCCGGATTTTTGTTGTTTATTATTGTCTCCTTACTTTGGCTCGGTGTAAATCACCGAGAGGCCTTGGGCAGCCTTAAGAGTCCGGGTTGGGGGAAGCTAGCCTCCCAACCGATAAAGGTTTTGAAGATGGCCTGAGAATACATCTGGGATGGATTGCTGTGTGTCTCCATCACGGGCCTCATGAACCCAAATTAGCGATTGCGATTACAGATGTGTTCTGTCATGCACATGTTTCGGGCTAAGGTAGCTTCGGTTCGTGAGGGTCGCGTGTCTGTCGCTCGGATCCTAGATGACCAAAGTTGTGTATGTGGTATCACGTGATTCTTGGCTCTGTTCTGGGGGTCCGTAGACGCGTCCTGCTTTCAACCGGGGCTACTCGCCAATTTTGTATTATGTTTTGTATTTTCTTTTTAAAGGGAACTAAGGCTCCATTTATACAGTTACCTTTCTGTGTGGTGGTGAATTGTTACTGCAACGGTTGTCCAGACCTTGGAGTCTGAGGAAACCCAAGTTATGTGTAAAGTTCTGTGTGAACTTAAGGAGATATAAGTCCTCGAAAATGGTTCGGTGTGAACCATAGGATATTTGTTATTCAATGTATAAAGTTCTGTCTAAACTTAAGGAGATATAAGTCCTCGAAAATGGTTCGGTGTGAACCATAGGATATTTGTTATTCAATGTATAAAGTTCTGTCTGAACTTAAGGAGATATAAGTCCTCGAAAATGGTTCGGTGTGAACCATAGGATATTTGTTATTCAATGTATAAAGTTCTGTCTGAACTTAAGGAGATATAAGTCCTCGAAAATGGTTCGGTGTGAACCATAGGATATTTGTTATTCAATGTATAAAGTTCTGTCTGAACTTAAGGAGATATAAGTCCTCGAAAATGGTTCGGTGTGAACCATAGGATATTTGTTATTCAATGTATAAAGTTCTGTCTGAACTTAAGGAGTTACAAGTCCTCGAAAGTGGCTCTGTGTGAACCATAGGATATTTGTAATTTAACGTATAAGGTTCTGTGTGAACCTCTTGAGAATTGTAAATGATGAATATTGGCAATTGCGAAATTTATTGTTATCTTTGTTGTTGTCATTTCGCCCGGAAGTGGCCGGAAGTTTGGACCGTCTTGTGCTGTGTGCCAGGGGCGGTCGTATTGTGGAAAGCGCCCGTGATATGGGTCCGCTTTAAAATTTATCGGTTCCCGACTGTGCAGTAAAGGGAAGGGCGAGGAAGAGAAATGTGTTGTAAAGTGTTGTCTTTGGTGTATCAAGGGAAGTGGGATTGTAATTTTGTGTTGAGCCATGTGGGTGGCTGGTTGGACGGAATCCACATTGAAAGGGGAGAATTTCAGGAATCACCTTTGAAGATAATCCACATTGAAGGGGGAGAATTTCAGGAATCACCTTTGAAGAGCAGCTGGTTCATAGGTTGGCCCGTGACCTACAGTGAACCCACTAAAGTCAGCCTTTGGGAGAAGACTGCAGATTTGTTTTATTATTTTGGTTAAGCTGTGTCCATTTCTCAGAATATTGTAATGAGAGAATGGCTTAACTGATTTGTTTCCCTCTTGGTCAACATTTGATTGTTAGTTGACCTTGCAGTTTAATATTTTATTAATTATATTACCCGATTGTATAGAATTATTTTAATTTCCTTGTTGTGTGATTTGATTTTATTAATATTGTATCGATTTCCTGTAATCTTGTACCATTGTGCATTGTTTTGTTTTGTATCAATTCCTGTAACTTGTACCATTGTGCGTTGTTTTGTTTTGTATCAATTTCTTGTAATCTTGTACCATTGTGTATTTTTTTTTTGTGTAAGGAGTTGGGAAGGATTGTTTCCCGCTCCTGTGTAACCGGCTATGTGTTGAAGTTAAATTGTTTAGGAGCCTAGTTAAGGAAAGGTTTTACGTGGTTCCCTTCCTCGTGGTCGGTCTTACACCAATTAAGACTACACCTATGGCAAATGCTGACTAGAGATAAATCGGCCACGAAACCGTATCCGGTGAGGGGTACATACACCCCTCGCTCCTTAGAATCATCTCTCGGACTGATGCGTCTGTGATATACGGAGGATAATTTTTTTTTTTGTTTGTTTTTTTTTTGTTCTTTCAATAACTTCGGGTGGGGTGTTACGACTATATTTGTTAAATTGCATACTTCGCGTCCTCGAAATTGTTAATTCGCGACATATAATAATTTATGAAACTTGTGGTGTCGAGACCATGTGCTTGCCTTGAAAACAGGAAGATTAAAATATTATGAAATACTTGAATATTTTAAAATACTAAAGACAATAAAATAAGGGTAACTACCCTTGCAGTCAGGTACATTTTTATTCTATGACAACATTGTCACGGGCGACTTAGAGGTCGAGATTGGCACCCCTGCTCCTTTGTACTTCCTTGCTAAGGGGAGGCCGGCTAGCTGGCTCGTCCTATTTCCGTGCTGACCGTGCTGAGATACAGACGTTGATCCGACACTGCTCTTCCTCATATATCACAGAACTCCAGGACGCCATCTTGATTACGGGTGAATATTATTTCTCCTATTTTGAGTGTGGATTTCATCGCCACGCTAAATACCCACCGAGTAAAAAAATAATTTCAAATTGTTATTCAAATCTTCCTTGCCAAATACAACACATTTCTTCTTGCCAGTTTTAAACTTTTTTTCTCGAAATTCGTCGAGTTTTTTTTTATATATTCTTTTTTCTTTTTTTTCTTTTTTTTTACAATATAATAAACTGTTTCATTACAAATTGTTCTTGTTTAATTGTGTCGCCTGTCCCAGCGAGATTTGAGAGATACTTATTCAGAGTTAAGAGAACCCAACGAATCCCAGAGATCTAAAGAGTTCCTGTCTCGTTAAGAAGCCGACTGACCTGTGCGGGCCTGTCGCTCCTTGGTAAGATTGATATTTGGTGAATTGATTTAAATAATCAATTGTGTACATATAATTATTGTTTCCTAAATACAGCAGAAAGGCGTGACAGTGACCAAATGATGCTTTTGTGACCAAATGATGCTTATGTGACCAAATGATGCTTATGTAACCAAATTATGCTTATGTGACCAAATGATGCTTATGTAACCAAATGATGCTTATGTGACCAAATGATGCTTATGTGACCAAACCATGCTTATATGATCAAAGCTATATTCATTTTGCTAATGAAATAGTACATGTTATTAATGACCCGCGTCAGTCCTAGAGGATGGTGGAGATGGAAAGATCAATGCAAATATTAACTTTAAGTAATCTTAGAGTTGGTGGGGTCTTTTCTGAAGACTATAGACACAATTTTTCGATTTAGGTACCTTAAATATTAATAGCCACAGACTTCCCTCTTTACCACGACTTTTATATAATTTCAAATCCATGTAGTAAGTTTCCACAAAACGCTGTAGGGGTTGTCTTTTGGCAATTTATCACTATCCGTTAGATGTGGATGCTCCATGTCAAAAGCTTCTGTATTCCAGATGACTGATCAGGATAGCTTTTCGCTATTAACAGAATATTCGAGTTTGGTTTAATTATATGGAAACAGAGAGAAATCCAGAATTCCTCAATACTTGCACGAGTTCCAAAAAGATTTCTACATCTTTATTGCAAATAATACGAAATATACCCAATGATGAAAATATCCCAACGATCTTGCCAGGAGAAATCAGATACGCAATCTACCGAATGAAATCCGGTAAGTTTACTGGTACCGACGGTTTGTCCATTGATGTCCTTTAACAAACAGGTCGAGAAGTGGATACCATCTTATCAACACTTTTCAACAGGTGCCTTCAAGAAAAAGACATTCCAGAAGATTGGAAATCTGCAACTATAATACTTCTCCATAAGAAAGGCGATCAAGAGGATCTTAAGAACTACCGTCCGATTAGCATGCTACCTACCCTTTACAAAATTTTTACCAAGATTCTAACCAACCGACTCTCGAATACTTTTGACATGAACCAACCACGAGAACAGGCTGGATTCAGGAAGGGTTTCAGTACCATGGATCATATTCAGGTGCTGCGAGAAATAATGGAACGATGTGACGAATACGAGCTCCCCCTGTACTTAGCCTTTGTGGACTACGAAAAGGCATTTGACTTAGTCAAAAAAGCTGCCATACTAGAAGCTCTAAAGACACAAGGTATTGATAGAGCATACATTCAGTTGTTCAATAACATCTATAAGGATGCAACAGCAAAAATACATCTCCACAAATCCTCGGAAACCTTCCGAATCGGTAAAGGAGTTCGTCAAGGAGACACTATTTCCCCAAAATTGTTCACAGCTACACTGGAATACATATTTAAAAAACTAGAATGGGAAAGTAAAGGGCTGGCGATTGATGGAAAATACCTGAGTCATTTGAGATTTGCAGACGATATCGTTATATTCTCACAAAACCCGAATGATCTTCAGCACCAACTGCAAGAATTGGCAGAGGTCAGCAGGGAAGTTGGTTTAAAAATGAATATTTCAAAAACCAAATATATGATGAACGGCTTTGCTACCCCAAAACCAATAAACGTAGATGGAAAACCGCTAGAACTTGTCCAGGAATATGTGTATCTAGGCCAACTTATTTCCTTTGTAGGTGGCATATCGGAGGAAATAGCACGAAGGACAAAACTAGCGTGGAGCTCATTTGGACGTTTGAACAACATCTTCAAAAGTAATCTCCCAATATCCTGGAAGCGAAGGGTCTACAACCAGTGCATTCTTCCAGTACTTACGTATGGCTGCGAGACATTGACGCTCACAGTAAAGAACACGCAAAAGCTCCAGACCGCACAAAGGGGCATGGAGAGATGCATGTTAGGATATATTATACTTAAAGAGACCGTAAACGAAACACCTGGATTCGCAATATAACAAAGGTAGAAGACGTTATAAAGGTGTGCAAAAGAATGAAGTGGCAATGGGCCGGACACATAGCCAGAATGTCAGACTCCCGATGGACATCCGAAATAATCCAATGGTATCCAAGAGGCATAAAGAGGCCTAGAAGAAGATCGAAGGTACGCTGGATGGACGAAATCAGGAAGCATGGCAGCATCATGTGGCATCGGCGAGCAAAGGACCGAACTGTTTGGAGTCAACTTGGGGAGACCTTCATCCACCAGTGGATCGACCCTGGTTGACAATGATGATGATGATGATACCCAATGGCTCTATCTTTAATTTCAAATTTAATAATTACTAGAATATAACTTCTTAAGTGTTACAAGAGATCAACGCACTGTTTTTTTATATATAAATTGATAACTGTAAAAAAACGAACCCTTTGTTGTTTATAAATTTTTGTTTGGTGTATCGGACTACATATTGTATTATTTAAGCCCTCGTAGATTATGATTGTTTTCAGTGCCGTATTTACGAATTGAGCTAGAAAAAATGTCATCACTTGCACACATAATCCAATTTTTAATAAATTTTGTAATAATGATTTCTTATATCTCGGTGAATAAAATGCGGGTTGTGTAAGCTCTTAAGTGTGGTGTTTTTTTATGATTATTTGCGGTATATTGTGGGATGAATATTTTAGTCTGTCTGAAGTGTGAGGGGTTTAATTCGCGTGATGTATTCATATATAATTGAGTGTGTGATATATGTGATGGCCAGATGTTCACCTCGATGTACTACTTAGAAATTTCTAGGGCCTCTAATCTGTCCAATTTATTTCCGTTACTACTGATATGTAAGAATTTGGCATCATCGATATACTCGTAAAATGAATGGTTTTTATGGTGACAATGAATATCCATTTCAGAATAAATTAAATTATTAGAATTAAATTAGAGGAAGATAATTCAGTCTTGTTTGTGCTCCCCAGATAAAGAGGTGAAAGCCTTGAAACCGGTAGGGTTATACCGCTACAAAAAGTAGAATAAACAGTGTTTGATACAACAAATTATAATCTATTTTATTTATTCCCTATATTTATTTTCCAATTGAAAGTATCTTTTTCTATTATTTTCCTATCTTAACAGTCCTGAGAAGGAAATAAATCGGTTTTATTGTTAAGTATAAACTCTAGATGGTTTATGGTCCGAAGTCAATATATTACAATTAATCAGGTTAATGCTCAAACATAGGGTCATAAAACATAAAACTTACAAAGACATAAATTTTTATAGCCTTAATAAACCTAAAAACCTTTTGTATCATAAATAAACTGTAATTGGTACTTGAAGATACATATTGTATAAAGTGATAGAAGGGATTAAATAATCAAGCTTCAACTCCAATCTGAAATATATTATAAAACAATAATCAACCTTAAATAACGTTGGAATACCAGTGAGGTTTAAAAGTTTTCGACCTGAAAAAATTAGATCGTGAATAGACGTATACTATGTGTAAATGCTGATGTCGTATAATTTCTGCAGGCCTTTCCCTTCATTGGAAAGAGACTTGATTATAATTTTATCATTTCATAATAGAACGATACAATACGATTTTTATCGGCTCTAGTTGACATACTATTGAGGGTGGAGTGGTTGGCGTAGCCGGCCTAGTTGACATACTATTGAGGGTAGAGTGGTTGGCGTAGTCGGTCTAGTTGACATACTATTGAGGGCAAAGTGGTTGGTGTAGTCGGTCTAGTTGACATACTATTGAGGGTAGAGTGGTTGACGTGACCGGCCTAGTTGACATACTATTGAAGGTAGAGTGGCTGGCGTAGCCGGCCTAGGTGACGTACTATTGAAGGTAGAGTGGTTGACGTGGCCGGCTTAGTTGACATACTATTGAGGGTAGAGTGGTTGGCGTAGCCGGCCTAGTTGACGTACTATTGAAAGTAGAGGGGTTGACGTGGCCGGCCTAGTTGACATACTATTGAGGGTAGAGTGATTGGCGTAGCCTGCCTAGTTGACATACTATTGAGGGTAGAGTGGCTGGCGTAGCCGGCCTAGTTGATATACTATTGAGGGTAGAGTGGCTGGCGTAGCCGGTCTAGTTGACATACTATTGAGGGTAGAGTGGTTGGCGTAGCCGGCCTTGTTTACATACTATTGAGGGTAGAGTGGTTGCCGTAGCCAGTCTAGTTGACATACTATTGAGAGTAGAGTTGTTGGCGTAGCCGGTCTAGTTGACATACTATTGAGGGTAGAGTGGTTGGGGTAGCCGGCCTAGTTGACATACTATTGAGGGTAAAGTGGCTGGCGTAACCGGCGTGATATCTGTCTATACATGCTTTTTCTTGTTTAGATGGGAACATTTCGAACCTTAGTGGTATATTAAATAAAAAAATTGTATGAACTAATTTTAATAACTCATATATTCGTTTATATTTTTAAGTTACACAATAGTTTGATGACAAAGTACGACGACTTCTATGGCCTTGTTGGTAAGACGCCTGTCTCCCAACTTGGAGGTTTCAAGTTAAAATCCCGTTGGAATCCAAATTTTAAAAAAAAGGATTCCAGTCTGATTTTTATTAAATACCACTTAAGCATCATTCTGGTTGGTTGGAAGAGATTTCCACGTGGCAATAAGTCCACCAGGTGGTATCGTATACGACGAAAGTGTAATACAATACGAGTATACTCTAAACAGTGTTAAGTATAATGTGACAAACAGGTTCATAATTGCCCCATTAGAAATTGTAATCACTTTCGGATTCCTAAAACCAAAATGGCAAAAAGCATTAATCATTTATACACTACCGTGGTCTAGTTGGTTAGAAATATGTCTTTTTTTGACAAGAGGGTTTCGTGTTCTAGATGGTAACTCTGTCTTCGACAAGAGGGTTTCGTGTTCTAGATGGCAACTCTGTCTTCGACAAGAGGGTTTCGTGTTCTAGACGGCAACTCTGTCTTCGACAAGAGGGTTTCGTGTTCTAGATGACAACTCTGTCTTCGACAAGAGGGTTTTGTGTTCCAGATTTCTCATTATTTATGTGTTTAATATGTTAGGAATAAACTTAAATATTTTCGAAGGGGTAAATATACGTTATGAAATGTGAAATAAACGATGTGATAAGGCAAAAAAAAGTTTTCATTATTTTTTAATAAATTGGTAAATAAATAAACATAAATTATAAAAAATAAAGAGTATTTAGCAGTTTATCAGTTACAGTACCCGGTGGTAAATAATACACATCGGGTTTAAGAAAGAGATAGTCGGCTATAATCGACTAACTTCGGCTTTGTAGAGCGTCGTCTCTGTCCCTAGAACGCTTTACAACGACTGATAAATCGCGACGGAACACGTGTGTGAATGACAGAGACGACGCTCCACAAAGCCGAAGTTAGCTGATTATGGCCGACCGTCTATTTCTTAAGCCCGATGTGTATTATTTAGCGCCGGGTACTGTAGCTCAAGAGCACTCCAAAAAATTATGATAAACAGCTGTTAAACACCAGGATAGAATAAATTTAAATTGAAAAATAGTCATCTAGTAAAACCAATCCTGGAACAACTGGAAACACAGACCAAAATTGGTGACGTATCAAAAAGGGACGTATCAAAAAGGGAATAACAAAGTGCATGAATGTGACAGAAGATAATATACATGCATGAATAAATATGGATACCTGCTCTCTGTCTATTAGAGCTAATATGTACATGGTGTGGTAGCGATGATGATTATGCCGTAAATTTAAAAACACGACAATGCGTGTATAACTTAAAAAAAATAAGGTTTCATAATAAAAAATATATATCTGTCAAAAATTAAATCAGTTAATACTATTAAGAAAATAAAAACACGTGAAAAGGCACTTTGTTATCGTCACCAAATTTGTTCAACCCTGGAATTCGGCAATCAAATAAATTTTGTATTCCCAGAGTAATACGCCACGAACTATGAAATATTAAAATAGTTGCTAAATTATATAAAACGTCTATAGGGTGACTGCAACTCTAAAGGGAGGGAAATAAGTGACCGAAACCAGTGAAAATATTTTTTTTTAACCCAACACATTTGAGAAACAAATACAAAATATTTAATTAGGAAAATAATAGCCTTATTTCAACAATCGGCGTGGAATTTTAAAGATGTAAATATTTTATACCAAGAAAACCAACGTAACTTTTCACTCAGTGATTGATGCACCTAACTTACTCGCAAGCATTTCATTTCGTACTCCCACTAGATCCACAAGACAGCTCAATCCCTTTTATACCGAAAATTGCTATACTAATTATAAAATCAACTCCTCTATAATTTGTATGCAAAGATTTGGAAACGAGTTTTGCAACAATTTAGATATTTTTAATATAAGTATATATAGTACTCTCCAGAATATCACAACAATATTTAGAAATAGCTACTAAATTTGTGCTCTCCTTTATTAATATAAATAACTTAATATAAACAAAACATTAAGGACAATACTTTGCCTCTAGAGTTGAGTAACCCTGAATCAACATGTGGAAGGTTTCGATTCTGAAAAGCAACTTGCATCTCGTTCTACAAGTGAGCCCATGTGTTTTCTATATCTCAAGATCTTACCATAAAATTCTCAAAAAATCCAATTTTTGTTCCATGTAAGCGTTATTCCACTAAAAACAAATCTGAGTTCTTTACCTCTATAAAATAAGTCTTCGACAATTACGTAAGTCTACTTGGTGAAGTTTGGTAATATTTTATGGTATACATACATAACATATATTGAACTTAAATATACATATAATTATTAAATAATTTTAAAACAATGGACTGTAATTTATTATTACCACTGCTTTTTGTATCTTCATGTTAGTTTAAGACAAAGTTTTGTATTATTTGTCAATAATTTGAAGTACTTGTATAACCTGTCACATGTTCATTTGTATATAAAGACACTGTCGTGTCGTTAATTAAATTAAATAAATAAAATAACGCATGTCTGTTTTGTCAATTTGATGCTCGTTTGAATCCATAACTGTTTTAAAAAGTGGATCCTGTCTTCTTTTTCTGTAAAAGTTAAAGAGGAGCTTAAGTGTTTTGTAACTACCCCTTTATAATTAGGAATAAGTTCTGAGAATTAGTTCGTATTTGCATATTGCGGCTCATGTCTGGGACCGGCATTTAGTGAGGATACCACGAGATGGTCCAAGGGATGGGACACCACATTTCGCGGCATACGGTCTTAAATCACATATACTATATATATTTTTTTCAATATACACGGCCATGGAATTTAAACATTTTTTTACCTGGCGAGCTTATTGCCATGAGTGCAATCTCTTCCAACCATCGTTCTGAGGGAAAACAAGACTGGAATTACATTTTTTTAAATCTGGGTTCCAGCGGGGATTGAACACGCAACCTCTGGATCGGCAGACAAGCATCTTACCACCAATTCATGGAGGTCGTCATTCATTCACAAAAGATTAAAAATATTTACCATATAACAAAAAAGATTTAATTTAAACAAAGAAAATATCTTATTTGCCTACTTCATGAACCACGAATGAATGATCATTATTATTGATGAGAATAATAGAACGCACAGTACAAAGTGGATGATTGGAGTACATGCTGTTAGTGCAAAGATTTTTGTGTGTGTGTAAATCAAAATTAACAATAAAATAAAAAAATACACAAAAATGGCCAGGTGGCATTTGAAGTTCAATTTCTTTTTAACACAAAACTAAATTAGTATATTAGTCAGTCCATTACCCGCGATGAGTATAATTAAAAGCACATTATAAAGTGAGGTATCAGGGTTCTTGAAGTTGTTGCCACAGGAGATGACTATTTAAGCAAATTTTTGAGTATTTCCTGTTGCAAATAGAACAATCAGCTTCAGTATGTTTTGAGACCTTCGTGGATCTTCGTATCGTTGGAAAATGTTTTTATTTTTAGTGTTTTACTGAATTATGGTGCTGACGTTATATAGTGAAGTTCTCTGGGAAACTTGCCCTGATAATTAAAAATACAACGTTTTCGAAACGTCGGAATCCTAAGCTAAACCACCTGGTAATACAACCCGAAAAACTTTATCCAACTGAATCAGTTTCAATACTTGCATCTTCTTTCTCTACAGTTTTACCATACATCATCCGACTCGATCTTTGACTTTATGGTATACTCCTAGTCGCACTGAGCATTAATTATGCTTTTTAGTACGTCACGCGGTAAATCCTTAATATTCTTTATATCTTATGGGATTCACCGTGCTTTCGTTTTCCTTTCTATAGGGAGACATTTATCTCTTATGGTATCCACCGTGCTTTCGTTTGCCTTTCTATAGGGAGACATTTACCTCTTATAGTATCCACCGTGCTTTCGTTTGCCTTTCTATAGGGAGACATTTATTTGCTAGAAATATACCTACCAAAAAATAAAAGTTATGAAAAGTGAAAATTTGACGAGTATCTATCTGGAAAGGAAATACAATTAGCTAGAATACAACAGTTCGAGCAGAACTTCAAAGTATAATCCACAAAGGTGTAGCGACCGTGCGTGCGGTCACTGAACCCACCAAGGCGACCCTTGTCCGCGCGGTCATTGAACTCGCCTGTGGACAGCGCCAGACGGCGCCGGGCGAAGGTCACCCACGCGGGCATTGAACTCACTAGTAGCGAACAGCGAGAGCGAGACGCCGACATATCTCTTGCCTCTCCTACAGACCGTAGTATGAAATGTATATGGAACACGTGACAATAACCATGTGTCCAGCGAAGCGAGACAGCGACATGTTCTGCGCCGTTCTATACATTATAAATACAGACGCTTTCAATAAACTTTCTCTCTTTGCTTATCTCGATCTCGACGACTTTTATTCAAACAACCTCATCTTTCTATGCGAAATACAAGTCCCTAAAAAGATTTTATTTTTTCTCATCAAAAGTTTCAGCATTGAACAAATTAGAACATGTTTCGACAATTATCACACCAGCCATGCCCATCGCATGGTCAGACGAGGTTACAGTTAAAATTTGATCTACCCTCAGTAGAATGTCAAATAAAACCGATAAAAATGTGAAATTTAATTTTATTACGTGCAAGTAAACAAGAGAAAAAGTTGGAGCTTATGTGGACAATTTCCAATATATATTTAATAGCTCTAGTTAACAGATTACTGAGGGTAAATGTATTTTGTTTACTATATCATCGCCTTACCGTGTGGTGAGAGTAGTCAATATGGTATATGACCATAAACTGTCTACTTTGTGCACGCCGGAACCTTTTGGATTTTACGAGTAGTGGTATGTTGGCCTTTTACTATAATGACAACCTTCAAAGTAAAAAAGCTACGCTAGTTCTAAGCACAAAGTTAAAATAAATTAACACTTGCAGAAGAGGCATCTCGTCGTTTGGCTCAAATATTGTTCATTAGGGAGAAACAAGTAAAATTGTGAAGAAATATTTTTTGGGAAGGGTAGTTTATTCACGATCAGACATGGCTAGCTAACTTGCATAGGAAACGACTATAAAAAAGCAGCTCTCTGAGGTTCCGGATAATTCTGTCTTCTGTTTTTTATAGTGAATGTGGGAGGACATGCGAATTAAGGATTTGTATTCACATTCACAATTAGAGATGCCTCAAAAATGTTTCAACGTTTCATCGTTTTTCTTAGATGGTAAGAAGTCACAATAATCTTCACATATTTGTACCTGCTACCCAAAGGCTTGAAAATATTTTTTTTTAAGGTTAAACTGGTGTCATATTTCGTCAAAAATACATGTGACCACTTAAGGCAAAAAAAATATGTAAATACGTGGTGATTTTTTTTGCATTCATTAAATCCTTTGTAGTGTTGTCTATCCCAAGATGTCCGATCAAACGCAGAAATAATAAGTAGGATCCAACAGTCAAAAGTTGCTTTCAACAAGAAATCCAAGATATTTCAATCTCATAACATTGATATCAATGTTAGGAAGAATTTAGTGAAAACTCTTGTCTGAAGTGTGCTGCTGTATGGCTTCGAAACGTGGACCATCAGCCAGAGTGAGTCCGGGCGTCTGGCTGCCTTTGAGATGTGGTGCTACAGGCGCATGGCTAGTGTCCATTGGTCAGATCACATCCGAAACGACGAGGTATTGAGTGGGGTTGGATAAACAAGGCAACTCCTAAATAGAGTTGCCCAACAATGTTCCAGTTGGATAGGCCATAACATCAGGCACCCAGGCCTGCTCCTTACCATCGTCGAGGGAATGATTGAGGGCAATAACCATAGCCACCCTAGATATAGCTACATGGACCGGGTGATCCGGGATGTGCGCTGTGGCAGCTACCAGGAGATGAAGAGACTGGCGGATGACAGAGATGAGTAGAGGGATCGAGTGCTTGGTGCAGACCAATCCTAGGATTGTAACCTAGATATAGCTACATGGACCGGGTGATCCAGGATGTGCGCTGTGGCAGCTACCAGGAGATGAAGAGACTGGCGGATGACAGAGATGAGTGGAGGGATCGAGTGCTTGGTGCAGACCAATCCTAGGATTGTAACCTAGATATAGCTACATGGACCGGGTGATCCAGGATGTGCGCTGTGGCAGCTACCAGGAGATGAAGAGACTGGCGGATGACAGAGATGAGTGGAGGGATCGAGTGCTTGGTGCAGACCAATCCTAGGATTGTAACCTAGATATAGCTACATGGACCGGGTGATCCGGGATGTGCGCTGTGGCAGCTACCAGGAGATGAAGAGACTGGCGGATGACAGAGATGAGTAGAGGGATCGAGTGCTTGGTGCAGACCAATCCTAGGATTGTAACCTAGATATAGCTACATGGACCGGGTGATCCGGGATGTGCGCTGTGGCAGCTACCAGGAGATGAAGAGACTGGCGTATGACAGAGATGAGTGGAGGGATCGAGTGCTTGGTGCAGACCAATCCTGGGATTGTAACCCAGAAAAAAAAAAAAAAAAGTGTTGTGTTTTATGAAATATTGCTATAAAATATTTAGTTTTTTTAAATATAGTCACCCTGTACCAAAAATTTATCATGACTGAAAATGGCGGAAATATTTTGGAAGGTTTCCCTGTCATCACCATCGCTGAAATTCGTTAAGGGATCGCGTGTCCGCCATCCGTTAGACCCACCCCCAAATTACTCAAACTTCTGGCCGTTTGGCGATTCCAGATTAGGCCCGGTGAAATAAAGGACCGATTAGAAATGGGAAATATGTTGTTTAGCGAAAATCGATGTAAACATCTTTAAGATAAATGAAAGTTGTTTAATGTTTCTTTTTTAGTAGAATGACTTTAAGATGTTTTATTTTAACACAGATCTCAATACGCCAAATTTTGTGGTCATGTTGGTAATAAGCTTGTCATTTTCCTTGGGTTTTGTAATGAATATGTCCAAAATATAATATCTACATAATATTACGTCTTTTCCCTGGTGACATAAGCAAAGAGAATAGAGCGCCAGACTTTCTTACCGCACCAAATTTCTGAATGTTTTCAGGTTTTCAAACTGTTCGTACTATTTCTTCGACTTTTTATATTCATTTAATTCAAAATACCAATCCCTTGGTTTTGCTATTAAGGCAGAAAAGTTTCAGGTATCACGCTGACTATACTATAATTAGTACAACCTCCATGGCCGAGCTGGTAAGATATATGTCTCTTAACCTGAAGGTTGCGGGTTCAAATCCCGCTGGAACTCAGGTTAAAAAAAAATATTCCGTGCTGGTTTACACATAAGACCTATGTACCATATTTCTGGTTTGTTGGAAGAGATTGCCGTATGGCAATAAGTCTGCCAGATTGTACAGTACAGAAAGTGTAACACAATCTATGTATGTCAACTGGAACTGATAATGCCTGTTGGAAATGCAACTGAAACGTTTTGCCTGTTGGAAGGGCCTTAACTCTTCTGAACGGGACTGCTTCGGATATTGACATATTTCATATCACATTACCAAAAGCAAAAGTAAATTTTCTTCTAAGATTGATCGCGTTAGAAAGCATTCATCAACGTACTTAAGTGACTTTGAGTATATGTGTATGTATATGTATGTTTGTATCTATATACTCGTATGTATGCATATACATTATTTTTTTTTATATATTTAAAAAAAATTTGTATACGAGTAGTTTTTGTTAATGTTAATAATTCTTGTATTTTTTAAATATATTTTTGATATATTTTTTAAAATATATTTTTAATTTCATTAAATATATTATTGTATAATGCAACTATAGTAAGTAAAGTGTACAATTATTTTTTAAGACATTGTAATTTATTTTTATCAAACACTGTTTATTCCACTTTTTTGTAACGGTATAACCCTACCGATTTCAAGGCTTTCACGTCATCTTCAGGGGAGCACAAACAAGACTAAATTCTGTTCTGTTTGTGCTCCCCTAAAGATGAGGTGAAAGCCTTGAAACCGGTAGGGTTATACCGTTACAAAAAAGTGGAATAAACAGTATTTGATAAAAATAAATTACAATTTCTTTAAAACTCCACAACGTTAATGCCTTAACTATAAACAACATATTTTTTAAGAGCTAGAGTGAGAGAAAGGTTGAAAACACAATTTGAAATATTCAGGGAGCATTTTTCCGAGTTGTAAGTAATATGAACTTTTTTTTACAGAAAGGGTGAAAAAGAGACTGAAAATAAATATGTGCGTATGATTATGGAAAAATGTATGGAAAAAAGGCATCTGTGAAGTTGTAAAAATCTTATTATCCTGTGGTTAAAGGCATGATTTGGAAAATATTTCATGAATATGATGTTGAACGTAAATTATAACATGATATAGCGTCATTAAATCCCAAAAGTAGAGCAAATGTTAGTGTGAACGGTGTCTTGACTTAGTGGTTTCATATTACAAAAGATATGAAACAAGGATGAGTTACGTGACTCTGGTTGTTTAAAATTTATAATAAGTAGGCTCATGTGTGAAGAAACTACATAAGTCAATGAGTGGCTTACAAATGCCGAATGTGAGCGTATGTGGATTATATTTTAGTGTAAGCGGAGAATAAATATGAATTAAACAGATTTATAATTGTATACGAGAATATAGAAGAAATACAAAGAGAAAAATCTGAGAATGGATGTTGCAAAAACTAAAGTCATGGTGATAAAAAAATGTGAAAGGAAAAGTATAGTGATATACGAATGAGCAATAAAATTTTAGAGCAAGTTCAGGAACTCTGCTATTTGGATATTATTTTCTCTAATGATAGAAAAGTTACGAGATGATTTTAGATAAAGTACATATGCTACGTGAAAATATTCTTAAAAGTGTATACTTCGCCTTATGTTAGTCGGCACTTTCTTACGGTATATCAGTTTGGGGGGGGGGGGGGGGAGGTGTGCCTTAACACAAAAACACATACTGCAGGTTCCCAAAAGAGGATTATAAAAATAATGCATTTCTAATCCATTTTCTGGCACTATCATCGAGAGGAAGGGAAGACGCAGACTCAGTAGAGACACATGACACGCATGGCAACTGATCAGATGTTCACCACCTCTAGAGTTCAATCATCTTTTGTCCAAAGGCAGTACGCCTATTTTGCTCCCATGACATACAATAGGGTGCCGAATTCAATAAAGGCAAAAGGAGTAAAACAATTTAGGCAGTCGATCGGAGCGTGGTTGTTATTGCGACAAGAGTTAAAATACTTGGTCTTGCAAGAGGAATGACTTGTAGCGAAGGTTTGTGTGAGCTCTTGAGTGTGATGTTTTTTATTTTATGATAATGTGCGGTATATTGTGGGTTGAACGTTTTGGTCTGTCTGGAGTTATGAAGTGTGAGGGGTTTGATTCACGTGATGTATACATATGTCATTGAGTATCACTGTTTGTCAACCCAAATCCATTAAAATTGTATGTCCAAATTAAATAACTTGTTGTTTTTTTCGCAAATTATGTATATTTCTTGTCATGTATAAATAAATAAATGTGCAATATTCTACAGAGACATGATACTTAAATGGGCGTTAGTGTCTCGTAGGAGACAAACGAGTGGTAGTTCCTCATCTAGATATGTTCTCGACATTGATAGGACAAGAATGTACAATGAAAGACATAATGGCAATATAAAGTGATAAAGTAAACTTTACGACACTAACTTTTTGATATTTATCATGAGTGTTTAAATGACAGTGCGTTTTAAACAAAGCTTTTAGCTTCCGAAGTGGTATACGAGTATATATAATAAAAAATCGGAAAGAAGTATCGATTTTATTTTTCATGCTATAAACCCTCAGTGAGATACAGGCCAAAGCCTAGTTTACTGGAGATACGATAAATGAAAGGCAACAAACCCAGATCCATTAAAATTTTGTGTCTGAATTAAATTATCTGTTGTTTTTTCGCAAATGATGTATATTTATTGTCATGTGTAAAATAAATAAATAAATTTAATTGTAAGGTTACTAATAAGGTAGATTTTTAAAAAATGATGTTTACGATTGAGAACCTCTGAATTACTGTATTTCAACGTAGTCTCCTACCAGCTGTCTCCCAAGTCTGACCTCTTCTGTAGCTTGACCTCTTGGGTCATCCGTTCGGGTCATCGCGGTGTCGGTGTTGCTGCGATAATAATCATTTATTTGGGCGAGCTTCAATTTATTTTGTCTTGCTTGAAGTACAATAAACTAGGTCAGTAAAAAGTATAAAAACCCATAAATTTATATACGTTAATTTTTCAAAACAAATTATGTGCACACCTATTTATACAATATTATATTAATTATTAAAACATTATTAAAAAATAACTGTTTTTTTGTTGCTCTAATGATTTTTTTTAATTCATTAACTAAAGTTCCTAGTTTTCTTCCCTACGTGCACTACATTGCAATCATTACAGCGAATTTGGTAAATATTTCGGTATAATAAAGTGTTATAAGTGAAGTTCAATTATACTTTTTGTATTATTACAATATGAAGTTCCACTAAGTTAAAGTTAAAATCTTTGATAAAACTCGAAACAATATAAAAAAAAAGAAAAAAATGTCTCGTAAGATTTTATTTGATAGCTATGGAAAATTAAATTATGCCTAAAGGTGGATTTCAAGCATTTCGCTAGTAGCGTATTCTTTCTTTAAAATACAACTTTTTTTGGTTTCATTAAGGTCACCTGAACAAAAACTTTGCTCATTTTGATAACAAAGAAAAACAATTTGCCAAATATTTCACATAGGAAAAAAAGTGTCATGAATAATTATTTTAATTCGATATGAAAAAAAAACACGTTTTAAAGATAATATTGCACCGCTAAACATTTCAAAATTCAAAGATCATGAAAAATCGATTCAAATAACTGTATCGTAGTTTTGGACATTTAAAAAAAAAATATATATATCCACTTTGCACGGATTTCTCCTGTTACACAAAGAGTGACTGATTCTAGCGTTAGCTTATTCGTTAGGAATAATATCAGCCAGGATTCTTCTCATACTGCTAGTCGGTACCGAGAATATATCAACAGTGTCATCCAGTTGGTTCAATACCACGTATATCTCTATACCACGACGTGTGACTGAGTGTTTAGCCATGATATTCGTCCTGTAAGTTGGTATGTAGAACAGAGGGTGATTCCTTGCACGGATATATTTATTGGTTACATATAAACTTAGTGCTTCTAGAATAGCGGGACAGTTAAAGAAACCTTGGAAAACCTTTATTAGGAATATCGCAATGGATTCTTGCCTTCTTATTTCGAGGCTTCTATATGTTAGTTACATACCGTGAGAAGTTCGGCATGGTGAGCATATTTTGAGTAATCGCCCATTGTTCTGTACCATAGATATCTTAGATTTTTTTTTGTATTCGTTCTATATTGTTTTTGTATTTGAGTTGATGAGGAGCCCAAACCGTAGATGCATATTCTAATTTGGTTCTAATTAGATAATTATATTGTATAAGTTTCGGAGGATATCGGTGCTGTTAAATTCTCTTGATATTCTCAGTATAAAACCGAGTAGTTTGTAACAGTCCGATATCAAACGTGAGACATGGTTAACGAACGTGAATCCGACATCAAAGGTTACGCCCAAATCTTTGAATTTAGAAACTCTCTTTAGTGCCTTACACTAGTGGTTTCCAAACTTACTGTTACTACGCTTCCCTTTAAAAACAATCTTATCGTGGCACCTCCTCCCCATTATATAAAATAATACAGACACATTTTTAAATGGTAAAAAAATGTATTATTACAAAAAATAAAAATAAATACAGAATAATAACAAGGTTTTACTACATATACTATATTCACTTTTAAATGAATTTGTTTTTAAAGCGATGGATACCCTTGTTTATTAGCACAAAGTTTATCAAATCTACGCGTAGGTGTTATTGAGGAGAGGAGAGTGCTACTCTTAGCTCGTTTTCTTCTACTGAACGGGCTTCTAAATTACTAACAATTATTATCAGTAAGTAATCACGCCAAAAACAATAAAAAAACAAAATCGCACACCGCTGAAACGCTAACGACTATGTTGACACTTCAGCTAACGTACAAGTGACGTTTGAATTTGAGGTTATGTTAATGTTTTGAAGATTACTGCAGCTAGCAATTCTAGCGGCCGTTTTATAAACTATGCACTAGCAAACTGCAAACCAGGGGTTTCATTCAATTTCCGAAACAACGAGATATGGCGGTAAATGCTTTAAAAAATAGGTAATAAAGTTTATTGTTATGTTATGAAAGTTTATTTATATGTACCTATATATTTTTTATTTATATATTGTATGTTATTTTACGAATATTAATTTCTGTTACACTTTCCACGCCTCCTTTTGCATTAGTCCGCGCCTCCCAGTTTGGAAAACACGGCCTTACATTGTCTTATACGAGTATGTATCCACGTGAAAACACTAAAACATGTTGATAGATTCTAACATCTGAGACAAAGGTTTTAATTATTTAAATAAATTAAACTATCTATCCAGCAGAGATAACGAGTAGTGTATAATAATTATAAAAAAGGATGGAAGGATAAAAATGTGTTTAATATTTAGGACTTTTGAACAGTAAATTCAGACATGTGACTATATATTAGTGTAGAATTAAGTGCGAGTAGGCGGGACATGTTGAATGGGCGGGGAACATTTATAATTAAAGAAAGATCACGTGAAACACGTACAGAACACTCAAAGAAAACGTGGTCAAGGGTTTCTTTAATTTTCAATTTAACGAGAAGGCAATCACTAGACAAGGAGATTGACGCAAGAAAAATCTGGGAGAACCCTGAAATAATGGAAACTAAAGTTTTTCAATATGAATATTACCTTTAACCATCGGTCGGGCGCAATACAAATCCTAAGAGATACAGGCAAAATCCTAGTTTACTGGGGACATGACAAATGAAAGGCAACAAACCCAGATCCATTAAAATTGTATGTCCAAATTAAATTATCTGTTGTTTTTTTCGCAAATTATGTATATTTTTTGTCATGTTTAAATAAATAAATAAATAAAAGTGCAATATTCTACAGAGACATGATACTCAAATGGGCGTTAGTCTCGTAAGAGACAAACGAGTGGTAGTCCCTCGTCTAGATATGTTCTCGACATTGATAGGACAAGAATGTACAATGAAAGACATAATGGCAATGTAAAGGGACAAAGTAAACTTTAAGACACTAACTTTTTCATATTTGTTATAACGAGTTTTGTTAAATGACTGAGTGCTTTTTAAACAAAGCTTTTAGCTTCCAAAGTGTCAACATGTCAATAAAATCCAGCTGGTCGAGCCAAAAGCGTCAGCAAAGTATTTGATTGACAAGTCATACTTTCAGACTCATTCGTTATTTAAACCAAATCAAACATATTATAAAGCGATTCGGGATAGAGAAAATATTCGGAAAGCTATAATACGAGTATATCTGTTGTAGGAAGGTTTTAATGATATTTTGATTGTTTCGAGTGATTATGAAATATGATGGACAAAGATGTTTTGATAACAAGTGTCTTACTCCGAAAACTCTTTTTTTAGAGGTATAATTGTTTATAGATATAAAAAATAAAATAAACTAATTAAAAAATGACGTACTCGTACTTAGATGTGTTGGTGGGACTTGAATGACTCTAAAAACCCTTTTTTTAAATGTACAATTTAGTTTAAGGATTTTGACAATTGTAGAAAATCGATAAAAAAGAAAATTGACAATTGTGGAAAATCGATAAAGCCGATAAAAAAATATGACGGGCTACGATATTAGCGCACGGCCAGAGCGTGAGCTTAAAAACATCTGATGTCCTCACGGCTGGCCCTCGCCCTCTATAGGTGGGAATGTATCTCGACTGGGGGATATTATTTTAAACTTTGTCTCTTTATAAACAAATCCCTTAATGGGATTAATCCATTGTATCTCTCGAATCTTTATCTTGGAGACGTCCCTTTGAGAGAATTAGACTATAAGGCTTGACTTTCTAAATTTCTCTTTCTTCTCGTCATCTTGCAACTTGTCATATTTGATTCTCACAGCCTTTGCGGTTACCTGATCGCCACACATGGATAATATTTATTCTTCTCACCATTAAATAATGGTCTTTGCAACTATCTGCTGCTCTAAACACTCTTGTGTCAAATAATGATTATTGTAAAAACAAAAAAGTTACACAACATCGTTTAAAGAATTTAATGATGGTGTGCATATGTGTACGGCTTTTTGATATTTCTTTTGTATATAACATATAGTACCCGGCGGTAAGTAATACACATCGGGATTAAGAAAGAGACTGTCGGTCATAATCGGCTAACTTCGGCTTTGTAGAGCGTCGTCTCTGTCGCACGATGCGCTAACAGTCTCGCGACGGAACACGTGTATGAATGACAGAGACGACGTTCTACAAAGCCGAAGTTAGCCGATTATGGTCGACAGTCTCTTTCTTAATCCCGATGTGTGTTGTTTACCGCCGGATACTGTATGTAATTGTTAATATTTTTTGCGAAAAGCTGTAGTTAAAATCATGCGCACTCAAAATTCTAATTCAAGATAACTTTTTTTTAAAGGTTGATAAAATACTGAACATTGTAATAAAACAAACTTAAATAAAAATAATGGTTGGAATATTTCTTTTAAAATACAAAGCTACAGAAAAACACAGCAGATATAATTAAAATCTAAAAATATTCTTAAAAGAACCACCAGTTTTTATGCACCCTCTCAAAGCAATAAAAATCTAAACCACCCCCATAAACCTGTCTCATACATTGACTGACATCTTTTCTTTACTTGAAATCTCCGTTTTTTACTTGAGTGTAAGAATTGAGCTCTGTAAGAGTTAAATCACAAGCCACACCTTTAAGGGTAATACTCCACCACGGTGGAGGTTCTAGGGTGGTAATAAAGGTGCAGGGTAGTTAAATTCAAGATTTTAAGTGTCCCATAACTTAATAAATAAATTCATCATTTCAACAAACCATTATATATTGTATATCATTATGTCTAGGGGTGACTTTGTTTCATTTGCTAAATAAGGCTTTCAGCTTGATACCGAGCTTACAGAGTTGAAAGTTGTGGAATGTAAAAAAATATTAATGTAAAGACCACAGTGGGTGGGAATTCGATTCAAATTGGATGTGAAAACGATTTGAATTCATCCCTAAGTGGGAATAATGATAATAAAAGATAAACTTATAAAAGCCTATTCAGAGAGTAAAAACTCTCCTCTAAGGTGATCTTGGGGTTGTCGTAGAATATCCACTTCTCATCTGCAGTTACAATCCGATACAAAAAACCTTTTCTTTGTTGCCTTTGAATCAGCTGCTCGCAAGTGAAAAATCGCCTTTCAACGTCTCTCGGTTTCAGTTCATAAGGTACTCAATTTCCTTGTTTTTGAATCATTCCCATGGCTCTCAATCGTACGAAAACGGCTTGTTGAGTCACTCCCAATGATTCTGCAAGCTCTTCTTGCGTTTGATTCTGATCTTATTCGAGTATTGCCTCTAATTCTTTGTCCTCGAATTTTTTGGCTGTCTAGACCGAGGCATGTCTTCGACGCTGAAATCTCCATCCTTGAAACGTCAAAACCATTCCCTACATGATTTATCAGTTGGAGCAGCGTCACCATAAACTTCGACAAGCATTCGATGGGCTTCAGCTGCACTTTTCTTCCAATTAAAGCAGAAAATTAAAACCTGCTTGGTTAACACAAAATTGGACATTTTCAACACTGTACAAAACAAGGTTTTTGCATTAAACTCAAAGCGATATAAACTGAATATTATTGGCAGATGTCTAACCTCTCTGAAACCGCCAAAATCTGCTGTCACTATGAACCATTCATAACAGCCAGAGCCATCTTTTGGAAACGGACCCAATTAATTTGTACTCCTAATATTTCAGAGAAAAGTCACAAGATATCAAAATCTCATGGACGTCCTTTTACAATAAAGTATTAATGGATGCTATCATGAAGTGATCTGAATTAAGTTAATTCTTAATATAATCTCACAAAATAAAATAACAAGAAACGTTGAATAAAATCAAGTACTCTGTGTTTACTTAATCAAAAATGAAGGTTTTGCGATGTACTCGTACTATATATAACATGTAAAACACTCACAGTCAGTATAAGAAATAATTAAACTGGATATTTCAAGCTGCAAATATCGTAAAATAAGAAATGCAGACAAGACGTTACTAGTGGAATCATGTTCAAATAATGGCCCCTGATTCTCCTTGTTGTATTGCATGATCAATAAAGCCGACTATCAGGAATGCCCTTAAAGTAACGGAGGAATACTCATATTTTGCAGTGTATATTCCAGAAATTACGCAGACAAAAACAGATTTAGAAACTACATCAAGAAGACTTAAGAAAATCACATAATCTTTCACTCTCAGCCCTGCTATCTTATTCCGTTCCTCGCCCTCCGCCATCAATCGTCCAGAGCGACATTTGTTAACAAAGAGACAGGGTTTTTCTTCCCCTGAAGAGTTGCAAGCGGGAACACTCCCGGCTCCTCGAAGCTCGTGTAATGGCAGACTTATACTTTTATTGAAGCTGTCTGACATTTTTTATGCCATCGTGCGATTCTAAAGGGAGTTTTAAAATGAAGTTTGTGAACTTTGCTTTAAAGCGACTTAAATGTTAAGTCAAGAAACTGTTTATTGTTTGTGTCGTTCAAGTTTCTCTTTTAGATTTTATTGTTCTTTACTTTCTTGGAATCAAATGTCCCGCATTGAAACTGTTAACAAAACTCCTGTAGACAATGAAGGATTTAATTAAGATTTTTTCAACTTTTCGCATGCATTCGTTGAAACAAGTCATTGTCGTTGTTGGGCCTCGTAGTGAAGGATCCATTCGCCATTCCATCGTTTCTTCAGATGGAAAGCAAAATTGTACCGTGAAGTTTTGTTTATTTCTTTCTTTTTCTCTTCTTTAAATAAGAATCTTACACACATTTTGAAGACGCTGTAATTTACAAATTACAGCGTCTTCAAAATATGTGTTTAAGATTCCTTTTCAATCTACGTAAGTACGATCATATAACTTCATACCAGAAGGCATTGAACTGATTGAATCTTAGAAATAGACGCCAAATTCACATACTGTCTCTATTGTATAGTATCGTTAAATGTTCCGCCGTCCCCTCTTATCTCGCCGAAAATTTTCAGCGTCTTTCTAATCATGGATTAGCGCTACGCTCAAACAGAGATTGTTTATTGACCTTTCCAGTTCACCGCTCCTCTTTCTTTACATCGTCCTTTACTGTCCATGCAATGAGACTCTGGAATCAGTTACAAACCAATATAAGACTCACTCCGTCCTTGGCATGCTTTAAAAAGCGACTGAAAAAAACTCGTAATTTCTAGTCAGTAAAATAACGCATTTCATTCCTGATTTTTCTTTTCCTTTCCTTTCTTTTTGATTGATGATATCTCACTTTATATGAAAAATAATGTTCAGGTGATTATCCGTCGTTGTGGGGTTCATGGGCATGTGCTCACGTATATGTTTATGGATTTCGTGGGGATGGATAGTCATTTGAATGATTTATGCGACCACGTAACTTGCTTCATTTACTTTTGTCTGGTTGGTTGGAAGAGATTGCCGCCTGGTAATAAACCTGTCAGATTAGGTATTTGCAATAAAAGTGTTAAATAAGTAAATAAGGAGGCCGTTGCACACCAGCAAACTCACCGGCCATACCGTTGTACTGGATACGATGGCACACCAAAATGAGACGATCGGAGCATATCGGCGTGTTTTTTTCTTTTATTTTGCAATAATACACCTGACCAGAGTCAAAGGTATCCATGTAACCCCGAATATTTGGCGAAAAAATTACCTTTGTCATTCGCGGGGAGTAACACAACGCGAGGGTTTGAACCGGCGATCTTCCACATGGAAATACAGTGCTTAACCGCGTGGTGAAACAAGTATATATGAAATGAGAGGAATAAATTTAAGATACAGAAAAATATCATCAATTGTTAACATTCCCTTTTGAATTCACTTCCACTGAAACAAATAAACCATCACGCCGTTTTACTGACACGCCAGGCACAGAAGACAGAGCTCCACAATTTTCTGTCGTGACACAAGATTTTTTTCTTTTCTCTCTACCATCTCTTCCTTTCCCTTTGATTGATGATATCTCACTTTATATGAAAAGGAATGTTCAGGTTATTATCCGTGTTTGTGGGCGTATGCTCACGTATGTGTTCATGGATTTCGTGGGGATGGATAGTCGGTTGAATGTTTTTTGCTACCACGTAACTTGCTTCATTTACTTTTGTCTGGTTGGTTGGAAGAGATTGCTGTCTGGTAATAAGCCCGACAGATTGTATTTGTAATGAAAGTGTTAAATAAATTAATATGTTTCGCCTCCTCTATATCTATGCACCTGCTAATAAAACTTACACGATTTTTCTCCCTCTTTACAATTTTTCCTTTCCATGTATCATTAATTTGTATTTTCTCCTACACTTTAAATAGGCAGTTAATTTTTAACAGTAATGTGCATTAAATATATTTGGTTTTAATAAAACATGCGCAGTCTGCTTTATAATAATTATGAAATAACGCTGTGATTTTGAACTTATAAAGGTAACTCAGAAATGTACAAAAATTATTCGGGCGGAATGAATTCTGAAAGAATATTTGAAACTTACTTTCAACAAACTATCGTGCCGTTAATACTTATTTTGGTCTTAGAGCAGATGGGTAATATAATGTTTTCGAAATAAAAATGAGTTAAATTATCTTCATGAATGGTCATTACCCGTTATAAAGAATGTATAATCTAAGACAGACACAATACATACTGATAAATTAGGTTACTTGTTGTTAGTGCCACCGGAGGGGACAATTCTAGCAAAATTGTGATAGATATATTCAATTGCATTTAGGCTATAGAAGTTCAGACCTTACAGTTTGTCAGCATCTACCTTAGTTGGATTCTACTTATTATATATTTTGCGATAATTTGCTGAGATATGTGCCCTCCTTTGGAGATCCGAATGGTAAAGTATTTGATCTAGGGTGACAATTTAGTTCCTTATGAACGATTTATTTTTGTTGTACCGGTTTCGTTTAATTACATTTTACCCGTCATACTTTTAACCCTTCCTTCTCTGCGATTTGTAACTAGTACACATTGCTTCTAAAAACTTTAATATCTCTATAAATATGATAAATACTGGGTTCAGATTTCAGGTATTCGTCCGTAATACATTTACGCATTGAATGAAAAAAATAATATTAATAATAATTAGCACTTATCGGCCACATCAGAGATATTTTGTGAAAATCGGGAATAAATTCACCAATACAATCAAACGTGTGCCAGTGTGTGACGTAGGTATATTCATTCTAAAAAAACGCTATGGGTGAGAAGCAACGACGGCTCACTCTCAGTCTACTTCGGTACATGGGAACGCAAGAAATAGAATCTCAGTTTGCTCGCTTCACTAGGTCTCGGGCTTTCATTTGAGGTGGTCACTTCGCCTGTTTTGTGGACGTCGGTCGATGTTTTTTTCATGTTTTCAGCAATAAAATTTCAATTATTATCACTTTTGACTTTAAATTTAATTAATTTAAGCGATTGGCTATGAATATTCTTATTTTTCCGATTTTAAATCGCACATTTTAACATGATTTTTATTGAATAAACAGCACCGGAACGCGCGGTGTTTTTAGCACAGGAAGGGAAATGTTAATGCAAGTTGAGATGCAACTTTGCAGTGGATTTAAAAACTACCCGTTGGCGATCAACATTTCAGAATTAATCGTGTTAAATTAAAGCATTTTTTAAACTGATACAGATTTAAAAAAAAATTACTTTAATGTTTATGTGTTTGTATTTGATAAAACAACACAGTATTCTAATGAATTAGTGACACTTTTTTAAAGTTTATTTAAGTTGGTTACGTACGCGTATGATTAAACGTGAAATTATTTTTAAAATGAAATAAAACTTCCCAGCTAAACAAAAAGGATATATCTCAAGCAGTAAGTACCAGCTTGAAGCGTTGCTTGATATTATATTTAAAAGTTTCCATCGCTGCTGAAATCTGTCTGGACACATTACACAGAAACAACCCTTTGAGAAGCTTTCCGAGTATTATTTCACGCTGAGCACACCTGAGATCAAAGCAACTTTCTGGAAACTTGAGAAACATTTCCAAAATTTGCTCAAAACGATGACTACTTCAGACCTAGTCGGGTTTTATATTTCTTTCCATTTTACTGTTAAAAAAAGACAACAAAATTTTACGAATTATTGAAAAATACAGTTCAGGAGTTGTTTATATTTAATTCTTAAATAAAAATTTATTTATAAAATAATGTATTAATTTCGTTCTAAAAATTGTTTTGAGGATGCTAACGTAAAGAGCGCGACCAGTAAATAGGTAAAAAAAGTCAGTGGACGAAATCACAAGAATTTTATTTATTTGTGTAAATAATGAAGTTTTATTTAGTACTGTCAGTCGAGAAGTATAAACTTTCTTAAATGATATGTGTTTTGGTTTTTGGGTCATGTTACTTGATTTTTAAAATAATGAAATCCTTTTTTTAATACTTGATTGAGTTTGAAACCGATTTCAATGAGTTATCTTTAAAAAAATGCAGTTGTCAGTGTTATAATCTGAAAAACTGGTCAAATATTGGTCAAACAGATTGATATATTTTAAAATTTTCTTTTTTTAGTTAGAAGCAAGGAACATAGCATTCTTTTTATTAAATGCCGGGTCTTTAGTAATTGTTGTCATTGCTTAGCAAATGTGATAAACATGTAATTTGTAAATTATGTTTACTTTGAAAATTGACACCAATATACATATATTATAACAAAGATACTGAGTAAGAAATTGCCTCTCTATTAACAACAATCTTTAATGTAGAAAATCTTAAAAATACTAGAAATTGTTAATATTGTGAAATCACACAGTAATTACAACGTTCAGGTTAATAGTTAGTAGCTATGAAAAAATGTTAATATTGTGAAATCACACAGTAATTACAATATTCAGGTTAATAGTTAGTAGCTATAATTTTTTTTTTATATTGTGAAATCACACAGTAATTATAATGTTCAGGTTAATAGCTAGTAGCTATGAAAATTGTTAATATTGTGAAATCGCACAGTAATTACAATGTTCAAGTTAATAGTTATTAGCTATGAAAAAATGTTAATATTGTAAAATTACACAGTAATTACAACGTTCAGGTGAATAGCTAGTAGCTATGAAAAATTGTTAATATTGTGAAATCACACAGTAATTACAATGTTCAGGTTAATAGTTAGTAGCTTTGTCAAAATCTAAAAGTGAAATCATATTAATTTTAATTTCGGATTGGTAAGGATTTGAATAAATTGAATAGCGTAGCAAGGAGGCAACAAATATTCGGCCCATTTATCGAGCCTTTGATTTTAGAAGCATTAAAGAAAGTGCAAAATTCCTGATTCGTCATCGAACGTGTTGACAATTCTATCTTACATATGAAAATATAACACTATTTCAAGTATTGTTACCAGACTGGGAATATTTATTTTTCGAAACCATGAAAACTGTGCATAGAACCATCGAAACCAAAACCATCAAAAACTGTGTATGGAACCATCGAAACCAAAAACATCGAAAACTGTGTATGGAACCATCGAAACCACAAGCATCGAAAACTGTGTATGAAACCATCGAAACCAAATCCATCGAAAACTGTGTATGAAACCATCGAACACTGTGTATGGAATCATCGAAACCAAAATCATCGAAAACTGTGTATGGAACCATCGAAATCAAAATCATCGAAAATTGTGTATGGAACCATCGAAACCAAAATCAACGAAAACTGTGTATGGAACCATCGAAACCAAAATCAACGAAAACTGTGTATGGAACCATCGAAACCAAATCCACCGAAAACTGTGTATGGAACCATCGAAACCAAAAGCACCGAAAACTGTATGGAACCATCGAAACCAAAAGTATCGAAAACTGTGTATGGAACCATCGAAACCAAATCCATCGAAAACTGTGTATGGAACCATTGAAACCAAAACCATCGAAAACTGTGTATGGAATCATCGAAACCAAAACTATCGAAAATTGTGTATGGAACCATCGAAACCAAAGCATCGAAAACTGTAATACCACTGCGTGGAAATTAAATGTGTAATCATCTCAGTCCTGGAAATCGTCACGAGGGTAATAAAATCACATTAGACCAGCTAAAAATTATAGAAATAGTTGTATTGCATTTTATCGAATTTGTTTTTTTGTTATACATACGAGTATAATCTGGTTAATTGCTATGTGGCGATTTATCGCAATTTAACAGAAATACGTTAAGAAGCCTAAATTAAACACCAGACCGGAATCCTTTCCAATAAAATGAGTTCCAATGGAAATCCGTAACTCCCGGGCTGAGAGACAGCAGTCTTATTTACTAATCTACGTAAATCATACCTCTAAGTATTACAATGATTTGTTGAAATACGATTTTATAATTATAAAACATAAATATTCTTTACAATATCTAAAAAAATAGTTAGATTTCTCATAATTTGTAAAGAAAACAAACCACACAAAAGGATGATATACCAAGTGAAAATAATGAACACGGATTGAACGTGTTGATAACGATTATCTCAAAAGCTCTGTTATAATATTATAAATATACGAGGGTTGATAAAAAAATAACTAGATTTTTATATAATAATTTCGTAGGTTATTTGTTTATTTATTAATCCTATATTTTATCACGTTGGTGATACTGTCTGTGATGTGTATTTATATTTTGAGCTATATTGGATGGGCAGTTGTTATTTAACAGTCAAGTATTTTTTACAAAGTATTTTGAGACGTTTGCGAAAGACAAACCTTTTTATAGGTTTAATGCCATTTGCGTGAGGCAATCGGAAGCCAAGGATCTGAATTGTAGGCAAACCACTGGATTTGGAACCACTACAATGCACCGGATTACACTCCACTATACTTGAGAAAATGTAGCATGGTCCCTGTGACAGTTCACAAATTTGCTCTAATACAACCTTGTAACGACGTTCAATAATTTTATTTGTTTTATCGAGTTTAATATAAGCCTCGATTCTAATAAATAGCAATTTATTAAGTTAAGTACATTACATAAAACTAATAATAATGACAAATTCATACATCTTCTTAAAAATTAGCAAAAATGTGGCAGTTTGTTAAAATCAAATAATATTTGGTGACGTTTGTCAAAAGTCACTACGTTAGTCTGCATTGGCTAGGGATGGGGTATACGATAATTGGATTTTCGATTTTTTTATACCTAAAATTAAATGTTCGTAATTAGTAATAATTCGTAGTGGATCTTGGCATATGTAAAGATAGATACAAATCATACAATACATTAGAAAGTCAGTATAATGAAAATTAGGAATCAAAACGTCAGTTTAGAGAAAAACAATTTTTCGATTTATAAAAAAAACGATTCGATTTGTAAAAAAAAACTATTTTACCCCATCTCTGTGAGACATGACATTTCAAATGGGACCATCCTATATTTTCTCAAGTATAATATTTTGTGATTTTTTGGAATTCACAAAGGTGAAGAGGACATTGAAAGGACAATGTTTTGTGACCATAGAGGAGACGAAAACAAAAACGCTGGGTGATTCAAAGGCTATCCCAAAAAGCGCGTTCTTCAAATGTTTTGTGGATTGGAAAAAAACGTTGGCAAAATGGTGCTTTATCCTATAGCTACTTTGAAACGGACAATATACATATTATTGATTAAATAAATACTTTTTGATAAAAATGAATATTCTTAATATTTTTTAGTCAAACCACGTATATGCCACGTTATTGAAAATTTCCACAAGTACAAATAGGTTCATGTTTCGCCCCAGGCTTGAGGCAACCGCAAAATTCAGCAGCAGTACTAGTATTATTTTTATACTTCAACGAGTTTCCTACTGACGGGGGATGAAATATTTATTTCCCTATATTATTTTTAGTGCAAGATTTAATATAAATTCTACTGATATAAAGTGACGTGGCAGATGACCAACGTGATTGGCAGGCTTCATAATTAATTCAACCATCAGCTCACTGCAAAAGTATAGTAGAAATGCTACTGACCGTGAGAAATTATTAAATACAGTAGAACCGCGATCGATCGTTCATTGAATTATTGTTTTGCTGTATATATTGTTTGTTAGGACTGTTCTGTAAGATGTATAACAAATAGAAGAAGAAAGTGATTGAAGTCAATTTGAGAGCATTTGCATTGCTTGGAAATGAAGGAAAATTAAGAAAATAAATGCAGTAGAAATGTGTGAGAAGTGATAAATATCTGGTATACTCGTATTATAATGTATAAAAAATTAAGCAATGTTTTACCTCTTCCACATCTATACACCTTTAGGAGCTAGTCCTTAAAGGAGAGATGATGATGATTTGTTGATAAATAAAACTCGTTAGATCGCAATGCGGAAAAAGAGGAATTTTATTAGTAACGTAGGTATTTATATCATTTTAGAATGTGCGCGGGAATGCGCTCGCGATATGCCTACGTCTCGTTTCTGCGAATGCAAAAACGATAAATGTTGTATGTAGGTATCATTCAAATACGGAACTGGCGAGACAAGTGTGGTGCGTTCTCGCTCTAGTATGGAATGCGGTCCGCTCCCGGTTACGGGTTGAATGGCCGGCGCGTGGACTTTGTAATTGTTTGTTTTGCATTGCTAAGGAATGCAAAGGTCACTTCATCGGTCATTGACCGTGTGTATGGACGCCCACAGTGTTCCGAATGTGCGACCGCTACACACCTTTTTTCATTCATCTCTTACGATTTTTTTAAAATTTCATTCTTTCTAAAAATCATTCACTTGATTCAATCACATTTTCTTTTATGGCACTGTATCACGTTTTACCTTTACTTATTGCACCGTATATTTTCATATTGATCTTTCTTCATTTATTTCTTTCACGTGCTCAAACTATCTCAAAATGCTCTTTTTCATCTTCCTTAATACATCACTTTTAAGTTCACATTCATCCTTAACCACTTTATTCCATAAATTATTATCATATGTACGTATATTCTTTTAAGAATACATATTATCGAAGTGTTATTTTCAAAAAAATTCTATATTCACGTTTCACTCCAATATATCAAAGTGATACTAAAATTCTGTGGTAGACTATCATCTTGTTAGATTTTCATACTATTCGGTATCTGAATTTGGATATTTGAATCATAAAATTTGAATTTGAATCATCAAATTTGAATCATCGATAGAAAATGTATGATTTTCACGGTGACAAATTCTTACATATCAGTAGTAACAGAAATACATTGGACATATTAGATGCCCTAGAAATTTCTAAGTCAGTGCATCGAGGCGAACATCTGGTAAACATATATATCCCAAGAATCTTTCCGCTGCTCGCCGAGGTTGACCCATGCCTCCCTCAGCCCCCAGTCCCCTACCCGAATGTTTACCGTTAGAAGCGTGTGTCTCGGTACCAGTTCGAACGGAATTCAGTCTTGTTTGTGCTCCCTTGATGATTAGGTGAAAGCCTTGAAACCGGTAGGGTTATACCGGTACAAAAAGTGGAATAAACAGTGTTGGACAAAACCAATTACAATGTTTTTAAATCTCCACAATGTTAATGCCTTAACTATAAATAAAATATTACTTATATAATTCATCATCATCTTGTCGTGTAGCTCATAACTGAGCATCGTGACTCCCATGATAACTCTCCATCCATTCCATCACTCCGCAGCTCGAAAGGCAGTTGTTAAGGGTAGTCCAGTTGTGTATGTTATGTTACCTGGTCAGTTCAACGCTTTGAAATTCTTCATCTTGCGCACCGTACTTCCACGCGTCAAAAATATAATTTATTTTTATTATTATTATTATAATTACACATGACAAGAAATATACACAATTTGAGAAAAAAACAACAGGTAATTTGATTTGGACATATAATTTCAATGGATCTGGGTTTGTTGCCTTTCATTTGTCGTATCCCCAGTAAACTAGGCTTTTGCCTGTATCTCACTGAGGATATTTAGCATGAAAAAATAAATCGATACTTCTTTCCGATTTTTGGTTACACAAAAAAACCCCGTTGCACGCTCTCATCAACCTGACAAACAGTGACACTCAACTACAACTGGAAATTTTGGTCTTTCTGAACATTATCACTTCAGAAAGACCAAAAACATTCATGCCACAATATACCGCACACAATCATAAGAATAAAAATTAAAACAAATTCAAAACAAAAAAAAAAAAAAGAAAAATACACAGAAACAAAAATACAAAAACAACCAAAATTAAAACAACACGAGCTCACATAAATCCTTTACACTCGTCATTCATCCTGAAAGCCCAAGTACTCAAAATCCTGTCGCAACAATATTAGGTGAATATAATTTGTTTTTATATTAAAGAAAAAGGCAAACCAGAAAAATGAGATTTGTAATGATTTTAAATCCTCTGTGATGATCAAACGAATAAAACATATTTTAGAAAATGGACATAGTAAAAAAAAAAAACTTCAGAAGGTAATTTGTCATATTTTCTAGGCAGTGGATGTTTAGATTAAAGGAAATAGATTAGATTTACATAAATTTCACGTTAAACTTTGATTGCTTTCAGATAAGTGCTAAGCAAAGAGCAAACGGCAAATTAATGTTGAGTAAAAACAAATTATGCCAAGAGTAATCTGTTGTGAAGATGGCGCCTTTGAAATATATAAATAAAAGAAGTTCTCTTTGAAAAGTTGAAGGAGATTATCCTTCTCAGGATCTCTGATTACGCCCCTTTATCCTGCCAACTTCCTAACAATCCCAGTTTCAATGACGAAAACTTTAAACGAGTTGTTACCTTATTTAATAAGTTGCCTGTTTTATTTGGACAATTTGGTTTCTTCGTTTGTGTTATGATAAAAAAAGTTTCCTTTCGTTCCTGGGGATGTTTTTAAAAGGGAACGAGATAAAAAAACTTTCATGGGATTTATTTGGGATTTGCGAAGGTGACGTTTTGTTTGTCCGTAGTTTTTATGGATTCTGAACTTGATGAGTATTGAGAAAGTTATGTTTCTTTGAGTTTTATACATGCTTTTTCATGGTGTTTACGTTGTGTTTTTTTTTATTGAGTATGCAAGATCTGAACAAAGTTGTTGATTTGCAGTGTTTTACATATTTATTTACTTAGAAACCTTATACACCATCTTAACAACTAGGTCACGGTCAACCTCCGTTGCTTAGTTGGTAAGTCACTTGTCTTCCAGCCCAGGGATTACAGATTTGATCCCCGTTGGAACCTAGATTTATTCAAAGGATCCCAACAGGTTTTCACTTAGTCTTTTGAACATTCTGGCCATTTTCGTGACCAGAAATAATAGATTAGCTATCACTTTATTTTGTGACTCCCATGATCTTAAAAGGTCTTTTATATATTTGTTTCTCAATTTATCATTAATTCAACCCCTCTTCATATAAGTTCTGCCATTTTTCTTACTTTTTACATTTTCTTCTTTCAAAATATCATTCGATTGATCCAATCATGCTTTCCATGGCCTTTCTCTACCATGCCTTCCACCCACATTGGCATTACAAATCTGCATTGTTAGTCTTTCTTAATATTGTGGGGATCCACGGTCGTCGCTGAATATTGTCGTATACATACGGTCAATGACCGATGAAACGACCTTCGGATTCCGCGATAAATTATATTAAACAGTCCAAAGGTCACATGCCAACCATTGACGCCGGCCGAGCATCGCGCCGCATTCCATACTAGAGAGAGAACGCACCACGCTATCTCGCCAGTTTCGTAAATAAAATATCACCCACATACGATATTAATCGTTCTGCATTCACAGAAGCGAGGCAGAAACATATCGCGAGCGCACTCTCGTGCACATTCCAAAAACATATAAATACCTACGCTACTATAAAAATAAACACTCTCTCTTTCCGCATTGCGATCTAACGTGTTTTATTTATTTACCAACTACTATCATCATCTCTTCCAATAAGAACCATTCTGCTAAAAAATATTCATTCTACATATCTAAACCACCTCAGAGTGTTTTGTTTTACTTAACGAACTTGCCTTAACTTCACATACATTGTCACTACACGATTTTTTCTCTATGCACGAATTCGATAAATAATCATTTTATAATAATAATAAATTATCTGAAGGCTGGATTAATAAAAAAGTTCTGGCCATGCTCTACAGCGCGTCACCATCCTTATTCATGCTATGTTTTGAACTATCTTACGAATGAACCTTATTTCTTCCTTGAATCTATATTATCAGCTGAATTTATCCATGTTAGAACTATGATAGGAAAACTAATATATAATTTAAAAACAAGAAATAGAATGCGAGTATTGAACCATGGCACGAAAAAGAAATGTTATGAACGAAAAGGAATGATTGAATTTAATAGATTGAACAGCAACCGCCCTCAAGCGGGAGTATCCAGGAGGCTGTGGGGAATTGAATCTCGAATCACAACAAGCGGGCAGTACAATCTGCCATACATCAATAATATGAGCGGATACAAACTTGTTAATCATATGACGATTTGTTTGAATTTGTTCATTTCATTCTTTTGTTTACATGGTTTCATTTCATTATTTTGTTTACACGGTTTTATTTAATTATTTAGTTTACATAGTTTCATTTCATTCTTTTGTTTATACGGTTTAATTTTATTCTTTTGTTACATGGTTTCGTTTAATTATTTTGTTTACACGGTTTTATTTCATTCTTTTGTTTACATGATGTAAACTTTTACTATAATTTTTTCTGAATAATACATTTTTCACGAATGTTTTTGAATTGAAACTTCTATTGGCACGGTAGGGCAAATTAACCTGAACGTCACGAAAAGTGAAACGGTGTATTTATTATATTATTATGATTAAATATTTTATTTATTTATAAAGTATTATTAATTATTTGAATATTAATAATAATTTATTATTAATAACAATTTATATAATTTTAATATTACTAAGCGTATTATATTATTATTAAAAATATTATTTATAATTTAAAATAATTTTTTTTTTGTTATATATTGTATTATTTTTATATTAATATATTTAACATTTTTTAATTTTATTTCATATTAAACTATTTAATTTAATTTAATATTTATTTAATATATAATTTATATTTAATATATAATTATAAAAATATACCTATGTTATTATAATATTAATAATTTTATTATTATTATGTTATTATTAATTATGATATAATTAATTAGCAATATATGGTAATAAAATAATGCTTTTAATAATATCATAAATCATTAGTAATTTAATAATAACTAAATAATTATTTAAAAATAATTAATAATAACATAAACATATTAATATATTTAATATTCAAATATACAAATTTAATACAAAAAAATGGTTTGAAAATGGTGATATAAAATGTTTGAAGGGGATCTTCATGAACAATATGGTTTAAGCGGTCCTCATCGAAGTCCACTGGTCGTCCGTAACGCTCCATGTCTTTCAGGTCGAAATTACCGTCTTTGAAACGCAAAAACCATCGACGAGCTGTCTTTTCATTCATATCATCTCCCCCGTGTACTTCCCAAATATCGCGAGCAGCTTTATTCCCTCGATTGAACGCGAACAGAAGGAGGTGTCGAAAATGTTCACTTTCATCTACTTGACATTCCATTTTGAAGGCTCGTAATAAAATAAAATAATATATGTAACGTAAAAGCAAACATTATATCTTGTAGAAAATTTTCTTTCGAATGACGTATAACCTTTACTACTTTGTTCTACTTTTGAGGCTCATTTTTAAATTTAAAAAAAAAAAACGGACACAACTTATGTTAACACCTAATAAAAAAAAATATATAAACATTTTCGTAGACGAATGCAACCTTTTGTCACAATTTCAAAGCAATCGGTGAAGAACTTTCGGAGATTAGAGATTTTTAATATACGATCATTTAAATTTTTATTTATATAGATTATTAAAATTATTATTATTTATTATTAAAAATAAAAAAATATTTAAAAAAAATTTAATTAAGAGAGATTTTCTTGAATTAAATTCCACATAACCATTTCCCAATCCTAAAAAAAAAATCGTTAACAAATGGCAAAAAAAACAATGTATAAAATCATTTTTTCCTAGGAGCTAAGAAGTTTCACTTCTACCGCGCGAGAGTCTCACGTATCTGTTTTTTTTGTTCTACTTGTTGATATATTCATTGATTAATAAATTAGGAAAACCTGTTATGTTCAAAGAACTTTGAAATAAATGGAGTTTAAACAAATTTCATTCGCTCCACATGTCCAAACTAGCTTACAGTTCCTATCTTACTACTATTTTATCAGTAAGAGTAGTAGTAAAATGAATGTAAAAAATCAAATTACTCATAAAAATACCTTTCTTTTACATAAACATAGAAATAAATGCAACATGAAAATAATAAATCCATTTTGTAAAATTTTATTTTGTAAATATAACACATTGTTTTGAAAAAAATATTGTTATGTTAAAAAAAACAGTAAAATCTAGAATTCCAACTCAACCGTTTCCACCCCACAACGTTGTTCTTTTATTTTTATTAGCAAAGTACACAAAAGCGCGAATGAATAAAACTAGAAAACTACGACAGTTTTTTTAGTTGGAAAATATTCGAGACGATAGTACAAAATAGCATCTTCTAAATCGGCCCATTCATAATACTGGCAGAGGTGTCTCTTTTGAGATGAGATTGACAAGATGTATGACTGACTCGCTGTTGGAGGGGCACGAGACAGTGCTTTGAACAGGGGCAATGGCGCCCACAGTACCAATATTTCTTCTTAATGTCTCGTCGTATTTCCTCGCCGCAGACAATATATTTCTTATAACTAAATCTTCAAATTATTTTTGTCCTCTTTTTATATAACAATTCTTATCATTTTGTTATTACTATATAAAATTAAATGTAAATATTTTCCCTAACACTGTACACAATATTGTCAAAAATAATCTTGTCGGTTGAAAGAATTTGATCTTAGGTTAAAAAAAAAAGTACCAAATTTTACATTGTAAAGTACTTTAATAAATAATGTGTTATATCATCTGGGAACTTATTAAACCAATGGTCGTTGCTGGATCTCGCAGTCGAAGATCCCTAGCTTTTCCATCGTCAATCCAGTTGAACAACGAGGCTATACCATGAAGTTTTTTAAAATTTTAAGTGAGGCGTTGCACACCCTCAAACTCATCTAACACACCACTGTATTGGATCCGATGGCACACAGAAATTAAATTATTGGAGCACACTGGCATGTTTTAACTTTTTGATAGAATATATATGACCTTAGGTATCCTTAACCCTTCCCTTACGGTGCTAAAATTAAAACGCGCGCTCCGGTGTTGGGTAGTGAGTACGCGATCAAAAATTAGCGATTTTAAATCGGAAAAATAAGAACATTCATAAATAATCCCCTTAATTAATTATAATTGAAGTTAAAAATTATAATAATTGAGATTTATTTGCTGAAAACATTAAAAAACCATCTGGCAACGCTCACAGAACGGGCGTAGGTCTAATCTATTTGCAAGTCCAGAAGCTACTGCGGCGCGGAGCGGTACCCCGGCGTGGCTTACGCTTGCGACGACTGAGACAATTGAGCTCCTCGCAATTCAGTGGAGTATGCAAGAGTGAGATGCGAATATAGTGTCGCGCTTCCCGCATACTCTTCACCTATCGTCAAGACGAGGCACTCGCAGCGTTTTAATTCGAATTTGTTTTTGATCTTTACAAAACATCTACGATGTAGTCGATAAATTCTGATTATTTTTAATATTATTTTTTAAATCAATGCGTAAATATATTATGGAGGTACACCTAAAATCTTAACCTTGTATTTATAATATTTATAGAGATATTGATGGTTATTAGAAGCAACGTGTAGAAGATACCCAACACAGGGAAGGAAAGGTTAAGCCTTGGTATCCTTATACCTTCTAATACTAGGCTAAAAAAGGGTCTGTGTCATTCGATGGGAGTAATTCAGTGCTGGGTTCAAACTGACGACCAGCCATGCAACTCGAATTATACCCATAAGAACATTCAAGATGGTTGTAATAATTACATATCAATAAAACCGCTAGGTTGTACTGTATATAACGAAAGCGTAACGCATTACAATGAACTATGATAAGAAATAAAATAAAATTGATCTATCTGGAATAGTTCATGGGAAGTCCGTTTGATAAGCAAGCATGATAACATTAAGACCACTAGAGGCAACATCATGAGAATTATCTCAAGATTAGATTCATTAGATAACCACTTATTATAGTGACAACTGCAGTGATATAGCCTGGTCAGGATTGAACAAAATTTCTAAGTTCCTGAAGATAAGATGCTCAAAATTACAATTTCCGCCCTGTTTATTCTTTATTTCTAACTACAATGACCCTCATTGACCTTTTATTCCACAATTTTTTTTGGATTTCTTTACATAATCCACTGTTCAAATTAGCTGTACTTGATATACGAGTATGTATATTAATACGCTGTGAGTGAATCAAGCGTAAAACAAACTCTATCAGTTATTTACTAGTTTTTCAACTAAACATTTTATATTGGGTGTTAACACAAGTTGTGTCCGTTTTTTTCCAAATAAAAAATGAGCACCAAAAGTAAAACCAAATGGTTGAGGTTATACGTCATTCGAAAGAAAATGTTCTGCTCTACAAGATATTGTGTTTGCTTTTACGTTATATATATTATTTTATTTGCCTTCAAAATGGAATGTGAAGTAGACGAAAGTGAGCATTTTTGACACCTCTTTCTGTTCGCGTTCAATCGAGGGAATAAAGCTGCCAAAGCTGCTCGCGATATTTGCGAAGAGTACGGTGAAGATGTTATGAATGAAAATACAGCTCGTCGATGGTTTTTGCGTATCAAAGACGGTAATTTTGAGCTGAAAGACATGGAGCGTTCCGGACGACCAGTGGACTTCGATGAGGACCGCCATATTATTCATGAAGTTCCCATTCAAACCACCGTAGAATTGGCTGAGCAGATAAATTGTAGTCGCATGACTGTATACCGTCATCTTAAATCAATGGGAAAAGTCCAGAAGTTCATCGCTTGGGTTCTATACGTTTTGAGTGAAAATAACAATATTCCCTCATTTGAACGCGAACAGAAGAAGGTGTCAAAAATGCTCACTTTCGTCTATTTGACATTCCATTTTTAAGGCAAATAAAATAATATATATAACATAAAAGCAAACACAATATCTTGTAGAGCAGAAAATCTTCTTTCGAATGACGTATAACCTTTACCACTTTGTTTTACTTTTGATGCTCATTTTTAATTTGGAAAAAAAACGGACACAACTTATGTTAACAGCTAATATATGTCATAAAAGTCTTTTGAATAAATGTTTTTTTATTGTTTACACTTTTATTATGACTGAGTAAAGTTGGTAGTATGAACTGACAGGAAGCATTCGAATTGGGATGCACCGGAGAATACTACGGATACCATGGACGGATATGGTCAGCAGCACAAGAATTCTTCAAAGAGCCAAAGCTGATAGATAGTTGCTGACTAATATTTAAATCCGTAAGGTGTCCTATTTGGGTCATGTATTTATAGGAACAAAGTACAAATTACTGCACCTGATCATCCGAGGCCAAATAAATGGTCAAAGAGGTGTTGGCAGGAGGCAAATCTCCTGGCTTCACAATATACGTGATTTGACTGGTATAGGGAGCGTCGGGGATCTTTTTCGGGCTGCCAGGGACAAAGATGTCTACTATCAGGTCATAGTCAACGTTGGGGGGACCTGACATGACACTGGGAAGAAGAAGAAGAAAGCATCACCGCTTTTATTTTATAACACTAATGCGTGTATGACCACGTATATAAATAACCAAAGGTCGACTAGCAATCATTCTTCTTAAAAATACTAATTATAAAATGACAATGGATATAGCGCCATTTATAAGGCAAACTTTCCTCAAGGATATAATGACTCAGAACACGAAACCAGAAAAATTTAATTATTCCGTTCACGCCACTTGAGTCAGTCACTTTTTTCAGCTTTACGCAAGACGCGCATTCAACGTTAATAAGAAAGATCCGGCCCTGGTCTGAGGCATGCACTCAGCCTGCCCGGAGCTTGTCATGAATAGTTTAGCAGCCTGCTCCTGCCGCCACAGCCTCCCACGCCACCCCATGTATGTGCCGAGCTCAAATTGGTCTACTTACTCTGAACTGTTCAAATATATGTGTTTTTCCATTGCAAAATGAAATTTGAATTTGAAAGGAGCAATTTCTAGATAACACTGGATGGGACTTGTTTTCAATGGGGCTCTTATTTACTATGTGTGTTGTGACCTTTTGTTGTATTTTATTTTGTCTCGTTTAGTATTCATTTTGTATGATTCAATACCGACAGCGCAAAAAAATCATGAATATTTTATATTCCTATGAGCATCACTCTTTTCGTTTATTCTGAGGGCCTTTTGTCGTTTTGCACGTGCATACTATTTATTACTATTATTACCTGACAATTTACCCGTGATATAAACGGTTTCAGAGTTTTTGTAACGTTTTTATGACGTTTCTGATCTGTTATGAAACATTGTTATACAATAAAACATTGTTTGTAGATAAACAAGCAAATAGTGTATGTATTGTATTACACTTTCGCTGTATATAGTACCATCTGGTGGGTTTATTATCATGTAGCAATCTCTTTCAACCAACTAGAAAGATGTTAAAGATTCCTTAAGCGAAAATCAGACTGAAGTACTTTTAAAAGAATCTGGGTTACCACGAGATTTAAACTCGGAACCTTCAGGTTAGAAGTAAGGTGTCTTACAAACTAGGTAATGGAAATGGTCATCTGAGGTCATCCAAGGCTCTGTACGTATTTTTAAAAAAGAAAAAATGTTTAAAAACATACAATAAATAAATTGGCCTTGAAATCAAAATAAAGCTGACGTTAATAGAAAAATTACCTACATATTATATTTGTTGTTATATTACACTTTAATTTTATACAGTACACTCTGGTGAGCTTATAGCCATGTTACAATACCTAATAATCAAGCAGAAAGATTTTAAAGATGTCTTACCTACAATTTAAAAGACGGTTACCAACTGTCATGGAGTCGTCATACGAGTATATAAATATATTTTTCTTCTTCTCAGTGTCATGTCAGGTCCCCCTAACGTTGAATATCACTTGAGAGTAGATATCTTTGTCCCCGGCAGCCCAAAAAAGATCTCCAACGCCCCTTATGCCAGTCCAATCACGTATATTGCGGAGCCAGGAGATTTGCCTACTGCCAACACCTCTTCGGCCTTCTATTTTGCCTTGGATGATCAGGTGCAGTCATTTGTACTTTGCTCCTCTCAGTATATGACACAAGTAGGAAACCTTTCGGATTTTAATTTTACTCAGCAGCTCTGTTTTAGCTTTGGCTCTTTGAAGAACTATTGTGTTGCTGACCATATCCGTCCAGGGTATCTGTAGCATTCTCCGGTGCATCCACATTTCGAATGCTTCCAGTCGGTTTATACTACCAACTTTGAGGGTTCATGATTCTACTCCATGCAATAACACTGACTAAACGTAGTATTTATGAATATATCCGAAATTAAAATAATTCAGAGTCCAAAATTAAATCACCTGTAATTTTTATAAACATATTAAACTCAAAAATGTGACACACAATCTAAATCTTCAAAAAGCACACAAAAAAAACTCAATGAATTCAAAAGGCAACTAACATACTGAATACAGGAAATCACTGCACGTACATTTTCTTTGCTAGAGCTCCCTGTAAAGTTATTGTCTCAGAGAATCAAAGTTTCCAGCGGTACTACCATAAATATGATGGCCTCATTGTCTTCTCTCTGGATCGGAATACTTTGGCAGTTTGACACCCATTTTCCCATTACAGTTTCTCAAAAACTTTTCTTCGTCTACTCATCAAATTGTCCCAAGTAAGAGAGAAAGTCTCAAATTTATGAGCCATAATTTATAAAGCATACTTTTTTTGTTGTTTTTAAGGTTTTTTTTCAAAAAAATACTTTACGAAAATACTGTTTCATTGAAAATTAAACTTGCTAAATTATTGAGTTAAAAAACACATTTGAATTTGCTAGCATATATGGTAAAGGGTCCTTAAAATTGAGCGGTTTTTTCAATAAAATTTTATTAAGTTCTAGAATAAAACACACAATTTGGTTTGATATAAATTTTTTTTTTATTAGAAGTATAATGTATGATATTTAAACACAAGAAATAATATCCGCCGCCAAATGTCCACCTCTTGCAGCTCCACAGATGTCCACTCTTTTGTCAAAATTTTCGATGACATTTTGGCATACTTGCGGTTTTAACTCACCAACAACGCGAATAATTTCGTCCTGCAGCTCAGGAATTAATTGGGAGTCATTCTTATAGACCTGTTTTTCACGTAGCCCCAGAGAAAATAGTCCAACGGTGTCAAATCATATGATCTTGGTGGTCAATTAACATCACCGTTTCCGGAGATTACAATGCATAAAATAATTCAACAATTTGAACGCGTTGTTGTATTGTATACGGCTCCATTTTTACAAATGTCATACATTACGCATCTCAAATGTCACAAGAACCAGGCAAGTTCGCGACGCCATCTGTGTTTTATCCAAGAATTAAATAAACCGCTCCATTCGAAAAACCCTTTATATGTAATAAAAATAATAATTAAATAACAATTAATGTAGCTTTATTAAGATATCGAGCTTAAGGTGCTCTAACTTCGGATTCGAACCGATTATTATCGACAGATTTAAAATATTACAAAATAAAAAAGTGTAAGGATATGAAGTGAGATACGGTGATTCCCCGCATCTGTATACATTAGGGTATTAGATATAGTAGTTCTCCGCATCTGCATACGTTAGGGTATTAGATATAGTATTTTCCCGCATCTGTATATGTTAGGGTATTAGATATAGTAATTCTCCGCATCTGCATACGTTAGGGTATTAGATATAGTATTTTCCCGCATCTGTATATGTTAGGGTATTAGATATAGTAATTCTCCGCATCTGCATACGTTAGGGTATTAGATATAGTAATTCTCCGCATCTGCATACGTTAGGGTATTAGATATAGTATTTTCCCGCATATGTATACGTTAGAGTATTAGATATAGTAATTCCCCGTATCTGTATACGTTAGGGTATTAGATATAGTATTTCTCGTATCTGTATATGTTTAGAATAACATATTTGGTAAGAAAGCCGCATAAACCTTACCCATGGAATACGAACCACTATGAAACTTTTGTATGCAATGAAGCGCAAAATATTTTAGATATTTGTTTATATAATTCAGGCTTTATTGCGTGGTTACATACAAATCATCACGTTGTGTCTTTTGGGGGGTAGGTAGTGTGAATAGTATTCCAAAATGCTCTATTTCAGGACTTAACTTAAGTCTCTTCCCCATTCGTACATGAACAATCTAATATTATTTATACACCTCGCTTTGCCATTTCGCAAAATCTGGTTTACTTAGTCTTCGAGTCTAAAATTTTGCCTAAATATCGACAATAACCCACCCATTGTATTTTAAGTCATTAACACTTGCTACCCTGTGATGGACAGCGAGTGACCAGGACTTATATTTCATTTGATTATTCGACGTTTTAATACATAATAAAATTATTTTTATAGCTAATTACAAAAAATAACCTAGCAGATTTTGCATAATTTTGATTTAAAATATACATTTTTCACTGGACGCTTAACGTCCAACATTGTGGCTGGCGGATTTTTTAGCACAGTAAGGCAAGTGTTAAGTTTCACCTTAAAATTGACAATAAACCCACCAATTCAACCTTATGCAATGAAATTTCTCTTAAAAATTGGCCAAAATCCTGTCTTTTGTACCTTAAGTTATTAGGTTCCAACAAAAAATTAAAGGTTTTCTTAAAATGCTTTTCTAAGGGAAAAATTTCACTACCCGCATGACCATGATCAAACCCTTCTTCGAATATAGTTAAACTCTCGAATATAATAAAACCGAATGAGATCGTTAAGTACAGATGACAGCTTAAGGGTAGCTACTGCACAAGGAAATTAAGGGTTAAAAGCAAATGATATCTAGTGGCAATTATTCATGTGGAATTCATTTTATGTTTGCAATTAGCAGGAAAGTGTTAATCGATACTTTTTAATTTAACTGAAGGGATAATGGCTATCGATTTCCTAAAAAAAAAAAATCACTGGATAGTAAACCTGAATAATGTTCATCAGAATTCGTTTTAAATAAATTTACAAATATTAACATATATGGAAGCAGCAATTCGTATTATTTACCAATATCCAATCATTGTTTTCCAATGAATAGGTAAAAAACATAAATTTTCTGAGGTATGAGAATTGGTGCATTAATGATTTCAGTAAATTTTTGGGCATAAAAAATGAAAATATATTTTTTTGGGAGACTGACGACTTTTGGTGTTATTTATTTATTTATTAAACACTTTTATTGCAAATACAATCTGGCGGGCTTATTGCCAGGCGGCAATCTCTTCCAACCCACCAGACAAAAGTAAATGAAGCAAGTTACGTGGTCGCATAAATCATTCAAATGAATCCCCACGAAATCCATAAACATGTACGTGAGCACATGCCCACGAACCCCACAAAGACGGACAGTCACCCGAACATTCTTTTTCATATAAAGTGAGATATCATCAATCAAAAGGAAAGGATGGGATGGTGGAGAGGAAAGCGAAGGAAAAATCAGGAATGAAACACGTTAATTTACTGAATAGAAATTAAGAGTTTTTTCAGTCGCTTCTTAAAGCATACCAAGGACGGAGCGAGTCTTATGTTGGTTTGTTACTGATTCTAAAGTCTCACTGCATGGACAGTAAAGGACGACGTAAAGAAAGAGGAACAGTGAACTGGAAAGGCCAATAAACAATCTCTGTTTGAGCGTAGCGCTAATCCATTGGAAAGACGCTGAAAATTGAGATAAAAGGGGGCAGCGGGACAGTTTAGGATATTATACAATAGAGACAGTATGTGTTATATTATATTATTAAATCAGGTGGCGAGAGAACCTTCACGTTTTGTGGATATTATTTTACATTTATTACTAAAATATATATTTTGTATATATTATAATAAGACTTGCCATGTGTCAATTTTTGAACCAACATGTTACCGAGGCTTTAAGTGAAAACCAAACTAAACCTCTATTTGGATAAAATGGGCACCAAAAAAAAAAAATCGCAACCTTCGGGTCCAAACACACGTGTCTTTCTTATTAGCCACGGACGCAGAGTTTTTGAAAAACCAATCAGTTATCATTAAATTCCGTATCCTATCAAAGATTCTCAGTGAAGTGTTCAAAAAATGCTATAATAAACGAATTTGGTTGTGAATATCGGATTTCTGAAAAATCACCTCAAGTGTAAGAGATTTCGGAGTTTATTTATTATAGCTGTTTTAAATACAAAATGTCACAAAATATAAAAGCAATTAAAACATTAATATTGATATTTAAGCACTAGTATACAAAAGTGGAAAACACGATTTGAGATATACCCATCGCAATAACAATGAAAACCGATACGATTTACTAAATTAATTCCGGCGAGAACAGCTTCATCCTCTTCCTTTCGTAAGTAGTCAAAAATATCTAATAACGGGAGTGAACTCTCAGAAGAGAGGGCACTAGGAGACCAACTGTCTTGTCATACTTGGAGATCTCTGAAAAGACTCCGAGTAGAAGTGGCTAAATATAAAGTAAATATGGGACTTCTTAAACGAAAGTAGCATTGAATGTGATTATGGAGATATACAGGGCTCATAACACTTGCTAACTTGTCCAAACATTGGGACTACGTGATCAAGGAATGGATCAAATGCAAGCATTTCTACAACTTCATTCGGCTCTTTTCAGTCTTTGAAAGCGTCCATATTTCATTCCCGTACATCAAAGTTGGCATTAAAATACTGTTGTGGATTATTATCTTAGTATATTGTATCTTTCCGGTTCAATTACTACACGCAGTTCCATATCTCTCCTTACTCTTCCAAAATCTTAGGAAATACTACCTCAATATCAGAAATAAGTTCGATATCTCCTTACTCTTCCAACATCTTAGTAAATACTACCTCAATATCAGAACGAAGTTCGATATCTCTCCTTACTCTTCCAACATCTAAGGAAATACTACCTCAATATCAGAACGAAGATCGATATCTCTCCTTACTCTTCCAACATCTAAGGAAATACTACCTCAATATCAGAACGAAGATCGATATCTCTCCTTACTCTTCCAACATCTTAGTAAATACTAATTTAATATCAGAATGAAGTTAGATATCTCTCCTTACACTTCTAACATCTTAGGAAATACTACCTGAATATCAGAACGAAGTTCGATATCTCTCCTTACTCTTCCAACATCTTAATAAATACTACCTCAATATTAGAACGAAGTTTGACATCTCTCCTTACTCTTCCAACATCTAAGGAAATACTACTTCAATATCAGAACGAAGTTCGATATCTCTCCTTACTCTTCCAACATCTTAGTAAATACTACCTTAATATCAGAATGAAGTTTGATATCTCTCCTTACACTTCTAACATCTTAGGAAATACTACCTCAATATCAGAACGAAGATCGATATCTCTCCATACTCTTTCGTCATCTTAGGAAATAATACCTCAATATCAGAATTCCTTTACTTGCTCTAGTTTTCATTACTAACACGTACGTGTTCATCGCATTTAAATTTCCGTTTATATTATATTATTCTATTACCATTTCGTAATATTTATTACCTGATTTTTCTCTTTACATCTCTCGTAAAACTTACTCATCAGATTATGTAATTTATCCTCATTATTCTTAAAAATAAATATAACAGAATTATAAAGTGGACTTATGTTCTTTCTTACTACCCCGATAAGGGCATGGCGTGATGGTGTTGATTTCCTCTAATCTTATTTGTGTTGGATAATTTCTGACTCACCTTCTTCAAACTGTGGAAAAGTACTGTAAACTTCAGATTGAAGAATTGACAAATATTTTGAAGTTCAAAAATTGAAACTCCTTCTTTTTGACGCTAAAGTCGCTAAGATAATACGGGCGTGGAATAAAACATTCAGAACTTGGCTTGTTTACTACTTTTGCTAAATACAAATTTCTCTTTCTGTCTTTCAAAGGGATTTTAAAACAATTATTTGTATCTTTGGTGAAGTTTTAAAGATTTGTGATTGGAAATTATTAAGAAAAAATTCTAAGAAAGGCCAAAATATTGTGAATACTCAGCACCAAAATATTATGCATACTCAGTACCAAAATATTATGAATACTTAGCGTCAAAATATTATGAATACTCAGCACCAAAATATTATGAATACTCAGCAACAAAATATTATGAATACTCAGCACCAAAATATTTTGAACACTCAGCACCAAAATATTTTGAATACTCAGCACCAAAATATTATGCATACACCGCACCAAAATATTATAAATACTCAGCACCAAAATATTATGAATACTCAGCACTAAAATATTATGCATACTCAGCACCAAAATATTATAAATACTCAGCACCAAAATATTATGATTACTCAGCACCAAAATATTATGAATACTCAGCAACAAAATGTTATGAATACTCCGCACCAAAATATTGTGAATACTCAGCACCAAAATATTATGAATACTCAGTACCAAAATAGTATGCATGCTCAGCACCAAAATATTATGAATACTCAGCCCTAAAATATTATGCATACTTATCACCAAAATTTTATGAATACTCAGCACCAAAATATTATGAATACTCAGCACCAAAATGTTATGAATACTCCGCACCAAAATATTATGCATACTCAGCACCAAAATAGTATGCATGCTCAGCACCAAAATATTATGAATACTCAGCACTAAAATATTATGCATACTTATCACCAAAAATTTTATGAATACTCAGCACCAAAATTTTATGAATACTCAGCACCAAAATTTTATGAATACTCAGCACCAAAATATTATGAATACTCAGCATAAAAATCAAATCTAAAGCATTTATTAACATATATAACAGTATATATGATGAGATGTATGGACTCGGCAGTCAAAATATGTGTAGCAGGAAAGAAAAAGTGGAGCTTTGTTTTGTCTGTGAGTTATGTGATGATAAATTTATGATTAAAAAAAAAATAAAAAGTTATTTCTTTGTGATTGTGACACAAGATAGATTAACACAAAAAGATTTATTCGTATAGTATCCTTAAATGTATTTGAATCGACAATGTGAACATATTGAAGAGGATAGTTAGGAGAAAAATTTGCCTTCTGTCCCAGAAATCGAGCTCAGCGGTCAACATATTGACATACGTTGTCAAACGAGCAGTTTTAACCAGATTAGAATGGTAATAATAAAACATTTATTTATGTAGCACCGTTCAGAGTGTTGCCTGTCCTCACTCAGCTCACATATATCGGGATTCGAAACAAATGAGCAGTCTTAATCAGATTAGAATAATAATAATAATAAAATGACATTTTATGTAGCACCGTTTAGAGAGCTGACTGTCCTCACTTAGCTCACATAAATCGGGATTCGAAACAAATGAGCAGTCTTAACCAGATTGGAATACGAGTAGTAATAATAAAATGACAATTTATGTAGCAACGTTTAGAGGTCCTCACTCAGCTCACATAAATCGGGATTCGAAACAAATGAGCAGTCTTAACCAGATTAGAATAATAATAATAAAATTACCATTTATGTAGCACCGTTTAGAGAGCTGACTGTCCTCACTCAGCTCACATAAATCGGGATTCGAAACAAATGAGCAGTCTCAACCAGATTAGAATAGTAATAATAAAATGACTATTTATCTCGCACCGTTTAGAGAGTTGTCTGTCCTCACTCAGCTCACATAAATCGGGATTCGAATCAACTATTATTGACAGATTGCAAATATTACAAAATAAAAACATATATAAGTTGAATTGAACGATAGCAAGGTGGTGGTTACAGCCATTGTATTTGATACTCCATGCATATGTTTAGGAAAACAAATATGGTAGAGGAAAACTAACCAAGAGAAGACGAACTACAAAAACATATTTATAGATCTTTAGATATGTTATAGAAACACATTTGGCTTTAAGTAAAGTGTAATGCTCATACATGATGCTAAATTTTGATAACACTTCTCCAAAATGGTTGTCTTTAAGTGCTTCCTTAACAGTGTAAACGCCACCCTTAAATCTAATACTTAGACGTTAATCATTCCACACCACAACGGTTAAATTCCTATCGTAATACCCTGTCCGAATGAATAAATTCGGAACAATCAATTTATTCGATGAAGATAAAATCGACCTCAAAGTTAAACTCCTTCCTAAAGCAACATCTCTCAGACAAGTTAAACTCCTTCCTAAAGCAACATGTCTCGGACACATATTCGAAATACACAATTCGGAACAATCAATTTGTTCGATGAAGATAAAATCGACTTCAAAGTTAAACTCCTTCCTAAAGCAACATCTCTCAAACACATATTCGAAATACACAATTCGGAACAATCAATTTGTTCGATGAAGATAAAATCGACTTCAAAGTTAAACTCCTTCCTAAAGCAACATCTCTCAGACACATATTCGAAATACACAATTCAGAACAATCAATTTGTTCGATGAAGATAAAATCGACTTCAAAGTTAAGCTCATTTCTAAAGCAACATCTCTCAGACACATATTCGAAATACGCAATAGACATATTCCATTAAGGGACTTGAAAAGAATATAAAAACACGTAAAATGTATACAACAAAATTTTGTAACAGCTTTATCGTTTTCAGTACGTTAAATAAGTTTTCATATCTATTTAATAATTTTAGGCACGAGATATAAATCTATGATACCACTGAAATGCTGTCTCCCGCGAAATCAAAATAGATCACGGACACAGTAAAAATATTTCACCATTATTTTTTTCAGCAATGTTGTTCACCGGAAGTGGAAACATTCTCCTATCTGCAGAACATGGCGCACTTCCGCTACGCGATGTTCCGCTGCGCGATGTTCCGCTACGCGATATAGTGTTCCCATCCCTATGATGCGCCCCTGTTTTTGCTCGCTCGATATCATGGCATCGAATGATACAATCAGGAGACGAACACCTTTGTGCTATCGTATTCTGATTTTATCATTCAGTGCCGTCTCGTCTTTGTCTTCAAATTTCGTGAAAATATTCTCGAATCGTAGCATTATTTTGAACAGTTGGGTTTCGACATAGTGTATTGGATATTTCTTTCTCAAATACCATACCATACACTTTGGCAACACATGATTTGCATGATGACAACAAGTGGTTTATATGACATATTCTACATGTACCCTGTAGACCAGGGGTGGCCAACCTTTTGCATACCGTGCGCCAATTTTTTCACAGACGAGTTCAGATACGCCTTAAGTGACAGACACCGTAAAGTAGAACATTACCAAAGGCTGTAAGAATTGAACTGAGAGCACTTTGGTGTTGAAAATATGAAGATGGATTCAGTTATGACGCCTATTTTAAAAGAATAAATAGGCGCAAGGATGCAATGCGCCACTTGTAATCATCCAATGCGCCACGTTTGGAGCATGCACCATGGTTTAGCCACCCCTGATGTAAACCATATTAAATAAGGTAGAAGCATTTAAAACGTGGATTCATCGGAGAGTATAATAATAAAAGGAGAATTTATATAGCGCCGTTTAGAGAGCAGAATCTCTTCAAGGGTGCTTTAACTACGGTATCGGCCACACAGGTAGAAGCCTCGCTTGGTGTTTAAAGCTACGCTACTAGGTGACTATAATAGTCACGTAGCGTGGCTCGAAGCGTGCAGTGTGGCCATTGCGACAGTATGGGGTTCGTTGGTTTGCTAGGATATGTCACCAACCTCGCAGCGTAGCTCTAAGCACCAAGCGAGGCTCCTACCTGTGTGACCGAGGCGTAAGGATTCGAACCAACTATTACTGACAAATAAAAGTATCATAAAAAAATAAGTTAAGTGTATGGTTAGAAAGTAGTGGGTTCAATATGCTGCTCTCACCCTAACGATATATCCCTTTTTCTCTCACATTCATACCCAATTACCACATATCCTACTTCATCACACATCGACACGTCGGCACACCCTTCGATGCACGCACCTTTATCACACCCATGTGCTTTCCTTCACTCTCCCTTCACGTCAATTCCCATAAATCAATAGTAGCTATTTTACGTTGATGCAGACTATAATAGTAGATCTTGATTTTGTTCAATACGAGAACAGTAAAATTGTTTTAGCACCATGCTTTAAAATTCGGAGTACTACGATGAGCAAGTATGGAACAAGAGCTCTTAAATACCGTGAAATGCCAAAATATTGCCTTTCTGGGTCATATATAAGAGAGAACATTTTTACTTCCATAAATTCATATTGATGGGAAAACCAAGGATTTAAGCGGAATCGCTAGATGGCGCCCGTCCTGGTTACGCATCGTTCGAGAATGGACAAGTATTCAGAGGGCTGAGGACCTGTCCCGTGCTTGCAAAAATAGCGATTTTTTTTTCACGAATTGCCAACTTTCGGAGGACTGGACATTGTACATTAAGACTGCTGTCGGCTAAGCTAGGAGTGATTGAATGTGTTGAGGGATAACGAACAAGAAGACTGTCTTCAACAAAATGGACAAACCAAATTAAAGAGATGACTAGTTTGTCGTTGAATATAGCACTTATCATGACTAAGAACTGGAAAAAGTAAACGCGAATTATCTGTTCAGTTCCAGATTCATCATAGAACCAATACTCAATATGACTTGAAAGAAATGTAAATTTCGCATTAAGATTAATCAAGCTGCAATTTGGGATACGAACCGCAGAAGACACTGGCGAAACCATATGGAAGGAATAGATAATATGAAAATTCCTAGGTGCCAATGCGTAAAATGCCTGCTCGATACCGTCTTCTAGGAAGTTTTCAAAAAAGGTGGAAGGCTATGTTAGTTGGGGGTCAACATTTATTGATTTATTTTCTCAAAACAGGCTTATCCCAAATACTCGTACTTTAAAAAATACAAGAAATGTTAACATTAAAAATGAAGAAAAAAATATCCGATGTTGTCCCATGCCTCCCTCCACCAGCAGTCCCCAACCTGAATGTTAACCGTTAAAAGCGTGTATGTCGATACCAGTTCGAACAGAATTCAATCCTGTTTGTGCTCCCCTGATGATGAGGTGAAATCTTTGAAACTGGTAGGGTTATACCGTTACAAAAAATGGAATAAACAGTGTAATTTATTTTTATCTAACACTGTTTATTCCACTTTTTTGTAACGGTATAACCCTACCGGTTTCAAGGCTTTCACCTCATCTTCAGGGGAGCACAAACAAGACTAAAATCTTCAGGGGAGCACAAACAAGACTAAATTTTGCTGTCTGTTCGGAATAAACAGTGTTTGATAAAACAAATTACAATGTCTTTAAACCTCCACAACGTTAATGCCTTAACTATAAACAATATATATTTTATTATATTATTATATCGTATTTCCGTTGTAAACAGTGCTATTTAGCAAGTTTATTGTCAAGTGGTAATCTCTTCCAATCGCTCAGGAGAATGTATAAGAATTCTTAAGAAAAAAGCAGAGTGAACTTCAAAAAAAAATGATACCAAAGATGATCGAAAAAACAAACTACGAAATTGAAGACATGGGTCTTATAAATATTACTATATAGGTCGTAGAGATTAATTTTTTTTTTTAAAATGATTAACTATTGAAACGATTCCTGATTTTTCTATTTTAAAGATACTTCGAAATAAGCTGTGCTTAAATATATTTACAAAACAGTATAACTATAACAATAAAAGTACACAGTCAAGGAGGGATGATTGTTATACTATACCACTTATTCTATTCTTCTATTCATTATTTTATATCCCTATTCGACTTCGCGGGTGAACGCGAGTCTCTAGAGGGTGTAATAATAAAATCAATTCCAACTGCTGGACATTGTAATGAATAATCCATTCAAGCTGGAATTGAAGGGTGACTGTGCATTGCGTGAAAAAAGCAAATAATAAGATCTCTACGGAAGCTAATGTTCTTCAAAAGGGAGAAATTTATTTCCTGCAAAAATATATAATTGCAATATAAATACATTAATTAAAGCTTTAAAAATGACAGCTTTGAGAAGCTTGTTATCACTGGAACCGAGGAAAGACGATACACAAGAAAAATAGTCCCAATGCGTTAGACTGACCATGCGAGAGACGCAATAAGACTAACAACTGCTCTTCGAACTGGGAGTCCAGCATCCAGGATGATGATGTCAAGGGCTATAACGAGAGTCACGATACTCAGTCATGAGCTACACGACATGGTGATGATGTATGACATTGAAGAAAGCCATAAGCGGATACTTTGGATGAATATGTGCTATTTTGGAGTTATCTTTTCTCACAGAAAACCACATGATCGTCATGAAGATGCAGGTCGAGAATCACTATGGATATTTTATTGGCTTTATCCAAGGGTCTTCTTATTGGGAATGCTGAACTACAGATCAGGGAATGATGAACTACAGATCAGGGAATGTTGCACTACAGGTCAGGGAAGGTTGAACTACAGATCAGGGAATGCTCAACTACAGGTCAGGGAATGTCGAACTACAGATCAGGGAACGCTGAATTACAGATCAGGGAATGCTGAACTACAGATCAGGGAATGATGAACTACAGATCAGGAAATGCTGAACTACAGATCGGGGAATGCTGAACTACAGATTCTTCGATTGATTGTCCTCTTTTTAACTTAAGAGTAATCTAGTTAACTCATCCGTCCTGAACACCCTTGGTTTGTGTGTTCAGAGTAATTATCTTATTATTATAATTATTAGATTGTTATATCAATCTATATGTTGAACCAACCTGCCTTTGAAAATATCGGTAGGTAGAGCAATCATGCTTTTTAACCGTGTGCGACCTCATATAGACGTTATTCGTGTGTCGTTCAACTCCTTCGGGAAAAACTCGTGAATTTTGTTTTATATTTTGTTTAATAAACTTTTTTTAATAACATGTTATAATTTGTTTAAATGTTGTTTGTATACATTGTTCATATCAATTTTATCAAGGGTTTTGAATTGTTGTAAATTATGAATCGTTCAAAATTTTAATAACATGTTATAATTTGTTTAAATGTTGTTTGTGTACATCGTTCATATAAATTTTATCACGGGTTTTGAATTGTTGTAAATTATGAATCGTTCAAAATTTTAATAATATGTTATAATTTGTTTAAATGTTGTTTACGTACATTGTTCATATCAAATTTATCAAGGGTTTTGAATTGTTGTAAATTATGAATCGTTCAAAATTTTAATAACATGTTATAATTTGTTTAAATGTTGTTTGTGTACATTGTTTATATAAATTTTATCAAGGGTTTTGAATTGTTGTAAATTATGAATCGTTCAAAATTTTAATAACATGTTATAATTTGTTTAAATGTTGTTTGTGTACATTGTTCATATCAAATTTATCAAGGGTTTTGAATTGTTGTAAATTATGAATCGTTCAAAATTTTAATAACATGTTATAATTTGTTTAAATGTTGTTTGTGTACATCGTTCATGTATATTTTATCAAGGGTTTTGAATTGTTGTAAATTATGAATCGTTCAAAATTTTAATAACATGTTATAATTTGTTTAAATGTTGTTTGTGTACATTGTTCATATCAAATTTATCAAGGGTTTTGAATTGTTGTAAATTATGAATCGTTCAAAATTTTAATAACATGTTATAATTTGTTTAAATGTTGTTTGTGTACATCGTTCATGTATATTTTATCAAGGGTTTTGAATTGTTGTAAATTATGAATCGTTCAAAATTTTAATAACATGTTATAATTTGTTTAAATGTTGTTTGTGTACATTGTTTATATAAATTTTATCAAGGGTTTTGAATTGTTGTAAATTATGAATCGTTCAAAATTTTAATAACATGTTATAATTTGTTTAAATGTTGTTTGTGTACATCGTTCATATAAATTTTATCAAGGGTTTTGAATTGTAAATTTTGAATCGTTCAAAATTTAGAATTGTTCTAAATTCTGAATTCTTTTAAATTTTGAATTGTTCTTATCATATTCCTTGTTTTTTTTTTCAATTTTGTTGATATATTTGTTTATTGTTCGAAAGAACGTGTAATATGCAAGGACTTGAATAAAAATATGACGTTCAGAGACAGAAGGTATACTCGACTAGGAGATACAGTAACGATGGCCACGAATCGTAAAACGCGTCGATTAAATAATTAATATTACACCTTATTATACATCTGAAATAATCCAATGGTACCCAAAAGGCAAAAAGAGGCCTAGAAAAAGACTGAAAGTTTGCTGGATATATGAAATCAGGAAGCATGTCAGCATCATATGGCATCAACGAGCAAATAATCGAACTATTTGGAGTCAACTTGGGGAGACCTTCATCCAGCAGTGGATCGACCCTGGTTGACAATGATGATGATGATCATGACACCTTATTAATGTACAAATCGATGACCTCTATAGTCTAGTTAGTAAAATGCTTGACTTCCGGCTGGGGTCATGGGCTCAAATTTCGATGGTTACAAAAAAAATATATAGTTTATTGTCTGATGAAATATTTTATCTAGTAACGATATTCGCACGCTTTTTTTGCGTGTGAGAGTGTTGACTCTTCACGTGTGTTAGAATTGTCAAACTGTGCAATGACGAACAGAGAGCGGCAAACCTACTTCAAGTTGTTTTTAACCCGAACACTCGATTACTGTCCCCTAGTTACACCGTTCAATATGTCCGAATAACCAATTCTGATTTGTTGAAGGGTGCCTCCAAAAAAAAAAGAATTTATTTAGAAATCAGTTTTTATCAGAAACGTTTGAAAAGAAGAGTTAATGTGGAATATTAACACTTGCCTTACTGTGCCAAAAAAATCCGCCAGCCACTGTGCTGAACGCTAAGCGTCCAGTTAAAAATGTATGTTTTAAATAAAAATTATGCAAAATCTGCTTGGTTAATTTTTGCTATAAGCTATAAAAACCCGTTACTTAACACACACACTGACTACCCAACACACACACGTTATCCAATACACACACGCACATGCCATTAAAATAATTATTTCTGTAGATATTGATCAATGTTTTTATTTCCTAATGACATCATTCAAATCATAGATGTTTTGATGACGAATACGTCAAGTATGAAGACCCTGCAAGCAGTATATTTGAAGAAATAAAATAAAATATAAGTCCTGGTCACTCGTCGCTATCCATCACAGGGCGGCAAGTGTTAATTAAGTTTTATTTCAAATTAAATTAAAAAACTATTTTATAAGTAGATAAGGATTTTTTTTTATTTCATAACGGAGAATCTACGATGCGAAATTAGCAAAACGTAGCGATTTGCTTGATCAATAGTGAAAATAAGCATACAGATTAGAGTGCAATTTGGGAGTGAAGAAAGATTTTAAGGGATATCTGAAAGATTAAGTCCTATTTAAGTAAACAGCAAAAACAGAAAGTAAATTAAAAAGAAAGCTCGAGGATAGGATTGTGAGCTTAGGAAAGAAAAGGATTAAGATTACGTATTTAGGGGGATTTGGATTTCGTATTTCCTCAAGAATTATTTTCCAGGGAATAATAAATACAAACAAGGCAAACAAGGTCTGTCAGGATCTGTGGAAATTTAGCGACAATTTGTTTTAGTCTGGAAATTATTGTTGGTCGGCATTCATTTTATACTCGTATGGATCTATATATGAGAAAAATATAATTTTTTTCATGATTTTTTTATTGAGGTTTTTGTATAAACATACATCTGTTTGCTGAGTATATTCATTGTAGCTTTTTTTTTTACTTATTTAATCACATTGTATTGTTGTTTTAACCTTTCCTTCCCTGTGTTGGGTATTTTCTACACGTAGCTTCTAATAACCATCAATATCTCTATAAATATAATAAATACAAGGTTAAGATTTTAGGTTTTCCTCCATAATATATTTACGCATTGATTTAAAAAATAATATTAATAATAATCAGAATTTATCGACTACATCGAGGTGTTTTGTAAAGATCGAAAACAAATTCGCATTTAAACGCGGCGCTGCCTCGTCTTGACGATAGGTGAATAGTATGCGGGAAGCGCGACACTATATTCGCATCTCACTCTTGCATACTAGACTGAATTGCGAGAACCTGAATTGTCTCAACGCGGCAAGTATATGCGTAAGCGCCGGGGTATGCGATTGACATTCCGCGCCGCTAGTAGCTTCTAAGCTTGCAAATAGGTTAGACGTACGCCCGTTCCGTGAGCGTTGCCAGATGGTTTTTTAATGTTTTCAGCAAATAAATCTCAATTATTATAATTTTTAACTTCAATTATAATTAATTAAGGGAATTATCTATGAATGTTCTTATTTTTCCGATTTAAAATCGCTAATTTTTTATTGCGTACTCACTACCCAACACCGTAACACGCGTATTATTTTTATCACCGTAAGGGAAGGGTTAATGCGTTGATATTTTTTAATTTGATTATATACAGTGAGCCTGGTGAACTTTTTACCATTTAACAATGTCTTGAAACCAACCGGACTAATGTGAATGAGACTTTAAATAAAAAAAATATGTTTAAATCATTTTCATTAAATCTGGGTTCCAACGGGAATCGAACCCGCAGCCTCTGGGCTGGAAGGCAAGCGTATTACTAACTAGACAAAGCCAAGTTCGTTACCTGATGATACGGACGTACCAAATGAGATGCTCAAAAATATAAAAACTCATCACGATTGTGAGATCAAATATTAAGAGACCAAACCAAATGACGTAATATTAATATACAAGCTGCAAGTACTGAAGCTCCCCACCCTTTATTCAACAGGATATACGTATACAAGCTGCAAGTACTGAAGCTCCACACCCTTTATGCAACAGGATATACGTATACAAGCTGCAAGTACTGAAGCTCCACACCCTTTATGCAACAGGATATACGTATACAAGCTGCAAGTACTGAAGCTTCACACCCTTTATGCAACAGGATATACGTATACAAGCTGCAAGTACTGAAGTTCCACACCCTTTATGCAATAGGATATGCTTTTTACATAGGCATTACAAATTGGTTTACATGCCCATTTCCGGTGGCACCAAGGACATGCCCTCTTATTCTCCACATTGTATGGTATTGTGACTTTTATTATATTCGTCAAGGATAATGGGAATTTGTTAATTCATCTGAAACTTACTGAAGAAATAAAGTAACAGTTTTTTTATATAAAATGGACATTTGTTTAGTCATCTGAAACTTACTGAAGAAATAAAGTAACAATTTTTATATATATAATGGGAATTTGTTAATTCATCTGAAACTTACTGAAGAAATAAAATAACAGTTTTTTTTATATAAAATGGACATTTGTTTTTTCACCTGAAACTTATTAAAGAAATAAAGTAACAGTTTTTTTATATATAATGGGCATTTGTTTATTCATCTGAAACTTACTGAAGAAATAAAGTAACAGTTTTTTTTATATACGAGTATAATGGGCATTTGTTTATTCACCTGAAACTTACTGAAGAAATAAAGTAACAGTTTTTTTATAATATATGTAACGGGTATTCATTAATTCATCTGAAACTTGCTGAAGAAATAAAGTATCAGTTTTTTTTATACATAATGGACATTCGTTTATTCATCTGAAACTTACTGAATAAATAAAGTAACAGTTTGTTTGTGAGAATATGACTTCTCTTCGCTTCTTCCTCAATTCTGAGGATCATTACTAGCATGGTCATCTATCATACTTCTCCAACACAAAGCTTGCCTTACAGGGTCACTCTGTCTGAAGAAACCCGTGGAATAGGAGTTAGAAACACGTGTATCAACAAAGTAATTAAAAAAGTGGAATAAACAGTGTTTGTTAAAAATAAATTACAAAGTAATTAATTGTTGAATATTCTACTTTTAATAATTTCAATAATAAAATGGTATTTTATTGTAAAACAATGCTTTATTAATGGTATTTTATTGTAAAACCGTGCTTTATTGATGGTATTTTATAGTGAAACAGTGCTTTATTAATGGTATTCTATGGTGAAACAGTGCTTTATTAATGGTATTTTATTGCGAAACAGTGCTTTATTAATAGTATTTTATTGCTGATTATTTTAACGATGTGTTTTTCATGTATTTAGGAATTCCTTTTAAAATAAACTAATACTGACGACTAGCTTGTACTAGTTCGGAGATCGCTTGCCTCGTGTCAGGTTCCCGAGGGAACTCAAAAAACGGTTCCAGTCTGGTTATTTACATCAGACCCTGAAACATCTTTCTAGTTTGTTGAGAAAAATTGCCATATGGGAATTAGCCCTCCAGGTTGTGCTGTATACAACTTAAATGTAACATAATACAATTTACATTTTTAAATTATTGTAAAAATATTAAATGTGGGCTGGTTCCATTTTTAAAAATGTTTTTTTTTGTGCGTGTGTGTAATAGGTAAAAATATCAAATTTATTAATATCATCACATACTCCCGTTTCAGTTTGACTATAAAGTACTTTTGAGGATAGATGACGCTCAAATACGTATTTTTGTGTTTTGCACATTTTATTGCATGTTAGTAAGAATAAAATATTTATATATTTTTTGATTTATATAAATAAACGGTACATTGTACCTTATAAAAATAATACAACCCTGTTGTGAGTTATACATTGAAAAAGGAACATAACATATAAAATACTTAAAACGATACGTAACAGCCCCAAGGCGCACAGCCCGCACTGCACCAAATTTTTCGTTATTCTCGATATTAGTCTAAATGGGGAATACATGGTAAATTAGGCGTCACTCTTGACGTTAGTATGAATGGGAAATACATGGTAAATTAGGCGTCACTCTTGACATAAGTAGGAATGGGGAATACATGGTAAATTAGACGTCACTCTTGACATTAGTTTGAATGGGGAATACATGGTAAATTAGGCGTCACGTTTGACATAAGTAGAATGGGGAATACATGGTTAATTAGGCGTCACTCTTGACATAAGTAGGAATGGGGAATATATGGTAAATTAAGCGTCACTCTTGACAGAAGTAGGAATGGGGAATACATGGTAAATTAAGCGTCACTCTTGACATGGTAAATTAGGTGTCATTCTTGACATAAGTAGGAATGGGGAATATATTGTAAATTAAGCGTCACTCTTGACATAAGTAGGAATGGGGAATACATGGTAAATTAAACGTCACTCTTGACATTAGATGATATTGATATTATTGAGATGAATACGTGCGGTGACGATATATAATATAATATGAGGGAATACGTAGTGAAGTGATTAAAATGAATGTAAATGTACCGTATAAAGTAGGATAGAGGAGAACACCAAAATAATACAGGAATAATAAATAAGCAGCTAATGCAATTATTAACTCAATAAATATTTATAAAAATAATTAAAAATATAAATTATAAAGAGCGCTTTGAAATACTTTTGGAATTCGAAACGAATGAGTGAATACTAATAATTTACAATAAAAATGTGAGTGGAAGACATGATGGAGTAATTATTGGTTGAGAGTTTTACATTTTATATGTAAACACAAACAGAAAAAACTGAAAAAAATTTACTCATTAGAAATAGGGTTCTTAAAATTTAATTTGAAATTTCAAATGAAGGAAGAAAAAAAAACAGATTCGTGAGACTCTCGCGCCGTAGAGTGAAACTTCTTAGCTCCTAAGAAAAGTTGATTTTTCGCATTGTTTTTTTTTGCATTTGTTAACGATTTTTTTTTAGATTAGGAAATGGTTATGTGGAATTTAATTCAAGAAAACCTTTCTTAATCAAATAAAAAAAATTGTTTTTTTTTATTTTTAATAATAATTTTAATAATAAATAATAATTTTAATAACAATATAATACGCTAAATAATATTAAATAAATATTTTTAAATATTAAATAAATTAATATTTTTATGCTATAATTAATGACAAAATTATTTATTTTAAAATAATTATTTAATTATTTATTTATTATTTTATTATTTATATTATATTATTAATAATACTATTACATTATATTGTTAATTAATTATATTATTTTATTATATATTATAATATTAAAATAATATTATTTATTCTCTCTCCGTGGTTGCAGTCCTAAGACTGGTTTGCAGCAATTTCAACTCTTCTCCTCCATTCCCCCCTGTCCTGTGCGGCTCTTTTTAAATCTGTATATGTTGAGCAGCGCACGTCCACCAACAGGTCCTCCAGGTACTCTCGGCGTGGGCGTCCCCTAGAGCTTGTCCCCTCGGTCATACCCTCCATTATGGCATGCAAGAGGCCCTCTTGTCGTATTATATGACCGATCCATCTTGCACGCCTTTCGGACAGGATCCTGAGCAGGTGCCTTCCTCCTTCGATTCGTTGGAGAACCTCTTCATTTGTGATGCGGTCTCTCCAGGAAATGCCTAATAGTCTTCTATAGGACCACATCTCAAAAGCCTCTAGTCTTCGTCTATCTCTTTCGGATAGGCACCATGTCTCGCAGCCGTACATCAAGATACTCCATACTTATTATTATTAACAATAAATAATTATTAATTTTAAAATAATTAATAATAATTTATTAATAAATAAAATATTTTATAATAATCAATAATAATTTAATTATAATAAAATAATAATATGATACACCGTTTAACTTTTCGTGACGTTCAGGCCGATTTGCCCTACCGGGCCTATAGAAGTTTCACTTCAAAAACGTAAAAAAAATTTATTGACTTAAAAAGCTGATATATACAATTGTGAAATTAATGAAAAATGTCGAACAAAAAAAATGTATACTGCAAACGTGATTGGATTGAAAGTATGATTGGATTAAGTGAATAATATTCAGAGAGATTAAGTAAATGTAAAAGTCCGATAAATCTGTAAGTAGAAGCTGTAAGAGAAGTTGTATGGATATAAAAGATACTAAAGTTTGGTGATGTCCTATAATTACTCGCACAGGTAAAAGGCGTTGTGGTTTGTTTGTGTGCACAGCGAAACTTGTTTAATGCCCCTGAATTATGGAGACTGGAGCATATTATACTGGGTGTAGCGTGTACGAGTGGCTACATTTTTTTTTATTACAAAAGCTCGTAAAATGCCGGATACCATAACTTTGAATATATATCATATTATATAACATTTATGGCGGGAATACAAAAATATCTAAGGTTTACGTTTTAAAAAATCAACATTGACCTAACCCTTTGAGCCGATAGGTTGGGGGAAATTTCCCCGCTATGAAAAAAAGGATGACATAAAAAGGTCCGTGAGAAAAACAGAATTAATGTGAAGTGCAGAAATGAGGGACCGTCAGGTGGATCTCAGATGCTGGACTCAAAAACATGTTGACGTCGCTAAAACTTCGGAAAGGTTTAAGTCTTTTAACTGGGTCGACGATATTAAAAGTGACCTCTGTAACAAATATTTTCTTTTTGATATCCTAAGGCCTATTTAAACCTTAGTTTAAAAAATACCCCTTAATTTATTTTTCACAAATTTACATACCGACTACATTTTTAATGAATATACTCGTATATTTTCATTCGCACGACACAGTATAACATATCTTAACTGAAGATTCGGACTTATTTAAAAACCTGGACAAGAGATAACATTGTTATCGGCTTCATTAATCGATCTATCTGGTTTAGAGATTCTCGAAAAGACACAGAACTCGCGGTTCGTCATCTCGCGTATTGACAGTACTCAGTGCACGTGAAGAAACATCAACACTCACAGAGATAAAGCGTGTATGAATATTATTATCGAACTTACTCCTTTATTAAACTAAGAAAGCCTTTTCTATTTTATTTTTTCAGGTGCCGTCGGTAATCGAATCGCATACCCAGGTGAAAGTTAAGCGTCTTACTAATTAAACCACGGCTGTAACATCTATGAGGAATATTTACGATCGTGCCAAACCTAATTTTTACAGTTGCCTTTTTTTAAGACAATCAATTTACAATATGATAATTTGTACTATTTTATACACAAAATTATAATAATGTTGTATTACACTTTCGTTGTATTCATTACAATCTAGCGGGCGTATTGCCATGTTGCAATCTCTTCCAACCAACCAGAAAGATGTTAAAGGGACATTAAGTGAAAACTTTCTGGAATCCTGTTTAAAAAAATCTGGGTTGAAGCGAGATTTGAACCCGTAACCTATGAGTTGAGAGGCATGCGTCTTACCAACTAGGCCACGGAGATCGTCAGTGCTTTTTCGAAGAATACAATTTCATCTTGATTAAGTTTAAAAAAAATATTTGGAATGACACAAAAATATTTGGAATGACCCAAAAATATTTGGAATGACAAAAAAAAGCGTCCTTCACATATTTTGAATATTTTGAGACGCATAGTCCTGACACATCTTATTTTAATTAACTCAGGATGAATTTATCTTAGATAAACTCGATGCAGTCATTTTTATGTAATATAATGATACCAACTTTAACGGGAAAGTGTTAATATTGAATGACTATTTGAATATTTTTTATTTCATACAAAATATTCGTTCACATCTATAATCCCCCTATATATTCCACCAGAAACATATCATATATGTACTTGGCATAAAACACCTTCATTCAGATTGGTTCACAGCCTAGAACTTCAGGTAATTTGAAGCTGTTATCGTACCAGCTCTGAGGTGGTCAATTGAGGTTATAATTTTAAGGGCGATAAGGGATGAAGATTTGCCTTGGGGAAACCCTAAAAATACCCCATCTTGGAGTCTTATTACTAATAAGATACCAAATCTTATTAGTGAATATCTGCTTCTGATGGATGCCCTTAAAATATACATAGTTTTTTAATGTCTTCAATATGACAAGAACAGTGTTTTTTTGAGATTGGTCTTATTAATAATTTAGCCTGTATCCCATATATTTTTTCATCCTAGAACTCACTCATCATCCTAGAACTCACTCATCATCCTAGAACTCACTCAAAAATTCCATTATTCATATTAAATATATATGATACTTGTCGATACTTTTCTTCTACTGGCACTCATTGAAATAAAACTTTCAATTTAATGATATTTATAAAAAAAAAAACGCAATGTGAGTTTAAATATATAATAAACATTTTGAAAACAAACTTTTCAATAACAACATCAATGACTCAGTTCTTTTCTTAAACCAGTGACTCAAGAGCAACAAAAAATAACACCCTTTTTTGTATGAGATGAAACTATTAAAAACGACCTTTTTTATGTGATCTTAGATCTTTTATCTCATAGGTTCTCAACGTGGGCGATAACGCCCCCTTTTGGGCGTTTGAGACTTTCAGGGGGGCAGTAGAAGACCCAGAGAAAATTAGGGGGCGTTGAGATGGCACGGAGGGGCGTGGGCAGATTGAAAAAATATTGTCTAAAAAAGACAAAAAAAACACGCTAATGACGTACTAACTAAAGTAAACTTTAATATTGGTTAATTTTTGTTATTGTATCTATTTTAATCATTTTTATCACGTTTTGCAACTGTACCCAGGATTATGGTCGATTGTTCAACGATTTCTGATAGCATTCCCATCTTCCTATTTTGTGAACGTGGATTTAGTGCTGTAGCAACATTGGTAACTAAAAAGAGAAATCGGCTCCATGTTACTGAGCACGGTGACTTACGGTTGATTTTAAGTAGAATCGAGCCTGATATTAACAAACTCCTTAAAATGCATCAAATTCAACCTTCTCATTAGATAAGTTATAAATTCAATGTCTTTTGAATGTTAATAAAAATACTTTTCAATATAATTAAGTATGCTTGTCTTTTAATTGTTCTCATTGAAACAGTCTTCTTTAAACTCAGAAATAGGCTAGGGCCATACCATACCATATCCTATCTTATGACTATAGTATATCATATTACACGTTTAAATATAATCGTGGCAAAAGCTGTTTCAGATTCGTAAGTAAAAAAAATTGGGGGGCTTTAGAAAAAAATATATTCTCAAAGTGGGTAAAATAAGGTTGAGAACCTATGTTTTATCTGGAGATTTCTTGTGAATTTTTTTAAAACTTTTAGTTTAACCTTTATTTTTTATATGGAAATGTACATTGAATGTAATATTTCATAAAATGATAATACTTCACTATCCTTCTTCACCCATTTCAAGACACATTACACTTCATTTTAAAAGCTTCACGTTTCTAATGTTATGGCATGAGTAAGTTTCCATACTTTTATATAAAAAAAATATGGAGAATATGTTGCACTGCTGAATTCAAAGGGAATCACAACTTTGCTCATTAATCTTAAATAAATAAAAAAATAAGCAATCAACGAATCTTTCATCCCCAAACACCTAACTTTCGCTTACCCCATATTCATAAACCTGTGGCGGTCGCACACTCGAATACTGTGGGCATTCATACATACGGTCAATGACCGATGAAATGACCTTTGGATTCCTTGATAAATCTAAGTAAACAAGTCTGAAGGTCACCCGCCGGACATTTATCCCATAGCCGAGCGGACCGCACTCCATACTAGAGAGAGAACGCACCACGCTGTCTCGCCGGTTCCGTAAATAGATTGTTATCTACATACAACAATTAATCATTTTTGCATTTACAGAAACGAGACGCAGGCATATCGCGAGCGCATTCTCACACGCATTCTAAAAAGATATAAATACCTACGTTACTAATAAAATTGGACAGACGCTCGTTCCGCATTGCGATCTAACGTGTTTTATTATTTATCAACAAATCATCATCATCTCTTCCCATAAGAACCATTCTGCTGAAAATCTTTTGCCTTCGTTCAAAGCCTGGTCTATTTGGTCCACCCATATTTTCCTCGGTCTACCTCTTCTATGAACACCGTGTATTTCTTGATTTGTTTATTTATTTAGTTGTTCATCATCTCCATATGTCCAAACAATTTCAACGCTAATTTCTTCATCTTACTTACAGCGTTGTTTGGGGTTGTCGACTCATATTTCAATGATCCAGGTTTAACGCTTTGAGCACAACAATAAAAAAAAACTAGGCAACATATTCTGTATGATTTGAAATGTGCTCAGTGAAAATATTCTTAAAACCTCGCCTTATGTCAGTCAGCACTTTCTTACGATATATCAGTTTGGAGGGAATGCACCTTAACACAAAAACACATGTTGTAGGTTTCCCAAAAAATTGAAAATTAAAATAATTAATAAACTTTCTGCCCTGTATCCCACAGCGGAGCTTTTCAGGGAGTATCGGGTCCTGAAGATAGCCAATTTACATTTCAAATCCATTCTCTGGCACTATCATCGAGAGGAAGATAAAATGCAGACTCAGCAGAGACACATGACACGCATGGCAACTGATGAAGTGTTCACTATTCCTTTAGTTAAAATATCTTTTGCCCAAAGGCAATATGCCTATTTAGTTCCCATGACATACAATGTGGTGCCGAATTCAATAAAGGCAAAGGGAGGAAAACAATTTAGGCAATCGATCGGAGCGTGGTTGTTATTGCGACAGGAGTTTAAGTACATGAGATTTTATGATTATGTGCGGTATATTGTGGGATGAACGTTTTCGTCTATCTGGAGTGATGAATTGTGAGGAGTTTGATTTCGCTTGATACATGTGTAATTGAGTGTCACTGTTTGTCAGGTTGATGAGAATGTGCAACCGGGTTTAATGTAATCAAAAATCGGAAAGAAGTATATATTTATTTTTTCACGCTTCATGCCCTCAGTGAGATACAGGCAAAGTCCTAGTTTACTGGATACACGACAAATGAAAGGCAACAAATCTAGATCCATAAAAATTGAGTGTCCAAATTAAAATACCTGTTGTTTTTTCGCAAATTATGCATATTTCTTGTCATGTGTAAAATGAATAAATAAAAAAATAAAAAACTCAGTCTGTGGTGGTGCACGTTCCTTGTAGGCCCGCCCGGGGTAGTAAAGTTCTTGCAACAAACTATTTATTAACTCTTGCATCACAATACTGCCCAGATAGGTAAATCAATATGGACATTGTATTCATTTTCATGTGATTTTGATTACTTACGAGTACAAGAGTAAAGTGAAGAAGATTTTCTTACTGGGATAAATTGATTGAGTTGTATGGGTTTGCTTTTTTGTGTTTTTCATTTGAACTGTTTTATTCCCTTTGTAAAACACTTCTTATATATAAATGTCGAATTTCGTTAGCTGATTTTTTTTAATTTGTATAAAAAAATGTCATTGGTCGTTGAAATAAAATAAAATAAACATACACTTCATTCGTTCATTAATTTCTAATTTAATATTGTAAGTCCCGACCATTTCTTCATATATTGACAATAAATGTATTTATTAAACACTTCATTGTATAACCAATCTAGGTGCCTTTTTGCCAGTCGGCAATCTCTTCCAGTCAACCTGTTCTATCCAACACTTTCCTTAGTGCACGTATCTCCACTGCATTCATCATATCATCGAAACTAGAACAGCCGAATGTCCATAGTCTTTTGATAAGACATCCCAAAATTCTTCTCAAAAGAAAATGAATAAAATAGTTTATAAAATTTTTAGAACCAAATATAAAATAAAATAAAATGCCTCGGTAATTTTCGGGAACTAATTTTATTGCTTTAAACAAGAGTCCTCTTTGTTATCTGTTCTTTAAAAAAGGTCAAGTGATCTTGGCTCATTTGATTTAGATTTCTGTAGAGCTCTCCAATAAGACTCTTCTCATCGTCAAGAGATACGAAATATTCAAAATGACTAAATAAATTTTTGATATTATTTTAATTAAATACAAATTAGGCGTTCAAGTGTTTTTGCCATTGATTTGAATTATACGTAATTGTAATTCAAATTACCGAATTAAGTACATATCTAGTACATGTTGTCTAACGGGCAAGAACGTCTGTACTTGGCACGGAACTCGCGATTCGTCATTGAACGTATTTGCAACACTACCGCTCGGCACGTGCAAGTATTGTTACCGGACGAGATCTACGCGTATTTAACCAACTGGTATCCTTTTTTTGAGCATCATCGGGAATCGAACACAAAACTGGGTGGTAGTCAAAAATGTTACTACTGTAGGGAATACCGTCGTCCCTGAATATTGTCAACACGCACGGTCAATGACCGACGAACCAGCCTTCGGACATGCCCAAAGGTCGCATACCAGAACATTAATATTGTGTACCCGCAAATACTATTTACGACATATTCCACAGTAGAAAGAGAACACATCACGCCGTCTCGCCGTTTTGCCAATAAATATTCTACCCATTATATTATTGGCAACGTCTGCGACTACCTCTGCACGCACAGGAGTGAGATAAAAATATATTGCGGACGCATTCACGCGCCCCGTTCTGAAATTGTATATATACCTACTTATCGATAAATAAAGATCACTTATTATTAATTATTTGACCATTCATCGCTGTTTACTATTAATTGATTATTCACTCTCACTTTCCGCATTGCTAATCGAGGTATTTTATTTAAATACCAAACAACAATCATAATCATCAGCACGTCCAACTAGGACATTCCGCTAAAGTGGTGACCCGAACGAAAAGTGAACACAGAATTCGGCTAAAGCGAATATAGCGATATCAACAACATCAACATCACGACGTACCAGTAAAGCATCCCGCTAAACTACTATGCTAGGGAGTTTTTATCATCATATGCAGGGGGCAATGAAGTACTTTATCTGATGACCACAGCCACTACCTTCCTATCCTTACATTTAACTTCTTTGCTTTGATTTCCAAAAACCTTTTATTAGCCATTGAAATATAATATATGACATTCAAACACAAAAAAACAATATTCGCCAAATATCCATCTCTTGCAACTTCACATATATCCACTCTTTGGTAAACATTTTCGATGATATTTTGGCATAATTGCGGTTCTAACACACCGAAACCACGAATAATTTCGTCCTTCAGCTCAGAAATTGATTGGGAGTCATTCTTATAGACCTGGTTTTAACCCCAGAGAAAATAGTCCAACGGTGTCAGATCACATAATCTTGGTGGCCAATTAACGTCACCGTTTCCGGAGATTACAATACATAAAATAATTCTCAATTTGAACGCGTTGTTGCATTGTATACGTCTCCATTTCTATAAATATCATACATTACACTTCTTAAATGTCACAAAACCCAGGTAAGCTCCCGACACCATCTGTGTTTTATCCAAGAATTGAAAAAAACGCCCAATTTGAAAGATTTTGTTATTTTTTCAATCTGTCAGTAATATTGGGTTCAAGTCTTTAGTGAAAGCTCCCTTGAAGAGAGTTTATTTTTACTAATTAAAAGACACTCTCATACATATATATCATCACGCCGTTTCCCTATCGAGGTAGGTAACGAATGCCAGATTTACCTATTGTGGGACAAATCTTTTGCCTCTTCTTTATATATACATATATACGCCTATACGCCTTTTCATACAGAACCTGCAATTTCACTGACTTTGAACATTTCCTTCTTTTAAAATCCAGCATTCTTTATTCGATCATACCTTTTAAAATCCAGCATTCTTTATTCAACCATACCTTCCTTGGATTACCTCACCTTGAACTCACATTTGCACTATATATTTGTTTTGTTAGTCTTTCTTTATTCATTCGTTCTACATGCCTGAACCATCGAAGTATGCTCTTCTTTATCTTATTCAACACGCCAGTCTTAAGTTTACACTTATCTATGTTCACTTGATTCCATATTCTGTCATACGTTGTCACTCCATGTATTCTTCTAAGTTCACGCATTTCCACAGCATTTATTCGGCTCTTTTCAGTAATGTATAAACCGATAATAATTTTGGAACAAAAGCTGGTTGGTTGTAATATATTGATTTAAAGCAATAAACCCACTAGATGTATTTACATCAAAATGTTATAATAAATAAAAAAACCCGGTTAAGAGTAAGGGTAGTTGTGTTGTCTTCCGTAAATCGTCTGTCCTACAAATCAGAGTTCTTATTTTTATAAATCATACTAACATATACCTCAGCAACCAGAATCTTTTTCAAACATTTCTTTTGGCACGAGATTTTCGTTTAAAGAATAAGATAACTCGTTAGAGTTAAGGGATTGAATCTGTCAGCAACAATGGAGTATTCCTAGACAGAAGGCGAACTCATTCCAGAGGAACTGAGAGTCACCGACAGATTATCAATAATATGCCGACTACAAGTCCTCCGATTCTTCGGACACATTGCTTGTGGCTAAGTAGACAGTTTGGATAAGCTTATGGTCAGTGGAAGCGTGAAAAGACTACGCACATGACAAAAAGTTTCAATACGTTGGACTGGCCATGTAAGAGACGCAACAGAACTATACTTAACAACTGCTTTTCGAACTCCGGAGCGCAGAGATGGATGGAGACGAGTGAAGGGCTATCATGGGAGTGGTGATGCTCAGTCATAAGCTACACGATAGGATGATGAGACAGATGAATTAGTATGTCATGTTAATTAGTATTTTTAAGAAAAAAAAATATATATTGGGTGTTAACATAAGTTGTGTCCGTTTTTTCCAAATTTAAAAATGAGCACCAAAAGCAAATCAAAATGGTAAAGGTTGTACGTCATTTGAAAGAAAATTTTCTGCTCTACAAGATATTGTATTTGCTTTTACGTTACATATATTATTTTATTTGATATCAAGCCTTCAAAATGGAATGTCAAGTAGACGAAAGTGAGCATTTTCGACACCTCCTTCTGTTCGTTTTCAATCAAGGGAATAAAGCTGCCAAAGCTGCTCGTGATATTTGCGAAGTGTACGGTGAAGATGTTATGAATGAAAGGACAGCTCGTCGATGGTTTTTGCGTATCAAAGACGGTAATTTTGACCTGAAAGACATGGAGCGTTCCAGACGACCAATGGACTTCGGTGAGGACCGCTCAAACCATATTATTCATGAAGATCCCCTTCAAACCACCGTAGAATTGGCTGAGCAGATGAATTGTAGTCACATGACTGTATACCGCCATCTTAAATCAATGAGAAAAGTCTATAAGTTCGGCGCTTGGGTTCCACATGTTTTGAGTGCAAACAACATTCGACAATTGTTTTACTTTTGGTGCTCATTTTTAAATTTGAGAAAAACGGACACAAAAAAAAGAATGTTGTCCATGTTCCTTAAAAATGAGAACAGAGGTGCTTTTAAATTGACAGTCTGTCGTAAAGATATTTTGCTACTGAAAGGGCTTGTAACGGAAAGAGAGTTGCAAAATATATTTTTTGCCTGGTGCCGTTTTGATTAATTAAGCTTTTGCAAAGATTTGCCAAAGGATCGGGCGAGGGGAAGGGGGATTTTTTAATTATCTTGCACAGATTTGTTAGCCTCAAATATTATAAATACAAAAATAATTTTTTAATTACCTGTCAAGCGAATCAAATTAATGGGATATTATAAAAACCTAATGATCGTCTTGTAATTACGGAGATTTAATTAAATTTTACGTTTTTTTTTATCGCTAAGCTAATAATTATAAAAAATTACAAAGCGTCAGAAAACTGATTTTGTATTATTCAAATATAACAAATTACGTTATTTCAAATAATTTTGTTAAATTTGTGCCATATGTAACAATTTATATATAACCTATTCTTCTTCCTCTTGGTTTAGGTCGTATGACCTGTTTGTGGTCCTGAGATGATGACGTCCAGCTGTCCTTCCTCTTTTTCGGCGGCTTTCCTGGTAATCTCCTGCTGGTAGGGTTTTCAGTCTTAGCAATTCTTGCCAGTCTTATATCCTCCATGCGGTCCACTTGATCCCTCTAGAAGCCCCTTCTGTTTCTTCCCCACCTCACTATGTCTTCAACACCACAGACAGACCTTATCGTCTCATTTCTGATTCGATCTCTAAGAGTTCTGCCTGTGATGGAGCGTAGGGTTTTCATTTCTGCCACTTTGAGAAGGTTTTTTGTCCTGTTGGTATCGGCTCTCACTTCTATCCCATATGTCATGATGGGGCGGACGCATGTCTTATACATCCTGACTTTACTTTCAGTTAGCATGTGTTTGTTTCTCCATATAGTGCCCCGCAGGCAAGCTGTCACTTTATAAGTTTGTGCTCGTACGATCATTCGATCAAAAATGATCTTTTTTTGCTTAATTGAAATCTGGGAATTTTCCTACGCGACCGAACAAAAGGTGTTATAAGATGAACGAATCATTGAACCAATTCGTTCGTCTTTTCGAAGCGGTCGTAAAGTATTGTTGAATTAAATGCTATATTTAAGCCTAGTCGCGATATTGTCTTGTGTGTTTATATATTTTGACTTATTGGGCAATTTTTTTTTTGTATCTGATATGTTTGTTGGATAAGTGACATTATTATTATTATCGTTATTTTTTTGTCATAAGTGTGTGAGTCGAGTTTCATTAGTATACGTAAACGAAGATGTATGTGGTTTAGAGAAAACGATGGCTGAATCGACGGGATCTTTTGATACCGGTTGACCTTTTCTTTGTGAGCGGCGCGGCCGGCCCCACTCATTATTCAATTGAATTCAGTTTATTTCGGGAAGATATTGTGACAAGCGTCCATCGGAGGCCGAGCCCCCCGGTTCGTGGACTCCGCGCCACCGCTCAGCCCCAATCATATTTCTGTTCATTAGTGTGAATGACTGAGCCCTCCTCCCTTTCATGTAGATATAGCGCGATATTGGTGCATTTTTACTTAACGAGCGAGCGAATTCACTTGTTCATTCAATGAAAACAAATGCTTCTGAGCTTATTTGTTCGCTCGCGTACTGATCGGTATGCCGATGGGAGCGAACGTTTGTCCTGATTCTAGGATTCGTCAGAACGGCCTGACAGAGCGAATTATTTTTAAAAGGTCACTATATATGTCACTATTGCTGGAGATCTCTACACCTAGGTAAGTGAATCGCATGACTTGCTCGATGGGTACGTTATCGATGATCAGTTTGTATCTGAGTGGCTCTTTTGATATTGTTAAGCACTTTGTTTTATTGACAGAAATCGTCATATTGTATTTCTTAGAAGCAAGGTGAAATTTGTAGAGCATTCTTTGAAGATCATCTTCGCTTTCTGCTAATATTGCAGCGTCGTATAACCTATTCTATTTTAATAAATAATTAATTATTCTTGTGATGGTTTGGGAATGTAGAACGAATGAATGAAGAAATACTAACAACACAGATATACAGTGCAGGTGTGAGTGGAAGGCGTATGAGAGGAATATCAGAGAAAGTATGGTTGGATCAATTTAATGATATTCTGAAATAAGGAAAAGTTGAAAGTCAAAGAAATGGTAGAGGTTATATGATAAGGGGTATGGATGTGGTAGAGACTAAGGATGTGTGTCAAGTTAAGAAATAAGGGATTTCGTCCTCTCTGCCTACCCCTACATGAAAGTGGCGTGATGGTGTCTATGTATGCATTAATAATTCTTAAGTTCAAAGACTTTGGAGCGCCATCGAGATAATCAATGCCCAAGTGGGGAATATAACGTTATAGTCCGATTTATTGTAGTATCTGCTGTGAGGAACAGTTCGAGCAACTCTGCAGTGAAGAGCAATCCATGAGACAAGATCCAGGACCCTTGAACCTGGTATCTTGCACTGAAGAGAACTTGATTTGTGGAACGCCAAGTGCTGTTCAGCAGACAGAATTAAGTGCCTTTGACACGATAGGAAGAAGTTCCAGATGCGTCGATAACTTGAGTTGAAACTATGAGAAACATTCTTTTATAATTTTATAATTTGCCGTTGAATTTCTAATTAGTAAACCCAATTCACAATTAGGAAACGCTCTTAGGAAAAATATCTAATTATTGGAATAATTTTCTTTTCTGTTATGCTTTATAATGTTTCTAAAAATGCGTTCCTTTTAAATTAATTCTCGTCAAGAATTAGTTTTTACATTAAGTTTTAAAAAAAATATAATTAAATTGAACATAATATTAACAAATATATGTTATTTTCATTTTCTCTCCTTCACAAACAATGTTTTCTTTAGCTAGATCACAGCGTATGGTATAAGTTTGTGTAGATCCTGCATGCCTCGGGGAAGTGCAGCACACAGTAGGCAGCTTTTAAAGTAGTTCATAGTCTGGAATTCAGCAACGACACAGGAAACGGAGCAATCCTTTTCAGGAACCGTTTTTCTCCCCCTCAAACGAGGGAAGGAGCTAGAAAAGGTGCCATAAAAAAACCTTCTCTCTACTTAATTACCATATTCCACTATTACGTTAGTCTACCTGTTTAAGTTTCAGTAGTATTTTTAAATAAACGAGTTCAAACACACGACTATATCGAAAATAAATAAATATAATTTTTAAATATAACATAATTCGAACAAAAACCTTGTAATTATTTTGATAAAAACTCCATTAAAAAAAAATCAGGTCCTTTGCATATTACAGGTTTACCTAATTTGTACAAGGAAGAAACATAACAAGTACAAAAAAACTTATATAACATAAAACAATTCAAAATTTGAACGCTCATTTGATAATAAAACAGTAAAAATATATATGTTATACTAAAACATTACGACAAAATGTAGAATGTTTAATATTAGGTGTTAACATAAGTGGTGTCTGTTTTTTTTATAAATTTAAAAATGAGCACCAAAAGTAAAACAAAATGGTAAATGTTATACGTCATTCGAAAGAAAATTTTTTGCTCTACAAGATATTGTGTTTGCTTTTACGTTACATATATTATTTTATTTGATTACAAGCCTTCAAAATGGAATGTCAAGTAGACGAAAGTGAGCATTTTCGACACCTCCTTCAGTTCGTTTTCAATCAAGGGAATAAAGCTGCCAAAGCTGCTCGCGATATTTGCGAAGTGTACGATGAAGATGCTATGAATGAAAGGACAGCTTGTCGATGGTTTTAGCATTTCAAAGACGGTAATTTCGACATGAAAGACATGGACCAGTGGACTTCAATGAGGACCGCTTTAAGTATATTATTCATGAAGATCCCCTTCAAACATTTTTCATCACCATTTTCAAACCATTTTTAATCACCAGTAGTATGCGGTAAAGGAAACTTTGCTTGTGGCCATGCGTAGCTCGATGACGCGCAAGCAAACCAGCAGAAATTGTTGAACGTTGATTTTGGTTGTTTTCACTCAAAACATGTGGAACCCAAGCGCCGAACTTCCGAACTTTTCCCATTGATTTAAGATGGCGGTATACAGTCATGTGACTACAATTCCTCTGCTCAGCCAATTCTATGGTGGTTTGAAGGGGATCTTAATGAATAATATGGTTTAAGCGGTCCTCATCGAAGTCCACAAGAGGTGTCGAAAATGCTCACTTTCGTCTACTTGATATTCCATTTTGAAGGCTTGTAATCAAATAAAATAATATATGTAAAAACACAATATTTTGTAGAGCAGAAAATTTTCTTTGGAATGACGTATAGCCTTTACCATTTTGTTTTACTTTTGGTGCTCATTTTTAAATTATGTTAACACCCGAGAGTTTTTTCTTGAAACAGTGCTATAAAAAGTATGATTTTATTATTATTAAGATGTGGGAAATTGAGTGTCATAAATAATAAAACTTTTTCAGAATACTGAAAAAATAATGAAAGGATATTCTGCGCTAAGACTGTTTCGTCTTTTTTTTTTACCTTGTACAAAGTTCTCGTTTTATCAATATTTTTTATGATGTAGCCGTTTAATTATGCACACTTTATAATGAATGCATGCATTTCATTTGCATATGAGACGGGTCTATGTGCATACCATGCAATGTGTTTGTTTTTTTGTCTTTGATAATTGCACTTTAAACAGTGCATACAACTTTTCTGACATATTTTTCAAACTTTTTCATGTTTTAGTCGTATATATAAGTATAAAAAATTAAATAGTTTTTTTATTCACGTAATAAGTCAAACTTGGTACTACAATGAAATATATTTTTATTGTGTTATATATGAATTATACTATCGTTATTTAAATTATAACTTACGGACTTGTTGCCATGTGGCAATCTCTTCCAACCAACCCGAAACTACACCTCCTTATATTTGTATATTTGTCTCCCAGCCTGTAGGTCGTGGGCTCGATTACCGTTGGAACCCAAGTTTTTAAACAATGTTTCACTTCCACATTTTTTTATTCACTTTATTTTGACTGGCCTTGTAACTTTTTTCTGCTCTACGATTTTGCACACAACTTCCTGACACAGACCACATTCTCTTGCCCGCTATGAAGTGTATTTATTTAATGTAACAATATTTCCTCGTTTCTTCAAAGTGACACCCATGACACAAAAACACAAAAAAAAAATCAATATAAATCTTTCGACAGAATATTAAAAAAACTTAAAACACTGTAACAAGCGTCTGACAAACACTGAATTATTAGAGGTTACGGTTTTTGGCGCGAAATAACTGTCACAATAATCGGAATAGTATTGCAGTATATGAAAAATAAAATAAATGTTGCGATACAATTAATTTCCAAAATATTGTAAAATCAAAATATATTTATCACGCTTCTCAAAAATATCGGAAAGATTGAGTTTAAAGTATAAAAAAAACGAAGCCTTCGCCGTTTTCAATTTAAAAAAAGGGCAAAATGTCAAATGTAACGTAAAGGTAATGTCAGATAAAAGGAAACGTTGAAAATGAGTTAAAAATCATGAAGTGAACATTGAGTAATGGCAGGCGGTTACTGATTTGGTTGAAAAGGTTTGACAGCTCCGGCGAGATGATTATGTGTGAGCAAAACATAATTGAAAAACTTTATGAATTCGCCTTTAGCCTTACATGTGGGCTGTATTCATGTATAATCAAATACGTTTAAATGGCAAATGGCTGCGAAATGTTGAAATGGCGTTGACATTTATTTTCATCGTCTGAATTATGTGTTATTTATACGCACGCGATAATTTCAAAACTTTATTAAAATTATACAAAAGTGTTACTTTATCTTTATTTAAAAAGAGCTCTGATATTTTTAGCTATATTACTATAATTTTGTAACACTTTTGTCTTTGCTGAACGTCATAGCCGAATATATCCTTACCATTCTTGTATAGCACCGTACAAAGACTGTAAGTAAAATAGGTGGATGGCTGCCGCTTAATATTCGGAGATTTAAATAAATAAATATAGGTTTATTGATAACAACATAGTATGTACATAAAACATTTAAATATACTTCAAGAACACATAAATTGCAGAGAATACATTAAATACAGAAGCTATCAAAAGTTCTGGGCTCATCTAATAACATTTCGGCTCACTGTTTCGTATTCCGGTTTATAATTGATTTCTTTATTTATTTACAAATAAACGGTACATTGTACCTGTACGGCACAGTAATGCAGCAGATGACTGGCTCGATGGACCACTTTATACAACACTTTATACGAAGACTGTAGAATAGGTGGATGGCTGCCGCTAGATACTCGGAGATTTCGGCTCACTTTATGCTTTTCCGGTGAAAAATAGCAGGGTGAAGAGATTCCTTTTTAGCAGGTAGAAGTTGGTCATAAGTAAAATACAGTTGAGGTTCGAGAAACTGAGAATAAACCAAGTGATTGATAACTTGTTCGGAGTTTCGGTCCGATGGTAGGACACCTTACTCCTTCATCGGATAAGTTCTGACTGTTTTGATATTTTGGAAATTTTGGATCTTTTTAGGAATCGGGAAAGGATAGGTTTGTGGTAAATGTTTTGATTTTATGAATGATTATGAGAAATTAAAAACGATTTAAATACATAAATAAATGTGATAGTAAATACATAATATTAAATAAGAATATACATTTAGTTGTGTCGTCACACACGGTAATATACTGAATGGGTGAAAAATGATGGTTATGAATAAAATATAGTATGTAAGTGAATATTGCATGTATATATATAATATATAGGTAATTAAGTGGATAAGGAGACGTGTGTGACTTATATAAATATAAATATATTAAAAATGTAAATAATGTTTATTGAAGGTGGTAAATGGGGTTGCCTAAGGGGGTAAACTGTCTTGCGGAGGAGCTGTCGATGAAGGGGTGTCCAGAGTGACAATCGGTGGGTCATTTGGGGGGATGATTACGGTTAAGGAGTGGGGGTTCGGAGGGGCGTTTCGTAATATTGATTTCGGGCGAGTGTGTCTGAATCTGGTGTTGGCGCTGTAGTTATCTAAGGATTTTATGATTGGGTTGGGATGACAGGATACAGAGCTGTAAAACCTCTCGGCCAGAGCGCGCATATGTTCGGGGATGGTATGTAGTTTGATATCCGCGTGGAGTCTAGAGTTACGTACTATGTAGGGTGCTTTTAAGATTATGCGGAGGGCTTTGTTTTGAATGACTTGAATGTGATGTAGAGTTGATTTCTTCACGTGGCCCCAGACCGGAAGGGCGTAAGTCAGTTGAGGTCTGATGATCGCTTTATAGAGATGGAGTTTAGTGCGCGGGCTCAGTTTGCTGTGTTTGCAGATCAAGGGATATAATGATTTGAGTGTTCCGTGAGCTTTTGATTTAATATTATGGGCGTGTTTGTACCACGAGAGTTTAAATAGAGAATAAAGTTTTGCGCTCCTTATGTGCGGCCAATCGCTCATCGTAAGCTCCTACTTTCGTCCGTGTATGCCGTCATGGTTTGCTAGATACTACGTATTTCGCACGTTTTCACTTGCATGGGCCGGCCGACTTTTGATAGTAGCTCTCGCGGAAGCCACGCATAAGGAACATTTCATTATAATCGGTATATAGCAAGTACATCAAACAAAACATCTTTAAATATCAAACAATGAAGAAAATATACATAAATCATATTTTTAGGTGACGCACATGTCCGATACGATTCTTATGCCTGTCTTGAGTAGTTCTTATGACGTCGTGCAATGTACACACTATATAGGTTAGTTTTTATAGCGAGGAAGCGCAGTCATTCTGCGAGAGTAGCTAACTTTGTACGGGGCGCCTGAGGACTGGGAGCAGGTGGCTCGGGACCGTGAGGGGTGGATACCCGTGTATTTTCGGGCTGATGGCGTCTCAGCGCACTGCGAACATGCATCATCATTACCAGGCAGTCCATTAGGTGTCCAGGTGTCTGTGACATCTGCGGGAGGGAGTACGCATCTAGGATTGGGCTGTTTTCTCACAGAAGATCACATGATCGGCGTGTAAGAGCAGTTCAAGATTGACGATGGAGTGGTGAGGAGATCCTCGACTACGAGGTCTGGCAACGACGATGACACTATATAATAATGCACACCGATCATAGTAGGACTACCAAGATATTATAATGCTTCAAAAATTGAGAGTCTGCTCAAGATCATCTGCTAGGTTTTGATACATTTCTGAGACAATGCATATGTATATAATACATTAGCGTATAATGCGAAATAACTTTTGATCATAAGATAAATGATTATTGTCATAAGAAGTGAATAATTATTTATTTTATAAATTTATTTTAGGGGAAAAACGTTTTTTTTTCAATATGTAACACATCTGAACTTAACTGTTCTTTAATTTCGTATGCACTTTTATGTGGCTTGTGTTGCAATGCATAAACATAAACTTGCGCAATTGTAGAGATGTGTTATTATTATAACGTAATTTTGTAGTACACATTCTCAGTTTTCAATTCATACCATATATGGTATAACAGTTCATACTTTATATGGCATAACAATTCATACAATATATGGTATAACAATAACCGTGAAACTCTATGAGCCAATTAATATAATGACCTCCGTGCCTGTTGGTAAAACCCTTGTCCCTCAACCATGGGGTTTTGGTTTTTTCAAAAGTGGTTTCAATCAGAATTTCACTTAAAACCTCTTTAACTCAAAAAGGGGAATTGATTGGAAGTGATTGTCACATGGCAGTAACCCTGACATGTTGTACTGTATACAACGAACGTGTAATACAAAGCTGGATGTATAATTTCTATTTAAGTGACTTTATGGGAAATCGTTTGGCAGATTTTAAAAAGAATGTCAATAAACACTATGAAAACTTTCCTCTATCTTCTGTTTTTTTATTTTGAAGATAGACACTGCATTTTGTGTTTTTTTACTCTGTTTTTATACTCTCTTTCTACCAGAGTGAAACATTTTTTAATTTAAAAAAATGGGTTAGCAACCTTCGAATTAGAAGACGTCCTACAAACCAGGCCACGAAGGTATTCTTAGTCAATAAATAAATACTGGATTATAAAAATTTATTTAATCACAGGGGTTTTTCCATCGTTCCATCGCAGGCAAAACTCTTAGAGTTTGGATCAGAAATGAGACGATAAGGTCTGTCTGTGGTGTTGAAGAAATAGTGAGGTGGGGAAGAAGTAGAAGCTTCTGGAGGGATCATGTGGACCGCATGGAGGATATAAGACTGGCAAGAATCGCTAAGACTGAACACCCTAACAGCAGGAGATTACTGGGAAGGCCGCCGAAAAGGGGGAAGAACAGCTGGACGTCTGCATCCCAGGATAGCCCACCGTCACAAGCAGGTCATACGACCTAAACAAAGAAGAAGAAGAAGGGGTTTTCCATCAATATATTTTGTGAAAATATTTCTTCTATTTTATCAAAGGCTTCGGCTTTAGTTTTTTGGAATTTCATGCTAGAATATTTAACCATAAATTACTTTGTTGTTCCATTCATTTCATTTTTTGCTACACGTGCTCTGCTTTTTATATTAAATCTCTATGTTAATAGACTACATACACGTCCATAAGATGGGTCCACAGATACATGACACCAGTCTGACCTAAACACTGCTGCCATAACAAACCGGAATCACTTTGTCTGAAGTGAGTCTCGGGATAGGAGGAAGAAACACGTGTAGCGGGAAATTACATTATTAGTGGAATAGTCGAGTAATTTACTCTTAAATATTTTTTTAAATTTATTTCAAAGGAATAAATTCTTAATTTTTTTTTCAAAAATAGGCTTTAAAAAAGTGTACCCATCAAAAGCTATATATTCTGTTTTTTGTAAAAAAAATCGTATAACTGGAATATTTAAACTAATTTTTCCGACAAAATTGAGGAAAAATACGGAGAATTTTCAAAATAGAGGAGGTATGTTGCCTTTTGCGGGGAACAAATGTGAATGTTTAAGTGTGTATGACACGGCTTGCGGTAAAATATGACCTCTCTGCCGGCTGACCTCGGCTCCGCAAATAGGCCCCGGCCTGCGCCCCCCTCGGCCTCTCCAAATAGGCCCCGAGCCTGCCCACCGGCCTCCGCCCCCCGGGAGCACAAACTCACTACTTTATGTGGCTCGAGTTGAAGGAAATTGTTTAAAAATAACAAATCAACTTTCGCAAGTCTTTTTTTCTCCGTGAAAAGAAGTTTTTTTTTTTCTTTTCGAAGAACACTTACAATGCTCGAGGAGAATTGTGAAAATAATAACATTGTGAGAAAAGAGAACTAAAAAAAACCTTTTTTAAGGAGCCCTGAAAAAAAAAACAAGAGTAGAATCAAATTATAAGGCTAAATTATTTTTGTGAAAAAAAAAAAACATTTAGCAAAACCTTTTTTTCTCTTTTTCATCGAAACGTCTTTAACTGCAAATTAAGATTGTTAGTAGAAAAATATTACATACAAATTCAATACAATTGGTAAATGGTGACCTCTGTGGCCTAGTTGATGAGATGCTTGTCTCCAAGCCCTGAGGTTGCGGGTTTGATTCCCGCTGGAACCCAGATGTTTTTTAAAAAGGATTCCTGTCTGGTTTTCACTTAAGATCTCTTTTAACGTCTTTCTGGTTGATTGGAAGACATGAACTACATTACAATATATGGTACAATTATAAAATCTCATCTTAATTATCGTTCAAGTGTTCTTTTTTGAGCTTTGAAACTCGACTAAAGAAATTTCAAAATTGGACATCATGAAGGGATGAGGATTATTTTCAAATGAATTAAACACTTTATCATTAAGAATATACTTCGTAAACAAGATACGTGCACGGTATAGCAATCTACATTTTTTCATGTCCATGTCACTTGTATAATATCCTTAAATGTCCCCCCCCCTTCCTCTTATGTCACCGAAAATATTCACGTCTTTTCGAGTATGGACATGCGTTACGATAAAATAGAGTTCACTACCCTTCTTTTTTACATCGTCCTTGATAATATAAACAGTAAGTCTCCGGAACCAGTTACAAACCAATGTTAGACTCATTCCATCTTTGGCATGCTTTAAAGCGACTGAAAAACTCTTAATTTCATGTTTCATTCCAGATTTTTCTTTCCTCCCCACCATCCCTAACGTTTCCTTTGATTGATGGTATCTCAATTTTACTTTAACCATGTACTCGTTTATTGTTCATAAATTTTGTAAATCGAATAGGATATTTTTGGCCAAGTAACTTTATTTTCCTTTGTCTAATAAGTTATAAGATATTGCCACCTGGAAATAAGCCTGCCAAATTGTTTTAACAATGAAGTGTAAAATAAAGAAATGAATGTTCTTCAGTTATATCATAATTTTTAACCAAAGTATAAATAAAAAGTGTTGTGTATAATAACGAGGTAAATGACTATCAGCATCCTGTAACGACAATCTTTTTAACAAATAGTCGAAACCTTTCAAACAATCTGAGAACATCCGAACGTTTCGTCTATATCTTTAGGAAACATTTCAATATTGTTAAAGGGAAAATATATGTTTACCTTTACCTTCCTGTGCTTAAAAAATCCGCGCGTTCCGGTGATGTGTAATCAATACACGTCAATACACATGTAAAAATGAGCGATTTAAAATCGGAAAAATAAGAATATTCATAGCCAATCGCTTAAATTAATTAAATTTGAAGCCAAAAGTGATATTAATTGGAAAAAAACATCAGCCGACGTTCACAAAACGGGCGAAGCGATTACCTCAAGCGAAAGCCCGCGAGCTACTGAAGCGAGCGAACTGAGATTCTATTTCTTGCGTTCCCATATACCGAAGTAGAATGAGACGTGAATAGCGTCGCTTTCTCCCCCATAGCGGTTTTTTAGAATGAATATACCTACGTCACACACGTTTGATTGTATTGGTGAATTTATTCCCGATTTTCACAAAATATCTCTGATGTGGCCGATAAGTGCTAATTATTATTATTTTTTCATTCAATGCGTAAATATATTACTGAGGTATATCTAATATCTGACCCAGTATTTGTTATATTTATAGAGATATTAAAGTTTTTAGAAGCAATGTGTACTAGTTACACATCACAGGGGAGGAAGGGTGGATAATGGTTGTGTGTAAATCGTTAAATGAAAGATTTATTTATTTATTTAGCATTTCATTATATTATTAATCTGGCAGGTTTACTGCCAGGTGGAAATATCTTCTAGCCAACTAGACAACAATAAAAAAGTTCAAGTTACATCGCAAAAAATATAATTATTCACCTGTAAAAAATCTGATAAAAGTAAGATACCAATTAAAGGAAAAAGAAAGAAATGGTTGAGAGGATAAGAAATTTGGGAATGAAATACGTTTTTTGGGAATAAAATATGTTACTTTATAAAACATGTCAGTGACGGAATGAATCTAAGATTAGTTTATAACATATTTCAGAGTCTCACTGCATGGACAGTAAAGGACGACGTAAAAAAAATAGAACGGTGAACTGGGAAAGTCAAGAAACAATATCTGGTTAAAAAGCGGAACATGCATTAAAACAAAGAAGCTATCAAAAGATCTGGGCCCATCTCGTAACATCTCCCGGGCGAGATACACATCACCAATATAGGGCGAGTCCAGCCGCGAAGGCACCAGATGTTTTTTTATTCCACACCCTTGTATATGTAAATTAAGGAGAAAAAAACAGAAAACAAATAAATGTCAGAAAAAAAGTAAATTCAAAAGTACTACCTCAGATATGGTACAAATAAATATGGTAAATACAGATTCTTTGACAGCAACGTAGTGTATATCTCAAAATACCATATACTGCAGAAAATACATTTAAGACCTGATTCTCTCTAAAGTGTATTTTCTGCAGTTTATTATGATAATTAATTGATTTGATATTTATATTGCAGGACTGTATTTTTAACAGAATAATTTATTATTTAAATGTGAATTTTTCACACAAAAAAAATACTTAGTAACCTGCTTCGCTTTACAAAAGCATTGTCAAACTTAACTCAATACATTGATTTCATTGAAAAACATTTTTCTTCACATGCATGTAAACAAGTACCTAATCTATTGGCCGCAGCTACCACCTTTGTTGTGGGATACGTTTTAAAATTTATTTAAAGACTATTTTGATTTTCGTTATATTTCTTTATTTTTGTTTATTTTACATTAAATCTTGTGGCCGTAATGATTAATAAATAAATAATTAAGAATAAACAATGGGAGATATATAATTGGACAAATATTTATTTCCCCAATTCTCCAATGTTTTAATGCTCTCAAAGTCAAACATCTCTGAGGAGGAAATCAATATAAATTAAATATTAATATCGTATCCTTTAGCCAACCCTTTTGGATAAATGGGTAATTCCGGATAAAACCTCCACTTTAAGCTTTTCGGTAAATTTTTAATTAAACATTCAGGAAGATACCGGTCACGTGGCTCGAGGTAAATATGACACTTTCCCATTTTCCTCACTTTCAGGGTAAAACCTCATGTTGCAATTAGGTTTTCTTGTTTGATTCTACAAGGGTTTATTTTACGAGAACACCAGAAAAAAGTTGTCCCAACAGTAGGATATGTAATGGAAACTGGGACGTAGCATAAAATTATTATTTATTATACAAAGAAAAATCAGTTATCAAGGCTTTTATTGTTAATAATGATCTAGTATGTTGAAAATATCGTAAAACCAGTAGAAATCAGTTTGTCATACATTTACATATCTCTCATGTTACTCACCATGTTTTACATATCTCTCATGTTACTTCTGCCTGTGCTAATAAAATATATGTCTTAGCCTAAGGCCACACCGAAGTGCTTCGCTTAGTGCTAATCTAGGTGTAACGTGACTAATAGATTAGGAGACTATAATAGTCACGTAGCGTGCTGTGTGGCCATTGCGATAGTATGGGGTGCGTTGGTTTGCTAGGATATGTAACCTAGCTCGCAACGTAGCATTAAGCACCGAGGCTCCTACCTGTGTGGTCGAGGCCTTAGGAGTCTAGAGTCAGGCATGTGAGCTACATGTCCAGACCAAGTAAAGATGGCTACAGTTACACACCCAGTAGTTAAAACCATACAAAGACAGCTTACAATATTCACGACTAGACCAGAATATTTTTTAATTGAAGTTTAGTTTAGTCTATAAGATGGACGTTCTTAAAACTTTACCACGGAAATCATCGTATTATAAAAATTAAAACTAAACAACATTTTGAAAGAAGTCAAGTTAAAGAAACTGTATGACAAGATGTATGCATGTGGAGGGGGCGAAGTAAGTGTGTCACGATAGAAAAATATACCAATCTAATCTTTACCAACCAGGAAAATTTCGTTATTTATTCATGTGGTGTAATACCTCGTAACAACAATAGCAACAAAAAATAGTAGGGAGAACGTCATACATAACAAAGATAGATTACTTACTCGTATAGCGTGCCGAATTCAATAAAAATAAAGGAAGGAAAACCATTTAGACAGTCGATCGGAGCGTAGTTGTTATTGCGACATGATTTTGAGTACTTGGGCTTTCAGGATGAATGACGTGTGGAAAAGATTTATGTGGGTTTCTTCTTATTGTTTTTGTATATTTTTGTATTAATTTTTATTCTCATGATTGTGTGTGGTATATTATGGGATGAACATTTTTGGTTTTATTTTTGTTTAATTTTGGGTTAATTTTTAGTTTTACTTTTGTTTTTATTCTTATGATTGTGTGCGGTATATTATGGGATGAACAAGTTTGGTTTTTCTGGAGTGATGATGTGTGAAGAATTTGATTCCGCATGATGTTTCCAGTTGTAAATGAGTGTCACTGTTTGTCAGGTTGATGAGAACGTGCAACGGGGTTTTATTTTTGTGTAATCAAAAGTCGGAAAGAATTATCGATTTATTTTTTCATGCTAAATATCCTCAGTGAGATACAGACAAAAGCCTAGTTTACTGGGGATACGACAAATGAAAGTCGACAAACCCAGATGCATTAAAATAATGTATGTCCAAATTAAATTACCTGTTGTTTTTTTCGCAAATTATGTATATTTCTTGTCATGTGTAATAATAAATAAATAAATAAATAAAATACACAAACACAGCTACACATGTTACATACTACAACATATAACACACTAAAAAAACCAAATATTCTCGGAGTTAACTACTTAAAACTGCTAAGAGAAATATTTTATATCAAATTCGAAGGTTAAGTGATCGATTAAAATTGAAACCCAAATTATTTAAAAAATTATTTAAGTCTTGTTTTACTAATTTGCCATTTAAAATCGTTTGGTTAATACAAAAGATTGTCACATGGCGAATAAATCTGCCAGCTTGAATAATATACAAAAAAAGGGTATAACAACAATGTTATAAGGCGCCTGTTTTCCATCCCGAGGGCTGTAGATTCGTAAATATATAAAAATAAATAAATAAATAAAAAATAAAATTTTTTCCTTTCTTTAAAACAATAACAACAAATATATTGTTTAACACAATCAAAAAAATTAATTTAAATTAACCCATGGTACGAATTTATTTATCGCTCGATTTTAAATAAATTCCCAATCAAAAAACCGTAATGAATTTACGAAGTCCAAACAATGTTTTTATAGCACAAGCTGATCGGTATTCATTGCCCTCTCCCGGCCTCTCTCAGTTACCGAAGGTTCGAAGCTGAGCTAATTTAATTAACGTCTGCCCATTTCTGATAATCATCGTTAAAATTTCCATCGAGTTTGTAATTCCAAACCGTTTTTAACATCTGCGCTGCGAGAGAGGGGAACTTTTAAATAATCCAGATAATTATTGGGGAAACTAATCGACACTGTACTCGAAATATAAACACCGAGTGAACTGTAGAATTATCTCGTTCAAAGCATTCAATAATCATTTGTGTCGTTTTAATTACGGTGGACAGTCTGTTTCCAGGCTTCACGCCATCTTCTTATCGGGGTAGTCCGGTACATACATTCTTAGCCTCATCTACATCCATATTTATTTATTTATTAAACACTTTTATTGCAATACAATCTAGCGGGCTTATTGCCAGGCGGCAATCTCTTCCAACCAACCAGATAAAAGTAAATGAAGCAAGTTACGTGGTCGCATAAATCATTCAAATGACTATCCATCCTCACGAAATCTATATGTTTATAGATTTCGATATAAGACTTGAGGTTAGACAAATTGAAACCACGTGTTGCTCTGAAAAATCAAAGGTTTTTATTAATTTTACACTTTTTTTCACTTTTTACACACACAAACTACACCTCAAAAACGCAACCTTACCTGAAAAATCAAAGAAACGACATTTAAGTCAATTTGTCGATCCTTCTTTTTTATGAAACACCTATCATAATTTATAACGTCCAACTATCAATTTATACCACAGACAACCGAAAAATACATGGGCAGAATTCATCACACTACCCTACCGCCAGCGCCATCTATCGCGTCAGTCCGGACAACCGTTGACAGCAGAGAACGCGCCACAATTCAAAGAGAATTCCAAGCACTAGGAATTTCTTTACAAACATATACGTGAGAACATGCCCACGAACCCCACAAAGACGGACAATCACCCGAACATTCCTTTTCATATAAAGTGAGATATCATCAATCAAAAGGAAAGGAAGGGATGGTGGAGAGGAAAGGAAAAGAAAAATCAGGAATGAAACACGTTATTTTACTGACTAGAAATTAAGAGTTTTTTCAGTCGCTTCTTAAAGCATGCCAAGGACGGAGCAAGTCTTATGTTGGTTTGTAACTGATTCCAGAGTCTCACTGCATGTACATTAAAGGACGACGTAAAGAAAGATCAGCGGTGAACTGGAAAGGCCAATAAACAATCTCTGTTTGAGCGTAGCGCTAATCCATGATTGGAAAGACGCTGAAAATTTTTGGCGAGATAAGAGGGTGCGGCGGGACAGTTAAGGATATTATACAATAGAGACAGTGTGTGAATTTGGCGTCTATTTCTAATCCATACACCTCCTCATAAAACTTTTTACGTTTCCTTGTTTCAAAATGTCATTCCCTTGATCCAGACATACTTTTTTCGGTATTTCTTTCATACACCATGTACTCACATTTGCTGTTTATTTAAGTGTTTCTTCATTCACGCGTACTACATGCCCAAATCATCTCAGTTTTATGGATATTTTTATACTTTCGAATACTATACGCATTAAATGTTTATGTTAATCGAGAAGAACACATTTACAAAATAAGACCTTTCGCACGAGAGTCCAATGCGTTACTACGCGGCTATTTCCACTGTAGAGTTGTGTTGTTGCTCATTCTTTATTCATTCGTTGCACATATCCAAACCATCTCTGAGTGCTTTTCTTCATCTTCATTAGTCTTAAGTTCACATTCTTCCCTAATACATTTTTTATACATTGTCATTCCATGTAGGTATTAATCTCAGAGTACGCATTTCTACAGTATTTCTTCGTTTCTCGTCAGTTGTTTTTCAGGTTCACGTTTCATTCCCATATAACAAAGTCGGCACTAAAATACTTAACATATTTGGACTATCATCTTAGCAGATTTTGGTACTTTAACGCATATATATTTGATTGAGTGCCTCGTTGAATGTATTCCTATCGCTCTACGCCGTTCAATATCCCTCTTTATTCTTCTATCATCATAGAAAATACTACCTAAATAGGAGAATTCCTCATCTTCGGTCTTTCAGCACTTTTCTATCGCCATTACTTAGAATTTTGCAACATTTATTCTCAGATCTTTCTCTTCATATCTCTCATACAATTCACTTATCAAACTTTGCAATTCATCTTCATTCAGCGATCCGTAAACGTTTCTATTCGACTTTTATACGGTCCCAATGGACCTTTGTATTTCGTTTACACTATTTACATGTTCTTCTTTTGGCGTATATTGACGCAATTCGTGTATTTATTTATATTCCATCCCATATTCAATCAATGTGTTGGATAGTATGTCTCTTATCACGCGGTCATATGCTTTCTCAAGTCCGCAAGTGCGTCAGCGGCTGTTGCTAAATTGAATGACAGTGTTTTACAGCAGATACATCTCCCAGTCTACAAAGATATCCATCTACAAGGCTGTTGTCCTCCCCACGCTTCTCTATGGGTCTGAGACTTGAGTTACTTATAGAAGGCACATTCAAAGCCTTGAAATGTTCCACCAGCGTTTCCTTCGCCGAATTCTTCGGATCCATTGGAGTGATCATGTCACAAATGTTTCGGTCCTGCAACGCTTCAACTGTAAACCTTTAGAAGATATTGTATGTAAAAGCGAAATTGCGGTGGACCGGGTATGTGATACGCATGGGTGATCACAGACTCCCATAATGCGTCTTATACAGGGAAGGGGGGGGCAAGCGAAGAGTTGGTGGGCAGAGGAAGCGCTATAAGGACAGTCTGTGAGAGTCGCTTACTTTGTGCGAGGCGCCTGAGGACTGGGAGCAGGTGGCTCGGGACCGTGAGGGGTGGACAGCTGCATGCTCTCGGGCTGATGGCGTCTCAGCGGCTAGACGTGTGAGAAACAGTCAGCGCGCTGCGAACATGCGTCAGCATGACCAGGTGGCTCAGCAGGTTCACATTTCTGTGGCATTTGTGGGAGGGAGTGCGCATCTAGGATCGGGCTGTTTTCTCACAGAAGATCACACGATCGACGTGAGAGAATGGTTCAAGATTGACATTGGAGTGGCGAGGGGATCCTCGACTACGAGGCCCGGCAACGACGAACGACAAGTCCACAAACGCATAAAATGTCTTTTTATTGTTTACCATACATTTTCTACAAGCATCCCCAAAGAGAACTTCAACTTTAAAAGGCACCTAGAGAATCCTAAACTTTCTTCTCACTTTATCAGATTTTTTCCGTACACTTTGCTTACATTACTCAACAACTTAACAGCTTTGTAACTTTTAGACTCCATTCTTACACTTAGCATATTGAATATATTAATGAGCAGCACGAGGATACAATATTGTCTTCAGCTACAGAAATAGAACTTGTGAAGTAGGCAAGCCACTTGTGTTTCTTCATAATCACACTACTGCACTTGAAAAGGCTATAATACTTGCACACCTACCAGTGTTTTACTCTTTTTTTCAGACTGGAACTTTATTTTTATGGTACCATTAAGAATCTAATCCAGAACCCCCGGTTCGAAGTCAACTAGGCTTTGGAATCATGTAAATAACTTTTCATCAACAATGTAAGGTAAACTGTTCGTGATTGATCGAATAATCGCGTGAACAGTAAAATAGTTTTCGGACAAAATATGAAAATTCGTAATAAAGCGAAAATATTTGTAATCTACATAATTTCAATCGAAAAACCATATCAAATCGCTTTATTCTACAGATATGGCTGTCAAGAATAATGGTCAACATTTGGTTTTACTTGTACAAACTTTGATAAAACTGTCTTTAGAATCAACCACTAATACCTAAACTAGTAAATAAGAAGATAACTACATAGATTCATACGTACCATAACGCCATTTCCCTGTCGGTGTAGGTAGGGAGGACAGTGCGCCAGACTTTTCTATTCTTAGCTTCCCCCACATCCATACACCTCTTCATATAACCTCTAAGATTTTGTAATTTGTTTTATCAAACACTGTTTATTCCACTTTTTGTAACGGTATAACCCTAACGGTTTCAAGGCTTTCACCTCATCATCAGGGGAGCACAACAAAACTGAATTATGTTTAAACTGGTACCGAGATACATGCTTTTAATGGTAAACGTTCGGGTTGGGGAGTGCGGGTTGAATGTGAAACGTGGAAACCATACATTTTCTATTGATGATGCCAAATTCTTACATATTAGTAGTAACGGAAATAAATTGGACAGATTAGAGGCCCTAGAAATTTCTAAGTCAGTGCATCGAGGTGAACATCTGGCAAACACATATATACCAAGAATCTCTCCGCTGCTCGCCGATGTTGTCTCATGCCTCCCTCCACTAGCAGTCCCCAACCTGAATATTTACCGTTAAAAGCGATATTTCTATTCGCATCTCTCGTACAATTTACAAATCAAATTCTGCAATTCATTTTCACTCTCTGCCAACAACTACCATGCCATCGATACAGAGTAAGCAGCAAACGTTTCCATTTGACATTTATATGCCCCCTATTGCCCTTTGTAGTTCCTTTAACATGAATCTATAAAAATATTAAATAGCCAGAGTGACATAACGCATATTGTTTCACTCTGTTAATAACTATCCAAATACAATTTCTATAGCGCTGTCTCGGAACTTGAATTCACTATTATTAACAGATTAAAATAAGAATATATAAGTTGAATTTAAGAGCAGGAAGGTAGAGTCTGCTAAAGAAATGGACTTTCTAGTTGCTTGTCATCTCAAGACTGTAAGTGAAGTTCTCAGACGCAAATGTTGTTTTTAAGCTGGAATGTTTCTTTACATAGTAATTCGTTTTTATCAAACACTGTGTATTCCACTTTTTGTAACGGTATAACTCTACCGGTTTCAAGGCTTTCACCTCATCACCAGGGGAGCACAAAAAAGACTTGTTTTTGCTCCCCTGATGATGAGGTGTAAGCCTTGAAACCGGTAGGGTTAAAACGTTATAAAAAGTGGAATAAACAGTGTTTGATAAAACAAATTACAAAAATTAATAAATGTTTGAAAAATGGGAATTAGTTAGAATATTAAAATATACATAACTTTGTTATTACACCACTACACGTATTTCTACCTCCTATTCCGAGGCCCTCTTCAGGGTAAACGATCCCAGTTTATTATAAGAGGAGTCCTTATATCAGACTGGTTTCATATTATCTAACTAAGAACCACCCACATCTAAATTGTTTGGGGTATATTTACGAAAAGATTACTACAATTTTAATAAATTAATTAAATTAGTCATTCTTCTTCTTCCCAGTGTCATGTCAGGTCGCCCCAAACGTTGAATATCACCTGAGAGTAGACAATCTGTCCCTGGCAGCCCGAAAAAGATCTCCAACGCCCCTTATGCCAGTCCAATCACGTATATTGCGGAGCCAGGAGATTTGCCTCCAGCCAACACCTCTTCGGCCTTCTATGTTGCTTTGGATGATCAGGTGCAGTCATTTGTACTTTGCTCCTTTCATTAGCAAATTAGTCATTATCAATATTTATTTTAAATTCAATAATATTAATGCAGAGGAAAAGTGTTTGAAATGTGTAACCTTTTGCATTCATTAGTTGATTCTTACATTTTGATTTTTCTTACGGCTTTGTGAATTTCGTAATGTTTCTGAAAACATATTGTATAATAGTTTATATTATTTTTGCGGGATATGGGAAACTTTTACCTCATTCTCTTTGAAATTATGTTTTGTCCATATTATACGGTTCGCAAATTCTGAAAACTTTGCATTAGATAGACAACGTTCATGTTCCTGTATGTTATTCTTCAAGTGAATATCTTTCTTTGTGTCATTCCTATGTACTCGTATAAATTTTCCGAATACATTCTGTTGTATTTTGTCAAAGCCGCTCTTATGTACTTTATCCTCTAGTATTTGACGTCATAAGTTAGTCAAGTAACATGCAAGTAGCCTGATACTCGTATCAACAGTGTTCTCATTCCTATCTTTGTGATTTTTTACTCGTGCTTTTTTAAGAATTGTAAAGTTGTACTTATCGGATTTTGTCTTTTAAATTTTGTTTTCAATTTGTATTTTGTTTTTGATTCGTTTTTCAATGATTTGTCTAGTGTGTTTGTATTTTTTGCGCAATGTCGGCTGTCCACCTATGTACGGCCCTGTATTGTGTTGGCAACATGTGACTTTTACGATTTGATACCGGTTTCATTCTAAATATTTTTGTTGTAACTGAATAAAAAATTTTTTTTTTTTGTATATTCCGTCAAACTTAATGTGTTGAACACTCACTGCTGGCTCTTTTATATTTTTTGTTATCAGGTACTGTATCGGACGTATGCGTCATCTAAAATATGATATACATTTTCTTGTTTTATATTTTGATGTTTTATGTAATGAAATGTTCGTTATGCGTGGCCTCCGTGAGAGCTAGTATCAAAAGTTGGCCGGCCCATGCATGCGAAAACGTGCGAGATATGTAATATCTCGCAAGCCATCACGGCATGCACGGGCGAAAATAAGCGCTTACGATGAGCGATTGACCGCATATAAGGAGCGCAAAACGTCAAAAATACATTCTCAGTTCACTCCAGTCTACTGTCTTTTACTTACGACCTACTTCTACCTGCTAAAGAGGAATCTCTTCCCCTTGCTACTTTCACCGGAAGAGCATAAAGTGATCCGAAATCTCCGAGTATCTAGCGGCAGCCATCCACCTATTCTATTGTCTTCGTACAGTGTTGTATAAAGTGGTCCATCGAGCCGGCCATTTGTTGCATTATTGTGCCGTACAGGTACATTGTATCGTTTACTTCTAAATAAATAAAGAAATCAATTACAAACCGGAATCATTCCACTTCGAAAGATCATCGGATTAGACGGTAGAAATACGTGTAGCGGAGGTTAATATTATTAGTGGAATGATAAATATATATAGATTTTTTTTTAAATAAATAAAACACTTATTTATTATTCTCACAACCGGTTTCCTAGACCTCCGTCTTCCTCGTCAGGTGAAGTTATGTCTAAAAAAAATTTTTTCTAATTTTAATATGTACAGGAGATGGGGATGTGAATCGTGGCTAATAAGGCTAGACAAAGTGAAACAATTTTATTTTCTAAGATTCAAGACATTAATAATTTATCGTTCAATATTCTATATAAAGTCCAAAACATTAAAGCAGAAACCAATGATAAAGTATTGAAATCAGTCAACTTACTCTTCACACGAGACTAATAAATATAACCCAATTATTTATATGGAATCAAGTAAGTAGAACAGAGAATAGTGGAGGCAGTAGGCTATAAATCTTCTCTGACTGACTGTTGACACGGCTTGTATATTACGGTAATTACCCCCCGCAAAGTGATTTAACATGACGAGTCTAAGAGCTGTAGAAATCTATTTCACTATTAATCTGTCTGCGGGAACTGACTTACGCACACCTGTATTATTCTCGTACACACGAGAAGATTACCCGCATATACGAGAAATACCAAAAGATTTAGTTGAAAGTAATCAGTGCGCTAAATTAAACATTTTTTGCTTGAATTTATCATAACATTGACGCTGGTCACGTAATTTATTATGTATGAAAAATAATTCAAATTATTTATGGCTAATAAGATATATTATGTATGGATAATCAGTTAAATTATGTATGTCCAATAAGTTCGCCACGGCTTTGAACAATTTAAATGCGGACCTTCAATCGATCTCGGAGTGGACTAGGGAGCATGACTTACTCGTAAATCCTACGAAGTCTCAACCGATCCTCTTTGGTAGCACTCAGCTTCTCGGTAAATTCAACACTGACTCATTTCTCCAATATTACTTGATGGCTCTATCATACCATTACATAGAACTGTTAAAACCCTAGGAGTGCTTATATACTATATAATACTCTCTCATGGCGAGATTAAACAAATGAGGTAAGCCGAAGGATCTTCTTCAGCCTTCATTCCCTTAAGGTGTGCAATGATTCCTACCTATTAAAACCAATATTTTACTCGTACAATCTTTGCTCTTTCCGATTCTGGACTATGCGGACGTATGTTATTTGGATGTTACAGAGGAACAGCTAGTCAAATTACAGCGTCTTCAAAATGTGTGTCTAAGATTTATTTTCAACCTACGAAAGTACGATCATATAACTTCATACCAGAAGGCATTCAACTGGTTGAATGTTAGAAATAGACGCCAAATTCACATATTGTCTCTATTGTATAATATCCTTAACTGTCCCGCCACCCCCTCTTATCTCGTCGAAAATTTTCAGCGTCTTTCCAATCATGGATTAGCGCTACGCTCAAACACAGATTGTTTATTGGCCTTTCCAGTTCACTGCTCCTCTTTTTTTACGTCATCCTTTACTGCCCATGCAGGGAGACTCTGAAATCAGTTACAAACCAATATAAGACTCGCCCCGTCCTTGGAATGCTTTATAAAGCGACTAAAAAAACTCTTAATTTTTAGTCAGACGTGTTTCATTCCTGATTTTTCTTTTCCTTTCCTCTCCACCATCCCTTCCTTTCCTTTTGATTGATGATATCTCACTTTATATGAAAAATAATGTTCGGGTGATTGTCCGTCTTTGGGGGGTTTGTGGGCATATGCTCACGTATGTGTTTATGGATTTCGTGGGGATGGATAGTCATTTGAATGATTTGTTCGATCACGTAACTTGCTTCATTTACTTTTGTCTGGTTGACTGGAAGAGGTTGCCGCCTGGCAATAAGCCCGCAAGATTGTTTTTGCAATAAAAGTGTTAAATAAATTAATCATATTATGTATGGTCAATGGGTAAAATTACTTATGGTCAATAAGTTCAATTACGTAAGGCCAATCAGTCATTTTATGAATGAATAATAAGTCATATTATGATATGTATGGCTAACAATTCAAATTATTTATGGCAAATAATTCAAATAATATACGGCCAATTAGTCAAATTATGTACATATGATATATATCATTACCTTGTCCCTTGCGGGGTACGCAGATGAAATAGATATCCATATACACCATTTTCGCTTACTCCACACTCATCTAGTCATTCTCTATTATTCATCGTCATAATCTCGTCATTCTCTATTATTCGTCGTCATCATCTCTTCATTCTCTATTATTCGTCATCTTCTATTATTCATATGATACTTCTACCTTGACATTCTTTTAAAATCTGGTACACTTAGTACATCACCGTTTTTCTCAATCTATCTCTTCCACGCGTATTAAGCTCTTCTTACTTGTATATTCGTTTCAATTTTCTTTCACATTCGTTCCATTCACATACACAAACAATCTTAAAATTCCTTTCTTCATCTTTTGATCAAATTATGTATGGCCAATAATTAAATTTGCATATGCCCAATAAGTCAAATTATGTATCGCCAATAAGTTAACAGTACCTGCAAAAGGCCAATAACTTCAAATATATAATTGAATTTGGATACATTTATTGGTGAAAACCAAGATTAAATAAGCAGTGGAAATATTTAATGATTACTTCGTAGACTAGAGTGGGTTTCATGAGAGTTTGCACTTTTTAACACATTGACAAGCTTAATGCGTAATATACAAAACGTGTCAATGTATTAGTAAGTATCTTTGCCGTGATTGGTTGATGTGATCCGTTAGTATTCAACTGACATTCAACTTTGCCGTGATTGGTTGATGCGATCCGTTTATTTGACGAAAAATACGGTGACCATAATGTCTGAAATAGGTAAAGGAAGAGCATTGTGTGGTAACCAGATAATATGCATTGTATATCTATGTAAATACTTGGCGAGGAAAAATATAACAATTATTATTTTTTTAAATCAGTGTTAGGATCATTTATTTATTTTTAGAATACGTACCTAGTTATTAGTAATTTTTAATTGGTCTTAGTATTAATTGTGTTTTCTTTGCCTATTGAATAAATAATTTGATTTTATATGGACCATTGATTTCTTTATTGTCATTATGTACATTCCTCAATCTGATATTATATTATTATTATAGTAAGTATTTTATTAGAATAGAAAGTATTAGATAGACAATATTTAAAAATATATCATAATATATTACAAAATAAATTAAAATGTGTCATCCTAGACCAGCAGTGCAAACTCTCGTGAAGCCCACTTTACCTGCCTATATCTAGTTGGTAAGACGCTTGTCTTCCAGCCCGGGGGTTGCGAGTTCCATTCCTGTTGGAACCCAGATTTTATAAAAAAAAGGTTTGCAGACTAGTTTTCATTCAAGGCCTTTTTAACATATTTGTGGTTGACTGGAAGAAGTTGCCACAACGCGATAAGGCCACCAAATTGTATTGTTATACAACATTAGTGTAATACATTACCATACATAAATATTCCTTATATTCTTGAATCGCACTGAATCATGGATAATAAAAGCTCAAAAACATGCAGGAATACATAAATGCTTTTGAAATGTGGTTTTAGCATAGTCTGCTAATATCCCGTGAACCACTAGAAAAAAACGAACGTTGATAGTTAAAAACGGCGGTGCGTCTGTCTTAAGTATATTTTGAGCCCATCTTCTGGCATATTTATAGACCTGATCTAGATAATCTGGACATATTAATGATGATAGAAAATGTGCTAGGAAGAAGAAGCAACGGTACAGTACAACAAAGTGGAGTGATCAGGTATAGGAATTGATTGATGATAGACTGCATACTGCCATGCAAACTATAAGTGACTGAGAAGAGTGAAGAACGAAGGGAGTGAACCTGCACCGTAGATCGCGACCCTTAATAATAAGGAACGACATAAATGACGTATGTAATAGACAATTTTAATTATTTTTTTATTATTTATTCATTTTCTTAAAACAGTCTTAGCCCAATTACATTGATACATAAAAAAATGATAAATTTCAAAAAAAAAAATTATATAAAATAAAAAAATATGTACACGCATACATATAAACATACACACATACATACATACATACGCACATATTCAAAGTCACTTAAATAAATTGATGAAAGCTTTCTAACGCGCTCAATCTAAGGAGAAAATTTACTTTTGCTTTTGGTAATGTGATATGAAATATGTCAATATCCGAAGCAGTCCCATTCAGAAGGGTTAAGGCCCTTCCAACAGGCATATTGGCTGGAAGACCCGTTCTTGCGCATGTTATTGAGAACAGTTCTTGCCGGCGCAGTCTAGTGTAATTGTTAGGAACATTTAACACTAATCTTTGTAGTAATGTTGGACATTATATGGTATTATCCTATCATTCTATAAAGTACAATTCGGTGGGCTTATTGTCACATTGTAATGTATTCCAATCAATCAAAAATATGTTAATTAGGTCTTAAGAAAAAAAAGATGGTTTGGAATAATTCATTTTGATGAATTATTATTTTCAATAAAACTGTTTTATTGTAAACATTAAAAAAAAACTCGTAATGATTACGTAAATACAGTTTGAATGTAAAATGAAATGTGAAATAAAATAAAATACACTCAACCCCAACATTCAACTATCAAGAGGTGAAAGAGAAAAAAAAGTTATAAAAGTTCCCATCGGCTTCAAAAGCTGCTTTTTTGCTGCACCTTCTATGCGGTACTGAACAAAAAGTAATCAATGGGGCGGAAAAATGACACTGAATAAAAAAATATCGAATTGCTCTCTACTCAGTTGAGATGCCGTTCGCAGGGCGAAGCTAGCCGGCGAACGGGCGTTTGTCAATGCGGAGCGAACCGAACGGAAAAATAGAAGTGCAACAAGGCTGACAACGTGGGCAGTCACCTTAAATTCACTGGATTTTGAAAGTTGGTGATTTTAAATGTTATAGAATTTAGAAGAGACTCTTTGGTTTTTATGGTATGGGACAAAAGGTTATTATACGAAATATGCACACCATATTGATATTTTGACGGTGTGCGTCGAAACAGAAGTCAAGAATTCATTGCGTTATTTTTAGTGAAAGCACTAACATAAAATGAGATCCTGCTCGTTTAAGATTGAATACCTTTATACATTTTGAAAAATCTGTGATACATACATTTGCCAAATGTTATACCCATACGTAAACTTATTACTAAATACCTTAAGGACTAATCTAATTTTAATATAATTACTATAAGCTAACTTCTTTTAAATTTTCTGTGTGTAATTTTTATTTTTAATAACCTTTATATTTAATTTCTTAGAAACAATAAACACCGTCATATTGATTTATAACTACGAGTAGATAACAATGCTTACAACTAATTCTTTTGATATTTATTATTAAACACGTACATGTCAATTCGTTCAGGCTTCTTGCGTTTCATCACATTCACTCAGACCTTGGTCCTACCTGTTAATACTGTAGGTGGACTAGTCAGGCGACAGATGATGCTTTGGAAGCCTGTGCTTATAACGAAAAGGTAGGCTTGACTTACTTCCGTAACCCTCAGGGTAGCGAACCTAATGCAACAGTTGGTATATTATCAGTATCGCTTACCACTAAGAGAAAACTTTTCCTTAGTGTTCTTCCGTATGAAAAAATAATCAGACCCACATTATATAAAAGGGGAATGCCATATGTTTTGGAATATAAAAATAATATTTCATTTTATATGTCCATATTATAACACGAGTGTCCCTTTTTGTTTTTCTTTGGACAATTTGACATATTTTTGTATCCACTTCGTTTCTCTCTTGAGACCTGGAATTCTAAAAGTTGTTGCGTTTCGAAATACTTCAAGTGAGACAGGTCCTGGTAGGTTATCTGCCATTATTTATCTATCCAACTTATGAATTTCATCGGATGATTTCATAATTATTTTTGCTTTTTCTATTCATATTTAATGATATATATATGAGGGAAAAATAAAGATTGGAGCAAGCTAAAGAGTTTTGTTATTAAGGTAGTATTTTTTTTGGATAACATAAGAGTAACGCAAGATATTCAAAGAAGTGTAGCGATACTCATCGGGGCCCTAAAACATATATAGGTACTTAAATTTGACAGCATCAACATTTGTTAAGGTGATAGTCCACAACAGTATTTTAGTATTGTACATACTTTGATCAATGCGAGTGAAACGTGGAAAAGGACTGCAAGGCGCTGAATAAATGCTGTAGAAATGCGTGGACTGAGCAGAGTCCGTGAAAATACATGACAGAATACTAAATGAAGTGATTGGGATGAAATAAGTGAAAAAAATCTTTCCTTTGTCTTTGATCTTTACTATGGAGTTCACGTCCCCTTTAAAGTGTTCACAGCCCCTTTAAAGTGGTTACAGTCCCTTTATATTTTTTTACAATTGATTTTATAACCCTTTTTAATATTATATTATGCGATTAAAGATAATGTATCAAGTCATTAAAAAATAAAAATGAGAAAAATACATAAGGTGAAAAGGTATGATATAAAACGAGATTAAGTGACTTGAGGAGAATGTGTACTGTAGGTTGATGTGTTTAGTGAGAAGAAGTCCACAAGATTAAGTGACTTGAGGGGAATGTGTACTGTAGTTTGATGTGTTGAGGGAGAAGAAGTTCACGAGATTAAGTGACTTGAGGGAAATGTGTACTGTAGGTTGGTGTGTTGAGTGAGAAGAAGTCCACGAGATTAAGTGACTTGAGGGGAATGTGTACTGTAGGTTGATGTGTGAGTGAATAGAAGTCCACATGTGTTGAGTGAGAAGAAGTCCACTTTAAAATGGTTTGGGCATAAGGAACGAATAAATTAAGGAAAACTTACCAAACAAATACATACTAAAGTGCTAATATAAGTTTTAATCGTGAGAGAGGAGGACCAAAAAAACATGGTTGGATCTAGTGAATGGCTTTTGAAAGAAACAAACGCAAAAAATCAGAAAATTTTAAGGATTGTATGAGATGATTTATGGGTGTAGAAATGTCGTAGGATATGTGGCATTGACTGAGAAATGGCGTGATTGTTCGCAGATATGCATAATTTTTAAAGGTAATTTTTGATTGGTCCATTTAAATTCTTAAAAATAAAACGACGAAAATATAAAAGCAAAAGTGTACCAAATTAAACAAATATTTAACTTTTATTAAGAAAAATTGTAACTCATGATCTTTGTCTTAACCCGACTTTCACTCTCTGCCTTCCCCAACAGCAAAGTGGCGTGATGGTACGAATGTTGAGGTATGTATCATGCACTTTTCATGTTTCTCGTAAAATATTCCTCCCCTTTGACCCAGCCACGTTGTTCTCAGCATGTTTCTTTATCTCCACTATGCACATCTGGCTTAAAAAATCGATAAGTCATTCTTTCGACATTCTCTCTCTATATACACAAACGATCTTAACCCTTCCTTCCCTGTGATGTGTAAGCAGTACACATTGCTTCAAAAAACTTTAATACCTCTATAAATATAATAAATACTGGGTTCAGATTTTAGATATTCCTCCGTAATACATTAATACATTACGTATTGATTGAAAATAATAATATTAATAATAATTAGCACTTATCGGCCACATCAGAGATATTTTGTGAAAATCGGGAATAAATTCACCAATACAATCAAACGTGTGCCAGTGTGTGACGTAGGTATATTCATTCTAAAAAACCGCTATGGGTGAGGAAGCGACGCTATACACGTCTCACTCTCACTCTACTTCGGTACATGGGAACGCTAGAAATAGAATCTCAATTCGCTTGCTTCTCTCGCTTCAGTAGCTCGCGGGCTTTCGTTTGAGGTGGTCGCTTCGCCTATTTCGTGAACGTCGGCCGATGTTTTTTTCATATTTCCAGGAATTAAATTCCAATTATTATCGCTTTTGACTTCAAATTTAATTAATTTCAGCGATTGGCTATGAATATTCTTATTTTTCCGATTTTAAATCGCTCATTTTTACATGTGTATTGAATACACATCACCGGAACGCGCAATTTTTTTTTGCACATCAAGGGAAAGGTTAATGTTCTTTATTCGTCATTTCAAAAACATCCTTTATAGCTTTGCATTCATTACAGATGTCTTAATTTTCCCTTGTTTATTAACATATATTTATTCTCCACAAATTTTCCTTAATGCAAGTCTCTTCTCAGTATTTGTAGTTAACACGTTAACACTGTGGAGCTTTAAAGATATGGTGATTTGTTTAGTAAAATTCAGGCTTGTTTGTGCTTTCCTGATGATGAGGTGAAAGTTTTATAGCCGTTAGAGTTATAACATTATCTTAATTGAAAAAAAAAAACAGAGTTTATTAAATAAATCACACATTATATATCTTACTTAAGCTTCACTCGAAAATTTTAAAGTGGGCATCAACACACCAATGTGTATTGACTTAACTCAACATTACTTTATCAATGCTTAGATATTTCTTTAAAAAAATATCTTTACTTCTTTTGTCAAGGTGAATACAGTAAAAAATATAAAAAATAATTTTATTTGCCTACTTGAAATCTTAAAATGATTTTTTTAAATGTTACATAAACGAAATAAATAATTCAAAAATAGATTTCAATAGGACAATAGTAAACGATACTCGAGGTCGCTAACAATGCTGGATATTAGGAAAATCAACAAGGGCACACGACACAGCAATACAAATGATACAATCTGATTACGGACTGAGTTTGTAATGTGAAACCAGGCAGGGCTGTCGCGAGGGAGCAATTCGCCTGATCAAAGTACTGAAAATATCCTCTACAAGTAATTTATTCAATTAAAAAAAAAAATTGTGAAATGAAAAGAAAATGTGATATATGGGAGACTAATTATATATTGAAGCAAGTTCAGGAACTCTGCTATTTGATTAGTATTTTCTCAGATAGTGGAAGAGGCGTGTAGCGAAAGGAAATAAAGTCAGTTAAGCACACAAATAATTAAGCTCAAACCGGACAGTTTCACAATCTGTTAAAATAGTCTGAAATAGTATTTTGGGCTAACTTTGATGTATATGAATGAAACGTGGGCGTGGAAAAAGACTGACCGGAGATAAATAAATGTTGTAGAAAAACATGTATTGAGAAGAATGCATGACAGTATATGGGAAGAAGTTATGAGAGATGAATGTGGTGTTAAGGAAGATGAACAAGATCACGTTGAGATGGTATGTGCATGTAAAACGAATGAATAAATAAAGACTAACGAAACAAATATATAGTGCAAATGTGACTGAAAGACGTGAAAGACTAAAGGAAGTATGGTTTAATCAATTGAATGAAATTTTAAAAGAAGGAAACTAAGGCAGTCAGAAAAATTGTAGAAGATATATGAGGTGTATTAATGTACCAAAGGCCAATAATGTGTAACGAGATAGGAAAGTCTGGCACTCCATATTATTGGCCTATCTCAATAGGGAAGTGGCGTGATTGTGTATTTTAAAAAAGAGGCAATTTTTAAAGCGCTGTTAAGAGAGCGAACTTTTCTTTTATTATATAGATACAGGGCTGTGGAGTCGGAACATTTTAGGCGGAGTCGGAGTCGGAAAAAATCGACCGACTCCGACTCCGTTTAATTATTTTAACATTTTCTTTAATGAATAACGTTACGGTATGTGTTAACCAGTTAACCTCTCATCGTTTCATGCCTGATACTATACTATGCAGACTTTTATAATCGCAATAAACCCCAAAAGGGGATTACGTTCAGTTTACAGTTTTTACAAAATTAGATATAAAAACAGCAATACTGCGATATCCTGAAATTATTCAAGATTCAGCGCTGACCGTCACGGCCTTACCACTTACCACCTACACAAGTTAAGAGCTTCCATAAATACTGGCTTATTTTGAGATCTAATTCCATTTAGACCACGAATAGGAAATAAGATTTATAAAAAGTATATTTACTTTAAAAAATCTTATCTTGTGTTCTATTCAACATTGTATCAAAATAATAATAAACAATATTAATAAGATTTAGTTAACGTATGAAAACAAATGAAGCAACCTTTTTATTTTATTTTAAAGTGTTTTCTTATTTGTTTAATACCTACCTGTGTTGTTTTTCTAATTATTTTAAAAGTTTCATTTAATTATTTTTTTAAATATTAATATATATATTTTTAATATTATTTAAGTGTGAAGATATTGCTTAATGCGTATTGTTTATATATTCTTTTATAAAATTGTTTCATTTGTGTACGAATATAATTAATTTTTAATTTATACCTGTATCCATTATTAATAAGTCAATATAAATACATTAGGTAGACGCAGTAAATTATAAAATAAAATAAAAATTGAAGTCAGAGTCAAGAGTAGAAGTCGGAGTCGGAGTCGGTGTTGGAGTATAAAATAAAGCCGGAGTCGGAGTCGGAGTCGGTAAATTTTCATCCGACTCCACAGCCCTGTATAGATATATACTCGTATTCTAAAATAACCGTTGAATGAAAACAGATTTGTGATACCGGGAACTCACAGTACCGAGTAGCTCTTAACAATTTTGAACGTATGTTTATCAAATGGACTCAGCCCTCAAATAACCTTTTTTGGAATATTTGAACAAGATAACAAATGATGGTCTCCGTTGGTCAGACGCCTATCTTCCAGCTCGGGGGTAGCGGGTTTGATTTTCATTGGAACCCTATTTTTTTCATGATTTCTTAAACACCTTTCTGACTGGTAAAAAAATATAAGCATTTAGCAATAAGTTCGTAAAGTTGGTCTGTGTACCAAGTTTTAGCAATAAGTTCGTAAAGTTGGTCTGTGTACCAAGTTTTAGCAATAAGTTCGAAAAGTTGGTCTGTGTACCAAGTTTTAGCAATAAGTTCGTAAAGTTGGTCTGTGTACCAAGTTTTAGCAATAATTTCGTAAAGTTGGTTTGTGTACCAAGTTTTATACAGTACAAATACATTCCATTTTGTATTTTTGTACTGTATTATATTTGGTACGTACAAACATATCAAGTTATATGAATATATAATTTTTGACATCATTTTGAAGATTAAGACTCCATTGTCTTCGAAATGTCAGCCCCCATCTAAGCCAAATCAATAAGCTAATATTAAAAAAAAAATACTGAAGTAAAACAGTTGGGTTAATCTTCGAACATATTTGAGTACAAGATGGATACATTTCAATAAAATAATGTTTCATATTAACCCATAGAATGAAGCTGAATGGTTCCTAATTTATCTCAAGGCAGGTGAAACGTGGGTTTGGTCCTTTTTAGTATAATCAAGAACGTTTAAATACACATCAAAAAGGTCACTACGAAACCTCGCCAAAGGCCTTGCCTAGAAAAATGGTTCTCTATTTATACAAAAGGGGTGTGGTTATGCATTTACAATGTTCTAGTCTTATTCAGTTTGCATTTCAATTCAAACAAACTTAAAGTCTGTATTGTATATACAAACATATCATCACACCTTCTCCCTTATGGAGTAGACAGATATATAAAAAAATCTATACTTATCTATTCAACCACATAACTTTCATCTTCTTAGTATTTAAACATCTCGCCATGCACAATTCTCTCTCGTACAGTTTCTTTAATTTACCTGCTTTTTTAAATTTAATCTACTTGATGCAGTCACGTTTTTTTTGCTCTATCTTTTCTACTCATGATTTGCATTGATTACTCTCATATTAGCTAAGTCATTTATTTGGCACCCATTCTCTCCAAATTGTCAAATTATCTCACTTAAATTTGCAATTTGTCCGTCATCCCTTCTTAATGTCTTCATTTAGTATATTTTTTTATCCACTTTGCAAGGATTTCTCATGTTACACAAAGAGAGACTGCTTATAGTTAGCTTATTCGTTAGGAAGAATATCAGCCAGGGTTCTTCTCGTACTGCTGGGAGAGGCGGAGAATATACGGTGTCATTAAGTTGGTTCAATATCTCTATATCACCCGTGACTGAGTGTTTAGCCATGTTGTAAGTTGGTATGTAGAAAAGAGGGCGATTCCTTGCACGGCTATATTTATAAGGCACTTCTTCTTCCCAGTGTCATGTCAGATCCCCCCAACATTAAATATCACCTGAAAGTAGACATCTTTGTCCCCGGCAGCCCGAAAAAGATCTCCAGCGCTTCTTATACCAGTCCAATCACGTATATTGCGGAGCTAGGAGATTGGCCTCCTGCCAGTACCTCTTCGACTCTCTATTTTGCCTTGGATGATCAGGTGCAGTAATTTGTACTTTTCTCCTCTAAGTACATGACCGAAATATGACACCTTTTGGATTTTAATATTAGTCAACAGCTTTGGCTTTATCAACTTTGGCTCTTTGAACAACCCTTGTGTTGCTGACCATATCCGTCCAGGGTATCCGTAGCATTCTCCAGTGCATCCACATTTCGAATGCTTTTATTTACAGTTTCTTTAATTTACCTATTTTTTTAGAATCTGATCTACTTTATGCAGTCACGTTTTTTAGTCTATCTTTTCTACTCATAATTTGCATTTATGACTCTCATATTAGTTCAGTCACTCACACGTCGCTCATTCTCTCCAAATGGTCAAATCATCTCACTGAAATTTGCAATCTGTCCGTTATCCATTCTTAATGTCCTCATTCAGTCTTTATTTATTTTTTATCCACTTTACACGGATTTCTCCTGTTACACAAAGAGGGTCTGATTCTAGCGTTAGTTTATTCGTTAGGAAGAATATCAGCCAGGATTCTTCTCATACTGCTAGTCGGTACCGAGAATATATCAACCGTGTCATTCAGTTGGTTCAATATCTCTATACCACGCGTGACTGAGTGTTTAGCCATGTTGTAAGTTGGTATGTAGAACAGAGGGTGATTGCACGGCTATATTTATAAGGCACATATAAACTTATTCCTTGAACTGTCGCGGTACAGTTAAATAAACTTTTAATTTAACCGCGTTTCAGACCTTTACATTGCAGAGGGATTTCAGACATTCACATTTAACTCTGGTCGACAATGGTTTTTGCAGTAGCTGATCGGAACCGCTCTGTGCGAAAGACTGTACAAAAGTCCCATGCACATGAAAATTAGGCAAACTTACAAAACACATACAGGCTTCATCTCACCCAACCGTGGCAAGGGTAATTACGGAAATTACTGTTACAATAAAATTAATATAACCGTGAAAATAACTCATTCTCTCATACAAAATAACATAAAAACGATTTAAAGTTGATAACGATTTAGCTCTTTATATATGAGAACTGCCATTTCTTGAAGAGTCTGCACTTTATGTACCAAATATTACAAAATATCTTGTATTCAAATTAAATAAAAATATAAATCAGTATGTAGTCTCTAGAGGTATGTTTTGTTTACTTGAACACACTATGTGCATGTTCCTAGTAACAAATTTTACTTCTGACTTTTTTGCTGGCAGTACTCAACATAGGTGCATAGACATTCAATATATTTATCTTTATCTGGGAACACTTGAAATGAAACTTAGCCATTTATTTAATAGAAAATAATACAACCCAACATTTCTCTTTAGTTGGGAACATCTAACATACTCGTAGATATACGAGTATAGTAATTAAAATGGTCTAACCTAATATTCTATTTATTTGAGAACACCTGCAATAATCGCATAACAATTTAATTTAAAAAATAATACAATCCAACATACTCTTAAGTGTAGTCATTAAACATAAAAAAAGTCTAACCTAGCATTTATCTTTATGTATCGGACGTATGCGTCACCCTTAATATGTGTAGATATTTGGTTATGACGTGATATGTAAATTTGATGATTATTTGGTATTGTTGACGATTTTGTATGTAACTATTTATGTTTGCTTGGGTCCGCGCTGCATCGCGACCGCAGCGGAAATGAGACTTATGGGATATGTAGATAGAAACGATTTCTTTGACTTATATTGAATTTAAAAAAAAAACATGTGCATTTTATTGCGCCGTAAATCTTTTGTCAGTGATTTGAGGGTGTACCTTTTCCACTGTTGTGTCATATGTCTGTTTGTGTTATTTATCCATGTATACTTATATTAAGTATTTTGTGTCTGAATTTATCAAACATTTTAACGCTTGCTGGCTCATCAACCATAGTTGGGCATGGTGACTATCTCCAAAGGTGTTCGAACGTTCATGCCGGTGGCCCTGTGGCGCAGTTCAGGTTAGGCTTCCTCCCGTCCATCTCGGGGGTCTCAGTGTAGCTACGATGGTAAACACGGTGGAGTTGAGGTGACGATACTGGAGAAGACGGCGAAGAATGCGCAAAGACGTGACATGGCGAGGCTTTATTAGCTTCCTTAGCTCTTTGTTAATTAGTTCTCTACCGTCTGAGGGACTGTAGACTATAAAGCAGAAGAAGAAGAAGACGGCCAAACGTATGAGAAAAATAGATACATATATTTATGAGATCAGGTGTGCGTGTAGAGTGAAGGAATGGGAAGGTATCAGCTACGGCCTGTGTGATTGGAGCTTCCCCGCATTTGCATATGTACTGAAGACATATTCGGTGAGAAAACCGCAGAAAACTCACCGAGGGAATGTGAGACTTATGGACGGTCGTTTTGAGACTATATCGCTGGCTGGCCAGCCTCTGCATTGCGCAAACTCCCGAAAATTGTGGTATTTCGCGAGGTGTGAGCGCAGATAGTGGCGGAAAATGGCGCTTGCGATGAGGGATTGACTGTTCATAAGAAGGGTCCCTTTCAAAACAAATCAGTTATTCTCAGTTCACTCTATCTACTGTGTTTTACTTAAGACCTGCTTGGTATACCTCCCTAAGAGGAATCTCTTCATCCCGCTACCTTCTTTCAACAATCTACGCCTTTGGCGTTGACTTGAATTCTACAACCATTGCGCAGTAGCCATCCACCTATGATACAGTTCTTTGTACCGGTGCCGTACACTGTATTTGAAAATACCTTAAATGAATGCATAGTCATTTATTTAAATATATATATATATATATATATATATATATATATATATATATATATATATATATATATATATATATATATATATATATATATATATATATATATATATATATATATATATATATATATATATATATATATATATATATATATATATATATATATATATATATATATATATATATATATATATATATATATATATATATATATATATATATATATATATATATATATATATATATATATATATATATATATATATATATATATATATATATATATATATATATATATATATATATATATATATATATATATATATATATATATATATATATATATATATATATATATATATATATATATATATATATATATATATATATATATATATATATATATATATATATATATATATATATATATATATATATATATATATATATATATATATATATATATATATATATATATATATATATATATATATATATATATATATATATATATATATATATATATATATATATTATATATATATATATATATATATATATATATATATATATATATATATATATATATATATATATATATATATATATATATATATATATATATATATATATATATATATATATATATATATATATATATATATATATATATATATATATATATATATATATATATATATATATATATATATATATATATATATATATATATATATATATATATATATATATATAACCCAACATTTTTCCTTAGCTGAGAACACCCAACATACTTGTAGGTGTAGTCATTAAATATAAAAAGTCTAACCTTACATTTATCTTTATTAGGAAATACCTAAAATGAATGCATAGGTATTTAACGTAAAACAATATATAACCTAACATTTCTTTTAAGTTGGCAACACCCAATATATTCGTAGGTGCATATCCATTTGACATCAATTTTCTTTAACTGTGAACATCCGATTATCTTTAACTGTGAACACCCAATTATCTTTAACTGTGAACACCCGAAGTAGGTGCATAGCTGTTAGGAATCAAAATAATATAACAACATATGATATTTCTCTTCAGCTGAAAAATTTCAGCATAAGTGCATAACCAATATTCTCGGAGTTGAGTGAATGTCTGAGAAGATTACTCTGTGTCGGTCCTGATCAGCTAGACGTCTCCACCCACTCAAAAGCGCCCTTCTCAATGGAAGCGGGTAGATGGGCCGATAACAGGGCTGATTATATCCAAACATAGATTTGTGACAAGCATTACATTCGATTCATTGGCTGAGTTCATCGGGGATACTGAACATCTGGTATTTGACATTTGGCAGCTGACAGTATCCATTAACTCTGCGAATTTGTCATATGACATGTTGTTGCTCTATGGCTGATTAATTCTGAATTTTGAAATACATATTGATTCAATTTTTTTTGATTAATTATCAAAATGATAATAATAAATGAGCAATTTATAAGGCAAAATTGGTGAGAAAACCGCAGAAAAATTAACCTAAAGATGACGAACTACTTAGAAATCTTTGTAGATTTTCCGAAATGTTTGAATAACACATTCGGCTTTAGGTATAGTGTAGTGTGTCTCGATATGTGTCCGAATACACACATTACCTTCTGTTGACAGATTGTGGAGATACGTGTGTGAGAATGACATCATTGGTCAGCAAAACACAGAAAACTAACTAGGGGAAGACAAACTACAAATAACCCTTTGTAGAATTTCCTATATGTGATAGACATTCGGCTTCAGGTGTAGTGTTCATATTTTTTCGAATTGCTTTTTAATTGATTCTTGTGTTTTTATTTCTCGTGTTTTTTGAGAATTTGTGAAATTGTCTGATTTCGCCTTTTATATTTTCTTTGTGATTTGTTTTTCAATGATATGTTTATTTTGTATTGATCCTATGAACGGCCCTGTATTGTATTTGTAACACGTGATTTTACGATTTGATACCCGTTTCTTTCTAAATATTTTATATGTCTATTTTGTATGTGTTTTTGCGCAGTGCGCCTATGGACGGCCCTGTATTGTTTCATTCTAAATATTGTTACATGTCTAAATACCTGTTTCATTCTAAATATTGTTGTTGTAATTGGGTAAAATATTTTTTTGTATTGTATATTCTGTCAAATTCAATTTGTTGAGTACTCACTACAGGCTCTTTTATATTTTTGTTATGAGATGCATTGTACCGTTTACTTATAAATAAATAATGTTTGATAGGACCTCCCTTAAAGGATTGTCTTAAAGTGCTTCCTAAATTTACACGCGCCACCCATATCTCTAATATTTGGAAGCATACCATTCCACACCCCAGGACCAGCATCGGTAAACCCCTGTCGTAATACCCCACCATATCAGATCAATTCAGAACAATCAGTTAATTTGATGAAGACAGATCGACCTCCAAGTTTTGCACCTCTTCAAAAAACATATCTCAGACGCAGATTCGAAAAACACAATAGAGACATCCTATAAGGGACTTGTATCATTTCCCTGTAAAAGTAGGTAGAAAGGATAGAGCATCAATATTTTATCACGACATATGCCCTAAGCTTAATCATCATCTATACATCTTCTCATATAGTTTCTTCTATTTTTCTTCCTTCTATCAAAATGTCATTTACTTGGCACAACCATTCTTTTAAATGATTATATTGTTTTGCACATTCGTTGTATACAATACAACCTAGCGGACTAATTGCAGCCAACCATAAAAAATTTAAATAGGGCTTAAGTGAAAACGAAACTGGAATCTTTTAAAAAAAAAGAGGAGCGGTGAACTGGAAAGACACAATCTCTGTTTGAGCATAGCGCTGATCCATGATTGGCAAGACGCTGAAAATTTTCTTCGAGGTAAGGCGGGGCGGCGGGACAGTAAAGAATATTATACAATAGAGAAAGTATGTAAATTTGGCGTATATTTCTAACATTCGACTTGTTAATGCCTTCTGGTATGAAGTTATATGATCTTACTCTAAATGAACATAATTTTATTCTTAGTTCGAAACCAATTTTGAACTTATCAAATACATTTTCAGAATTTTGAGCTTATCAAATACATTTTCAGAATTTTGAGCTTATCAAATACATTTTCAGAATTTTGAGCTTATCAAATACATTTTCAGAATTTTGAGCTTATCAAATACATTTTCAGAATTTAGAGCTTATCAAATACAGTTTCAGAATTTTGAGCTTATCAAATACAGTTTCAGAATTTTGAGCTTATCAAATACAGTTTCAGAATTTTGAGCTTATCAAATACATTTTCAGAATTTTGAGCTTATCAAATACATTTTCAGAATTTTGAGCTTATCAAATACAGTTTCAGAATTTTGAGCTTATCAAATACATTTTCAGAATTTTGAGCTTATCAAATACATTTTCAGAATTTTGAGCTTATCAAATACATTTTCAGAATTTCCAATTAAATACAAGCTGTATTGTATCTTCTGAATACTAAATACCCTTCGCTATGTTCTTTTAGATTTCATAATTATACATAGAAAAAATTAATATTCAGTGTTTTTCATAAAGACATACACCACTATCAAAATAATTTCATTTCAATTTAACTGAAATCGACGAAGCGAAAAGTTAATTACTCGTATGTCTAGTGAAAACCAAGTTTGACTGTAGCTCGCAGCATTTTCAAAGAGACTGGATATATACACGTATTCTTCTTCACCTGAGTTAACCAACAAATATTTACATTCTTAGAGAAGATAAAACAACGTAAATTCAAAAACCAACATTAACGTTATGACGCTTTTCAGATGACTCGAGCTGTCGCATTTTTAAGTTAAATAAACGATATGTTTATTTTTTTTCTCTCGTGCGAGAGAGACCTTATTACGTGAGTAAATAACGTTTTGGCATAACTAAATAAAAACGAAATATATCAACACAAAACTTTATTTACAAAGTCACAGTACCTTACGTTATTTTTCAACGTAGTCGCTATAGCTGCCAAGGCACTTATGTTATTGTAACGTGGAATCAATTTTTCAATTCCGATGTTATACTCTTCTACCGCCAAAGATGTGAGCCAATATATTACATCTTGTTTGAGATCTTCATTGTTTGCGAAATGTTTTCCACCCAAAAATTCCTTTAGTTTTGGGAATAAGTGAAAATCACTTGGTGCCAAGTTAGGGCTGTAAGCCCAAAAATTTCTTACTTAAGACGTTGAAGTTGTCGCTGCGTTCGTGCTGATGCATGAGGCCGCGCATTGTCATGAATCAAAACCACCTTTCCCGACAACATTCCACGTCTCTTGTTCTGGATGGCGCGTTTAAGTCGGTAAATCATACAATTTTAGCTACAATCAATCAATCAACAAAGGCAATAGTCTGTCATGAAATATGGATTATAACATATGTTACGAAATGTAACGTCATATTAAGCAGGCATTACAATTATTCTGTAAAAATAATCTTAAATTTATCTAAGCTTCTGGATTTGACGTTGTGGAGCTCCGTATGGTAACATTAAGTGAATTATTTATAGTTAAGGTTGTGGAAGTATAAAGACATTGTTATTTGTTTTATCAAACACTGTTGATTCCACTTTATGAAACAGAATAACCCTACCGGTTTCAAAGTTTTCCCCTCTTCATCAGGGGAGCACAAATAAGACTTGTTTGTGCTCCCGTGGTGATGAGGTGAAAACCTTGAAACCGATAGAGTTAAACCGTTACATAAAGTGGAATACACAGGGATTGATAAAACAAATTACAATAACATTTAATGATTAATTACTTCACTGGTTATAATTATTATCATGACACGTGTTTCTACTTCCTATGTTGAAACTTTTTTCATGATTCCACCTGAAGAATAGCGGTAGAAACACGAATCGTGGTGTTAAATGGAAATAGTGGAACGATAAAGTAGTTTATCGTAAAGCGAACGACAGATTCGCTCTGTCGGCATGTCACAGAGAGCAATTAAATACCTCTTAATTTGAAGTCAGTGATATAACGTATTTTATTTCCGACTTGGCTTTCCTATCCTCCGTCCTTTTCTTCTACCATCGATGTATGATATTTATTTGGCCTGTTTTTACTATTCACTTCAAACTTACCTCACGTCTTTACCATCCATCGTTTTTTTCTTCTTCAAATGTGTCCCACAAATAGCCACTTTAATTGTCAATTTAAAAATTCAATTTCAAAAAAGTTAACAAAAAAAAAAATTTATTATGAAAATCAAACAACATAATTTGGTAGCACTTTTATCCACGTGTAACAATAGTTGTTACCAAAGTGACGGTTTAAAACTTATTTTTTAATACTAAATTTCGTAGCACTTTTATCCACGTGTAACAATAGTTGTTATCAAAGTGACGGTTAAAAACTTATTATTTAATATGAAATTATACATTGAGAGTATTTGTGTTTTTAAAATATTACAATATTTGATAAATTTTTGAAATTATTATCAAACCAAAAGTAAAATGGCAATTAAGGCTTATATAAAGAAGAAATTACTTCATTAATTAACAGTAATATATAAATATTAAAACATGACCGTGCGAGGTGCTCGGCCGCGTGATACCGAGCAGGACTTCCGTGTGGAAGGTCGTTGGTTCGAACGCCGCGGTGTACTACTCCCCTCGAACGACACAAGTACTTTTTTCCGTCTAGTATTCGAGGGTATAAGAATATCTATGACTTCAGTCATATCTACTATTTAAAAAAAAACAAAAAAGCAATTTATAATGAGATTATTGCTTGATTATTTTAAAATTAATAATATTTTCTCTCAATTAATATATTCTCGTATCACTCTTCCTCACTTTATAATATTGCTATATAAATAAATTTAATTAATTTTTAATAGTTTATTGAAAGTTTTCTGTTAATAAGATATATACTGCGTTGTGAAATTTGTTCCAGAAACGGATTTTACTCGTTATTATGTTAAAAATATCCTTTTAATAAAAGGACTTCATTTTTGTTTATATCACTTACTTTTCTTTAACGGTGAAAATCCGTAAATGAAAAAAGTACGAACCTAGCACGTTTTCTGAAGTGGAAAGAAAAAAAACATGACGATTGGATGGAGTTTTTGAAAAAAAATGGCACCTGGAGACCAACTGCCTTGGCCATTTGGAGACTACTAAAACCATTCCGAGAAGGGGTGACTAGATGCAAAGTGAATTTGAAGATATGGTTTTTCTTAAATGTAATTATGAGGATATTCAGGACCACAGAACCTGACAGAACCTGATTGATGTGAATGATATGGTGATTTCTGTTGCCTCCTATTGGAACCACATGACATAGTTTATAATTAATATTCCGGACACGGAAATAAAATGAATAACTACAATTAAGTAACGTTCTAAAATGATGCTGGACATTTGTCGGCAACATTGTTTTAAGAATATATTTACAAAAATGTGGTTTGTTTACCCTTGTAAACGAATTACATTTTTTCTCAAAAATGCTTTCTGCTCGTTGATTTAAGAATCACCACTGGACCAGAACACTGCCAGTATATATTATATTATTCAGATTTATTTACATTGTTATCATTTTCAATACACACTGCAAAAAAAATAGCAAAACATCGTAAATTCTGGTAAGAATTTTGTTATTTCTCTCTTGTATTTTTGCCAGGTATTTACATGGCTGTGTTTATATTCCCCCCCTGACAGAGCGCTGCGGACGAGCTAATTGAGAGAGCAAACATAAGAGTTCCCTCACATCATGTGACTCCAGAAGGAAACTCAAACAAATTGTCAGGACTAGTCGAGCTGACTCATCTCTTTATTTTACTAATCATGACTTGGATCATTATTGTATAATATGACCCGGATCAGGAACATTTAGCACTCGCTGTACTGTTCATACTAAATACCCTGGATTAGGAACATTTAGCACACTATACTGTTCACACTCAATACCCTGGATCAAGAACATTTAGCACACACTGTACTGTTCACAATCAATATTCTGTATCAGGAACATTTAGCACTTACTGTACTGATCATACTCAATACCCTGGATCAGGATGATTTAGCACACACTGTACTGTTCATACTCAATACCCTGGATCAGGATGATTTAGCACACACTGTACTGTTCATACTCAATACCCTGGATCAGGATCATTTAGCGTACACTGTACTATTCATACTCAATATCCTGGATCAGGAACATTTAGCACACACTGTTCTGTTCATTCTCAATATCCTGGATCAGGAAAATTTAGCACACACTGTACTTTTCATACTCAATACCCTGGAACAGGAACATTTACCACACACTGTACTGTTCATAATCAATATTCTGTATCAGTAACATTTAGCACACACTGTACTATTCACACTCAATACCCTAGATCAGGAACATTTAGCACACACTGTACTGTTCATACTCAATATCCTGGATTAGGAACATTTAGCACACACTGTACTGTTCATACTCAATATCCTGGATTAGGAACATTTAGCACACACTGTACTGTTCATACTCAATATCCTGGATTAGGAACATTTAGCACACACTGTACTGTTCATACTCAATACCCCTGATCAGGAACATTTAACACACACTGTACTGTTCATACTCAATACCCTAAATCAGGAACATTTAGCACACACTCTAATGTTCATACTCAATACCCTGGATCAGGAACATTTAGCACACACTGTACTATTCACACTCAATACCCTGGATCAGGAACATTTAGCACACACTGTATTGTTCAAAATAAATACTCTGGATCAGGAGCATTTAGCACTTACTCTACTGTTCATACTTAATACCCTAGATCAGGAACATTTAGCACACATTGTACTTTTCATACTCAATATCCTGAACTCCAAGAAATTTAAGTCACCATATTATCTGGTCTTTAACATTTTTTGAGAAAAAAAACTTGTGCAATTTTACAGTTAAGAAAGTTCAAAACAGTGTATGTTTCAATTAAATGTGAAATTTTACAGTTTGAAGACTATTTTTACATATTTAATAGTTGCATACCATATATGCTGTTGATAGATAAGATTTGGAAGTGATTGTTTTGCATGTGACAGCTGGCCCTTTAGCGTAGAATATTCTGCTTTTTAGTGTTGAAGATATGGGTGGCACGTGCAGCTTTAGCGAACACTTGAAGACAATCCCTTTTAGGAGGTCACAAGAAAGTTTATGATTGTATATGAACACCCCATACTCCTATATGCACACTACACTAACGTGTTACTATCACTTATCGGAAAATCTTCAAAAGTTTATTTGAACTTCGTCTTTCCTTGGTAAGTTTTCTGTGATTGTCTTAACAAATATGTATTTTTAAACATATACAGAAGCGGGGAAGTACCGAATCTAATTTCCGCAATCACAACCTTATTTTTGTTACCCTGAACCAATAGTTATTTATTTTGTAATATTTTTAACCTGTTTATAAAAGTGGGGTAGAATCCCAAGTCGGGGAGCTTTTGAGGAAATTCCGCTCACAAAACTTTTGAGGAAAGTCCGCTCTCAAAACTTTGCTATAATAAATTTACGTATAATTATAACTACAATTATTATTGATATTAAAATGTGTGCGAATAATTAAACTGAGTGATTTTTGCATTGTATGCTTTTATTCTGTGGTTCGTCTTCCTATTAAATCTATTTAAATTTTAAAGTATGTATTGTGCAAAATAAATAAATGAAAAATAATCAAAGAAAAAAATATAAATGCAGCCCTTATCACAATATGTCTTTTGGTTTAAGGAACCTTATATTTATTTTTTATTATTTTTATTTCACCTTGGAAGTTTATTGCCATGTGGCAATCTCTTCCAACCAACCAGAAATATGTTTTAATGGACCCTAAGTGGAAACCAGACTGAAATTCGATTTTAAAAAATCTGGATTCCAGCGGGGATCGAACCCGCAGCCTTCGGATCGGCAGACAAGCGTCTTACCATGAAATATAACACCAGTTTGTCCTAAATATTGCTCTGTAATAAACCGGTAATATCATTATATATGATATACATTTCATCTAACTTAAACGAACGGTTGAGTTTTTAGATGAATTTTCACATACAAAATTATTCGAATTTAATTTTGCATTCCAACAGGTTTATTTTTGAAATACTTTTAAGTGCCAAGAATATTTGAAAACTGGCAAAAATTATCATACGGAAATTATCCCACAAGTTAGCTTATTAAGGGTTGGTGGAACGAGGAGGAAGTAACGCTGGAGTCTTCCCTCGGGATAGCAGCCCCGGGATAGAACCCAGCGTTATATTAACAGGTTTAAATTTTAGGCTAATTTTGATGAGATATTTAATCAAGAAAATAGAAATTAATGTATTAAATTCAAATTTAACTATGCGTTTCAGTATTCGACATTGAAAATTAAATAACCTGTTTACGACCAAGTGATGTCAACATATATTTAGCTTCAAGATTTTGTGTTTTATACTGTTTCTTGATTGAACCTGATATATCTACGGAAATGATTATGTGTATCATGCTTGTTTTACGTGTATGATGCATTAATATTGTATATTTTGAAAACAATTGTATATTTAAAAATAAATATAAATAATATTTATTCTCCGCGAAAAATATACGTTTCTTAACTAAGATGTTATTTTTATTTTTATAAATAACCCGTCAATAATGACGGAGGTAAACAGTTTTTTATCAATATGACATTGTGCCTGTGTTTGTGCAGGCTCATTTTGTTGTAGTGTTATTGTGATGACGCGATCGTCTCTTCCTTTTTGTATATAGAGCTCTTTTTGTAGCCATATTATCATTTTGATTCTTAAAAAAAAGTAAGTAATATAAAAAAAAATAATCCTTTTATTAAAAGGCTATTTTTAACAAAATGACGAGTAAAATCCGTTTCTGGAACAAATTTCAGAACGAAGTAGATATCTTATTAGCTGAATTTTTTTTTATAAACTATTTACAATTAATTACATTTATTTATATAGCAACACTTTAAAGTGAGGAAGAGTGATACTTGAGTATAATAATTGAAAGTTGATATAATTAATGTTAAAAGTAATCAAGCAATAATTTCATTATAAATTGCTTTTTCCTTTTTTTTTTAAATAAAGATATGACTGAAGTTAGAATAGATATGATATAAGTTATAGGTTTCCTTATAGCCACGAACACTAGGTCGAAAAAGTGCCTGTGTCGTTTGGGGGAAGTAGGACAGCGTGGAGTTCGAAGCGACGATCTTCCGCAGGGAAAGTTAGTGTATTACCACCCGGCCGAGCACCTCGCGTGGTCTTGTTTTAATATTTATAGTTTACTGTTAATTAGTGAAGTTATTTCTTCTCAATATGAACCTTAACTGTCATTTATATAGTTGGTTTGATAATAATGTCAAAAAGTTATCAAGTAATATTTAAAAACCACAAATACTCTCACTATACAATTTAATATTTAATTTTAATATTTAAACCGTTACTTTGAAAACAATTTTTGTTTAATGTGGATGAAATTGCTACCAAATTATGTGGTTTGACTTTCATAATTTCATATTTTCTTTGCTTTTTTTATATGTAAAATATTGATTTTTTTAAATTAACAATTAAAGTGGCTATCTGTGGGACAACATTGTAGAAAAAAAAAACGATGGATGAAGAAGACGCAAGGTGTTGAAGTGACTAGTAAAAACATGCCAAATAAATGTCATTAATCGATGGTAGAAGGAAAGGACGGAGGATAGGAAAGCCAAGTCGGGAATAAAATATGTTATACCACTGACTTGAAATTAAGAGATATATAATTGTTTTTTGTGACATGCCGACAGAGTGAATATGTCGTTCGTTTTAAGATAAACTACTTTATCGTTCCACTATTTCCATTTAACACCACAATTCGTGTTTCTACCGCTATTCTTCAGGTGGAATGATGAAAAAAGTTTCAACATAGGAAGTAGAAACACGTGTCATAATGATAATTATAACAAGTGAAATAACGAATTAGTTAATCATTAAATGTTATTGTAATTTATTTTATCAAACACTGTTTATTCCACTTTACGTAACGGTATACCCCTACTGGTTTCAAGGTTTTCACCTCACCATGAATGAGGAGAGCTCAAACAAGTCTTGTATTTGCTCCTCTGATGATGAGGTGAAAACTTTGAAACCTGTAGGGTTATACTGTTACATAAAGTGGAATAAACAGTGTTTGATAAAACAAATAACAATGTATTTAAACTTCCACAATGTTAATGCCTTAACTATAATATAAACAACACATTTAATGTTAAACGGCGCTCTACAACATCAAAACTAAAAGCTTAGATAAATTAAGATTATTTTAACAGAATAATTGTAATGCCTATTAATACGAGTATAACGTTACATTTCGTATAATCCATATTTTATAACAGCTTATATTTCCTTTGTTGATTGATTAATTGTAGCAAAAATTTTATGATATTAATTTGCGTTTAACATGGACCGTGGATGATATAATTAAATTAATATTAGTGATTTCACTTAAAAAATACATACATACATACCATCATGTCATGTCCCTTTTAGTAAAGTCCGAGAGAACATATCTCTAAGCCTTTTATACGTGCAAATAGAATCCGCCAGGTTCACATCCATAAACCTCGACATAAATTATATCATTTTTGTAATATTTTCCTTTGACAAAATTTCTCCAACTATTTATTGTATATATCCACTCTTTCCACAGCATACTTTTTACTCACTTTTTATAAAAATAATCATTTACGATATTGAAAAATTCATGCGATGTTAAGATCATGTATATCAGTCATTAAGTTATGAATGAAACCATATGTAAATGTTTTCCATTACGTGATTTCTCATCAGTAGGTAGAGATAATAATGTGCCAGACTTTTCTCATCAGTAGGTAGAGATAATAATGTGCCAGACTTTTCTCATCAGTAGGTAGAGATAATAATGTGCCAGACTTTTCTATCTGGACACACATCCTTCATCTACGGCAATGTTACAAGCCGTTACCGCTCGAACCCCTACTATCTCATCCAGTGCAGTTGTTAATATATGAGCGAAGAAAGCGCATCGCTCGTCCTTGGGCGAAGATCGTCCGTAAACGATGCATGTCACCCAAAATGTCTTGGCGTATCACCTCTGACACGCGTGTCATAGGTTAACCATCACTGACCTACTCCATAACCACACAACTTCTGATGTGGCAAAGGAAGGATTGGTGGGCATAGAAAGTGCTGTAAAGATATTCAGGGATAGTCGTTGATTTTGTGTAGGGACCTGATGACTAGGAGCAGATGCTCAGTGTCGTGGCATGTGGAAAACCACCTATTCTCTGACTGATAGCATCTTAATAACAAGACGTTTGAGACGCGATCATGCGTCAGCATTGCCAGGTAATTCAGCAGGATCTATATATCTGTGACGTCTGTGAGAGGGTGTGGGCATCGGGTTATTTTCTCACAGAAGGTCACATGATCGTTGTGGAGAAGCAGCTCAAGATTGATGTTGGAGTGACGAAGTAATCTTGACTACGAGGCCCAGCAATGACGACAGAGAAAACTTTCTCATATAACACCAACGATATCTTTGATATTCTATATTACCTTCCTTCAAAATATTCTAACCACGATATTGTAATAAAAATGTATGATTTATTTTGAAAAGTCATAATGAAATGACAGTTGTCATTACGAAGAAGGAGCATTTCATTTCCTATGTATTTGTTTTTCAATTAAATTTCCCACCACCGGCAGAGGTGCGAGCAATATTCTCTAAGGCGTCGGGCGCGCTGAGGTGGTGACAAAGGGGACGTAATTGACAAATAATTGTTTTAAGTAATTATCATCCCTTTATCACAACTGTCAAACTTACGATGACAGGCGGAAGAACAAGAAGAAGAAGGGAAATACTTTGTGTGATATTTATTTGACGATGAGGCATTATTTCTCACTTTGGATCTAAGGTAGGAATGAGAGATGGTAAACATTGAATAAGGTTTCTTAGAGAGTTATTATAAAATATTGAAAGCATAGTGAATCATTTGTTTGGTAATAGTTAAACATATCTATACTAGTGATTTGGACATTTTGGAGAAAACAAATCATCGGTCCCATTAATTAAGCCAAGCGGATTTAGAACCCCTAAAATAGGCACAAAACTCGCAGTTTTCATCGCACGTGTTTGGATACTAACATTTCAGAAGTCAAGTATCTAACGAGTAGACCTTGATTGTTCCATGATTTTAAATGTATGATGCAGTAAAAATTGTGCAAGTGATAACGTGTTAATTAATATATGTGAATATTTCAATAATAATATATGTGAACCGACTGGAAGCATTTGAAATGTGGATACACCGGAGAATGCTACGGATACCCTGGACGGGTATGGTCAGCAACACAAGGGTTGTTCAAAGAGTCAAAGTTGATAGGGAGTTGCTGACTAATATTACAATCCGAAAGGGGTTTTATTTGGGTCATGTACTTAGAGGAGAAAAGTACAAATTACTGCACCTGATCATCCAAGGCAAAATAGATTGTCAAAAAGGTGTTGGCAGGAGGCCAATCTACTGGCTTCGCAAAATACGTGATTGGACTGGTATAAGGAGCGTTGGGGACCTTTTTCGGGTTGCCGGGGACAAAGATGCTTACTTTTAGGTGATATTCAACGTTAAAGGGACCTGACATGACACTGGGAAGAAGAAGAATATTTCAACTGAAAATTAAAGATATATGAATTTTGTTAAGGAAAAATATATGTATATAAGATTTATTATTTATTAAATGACTCCATTACAGGCCTTCCCTAGTGAAGCGGTTCTCCATGTCCACTAAATGTTGAGTTTATGCATTTTAAATGAACTTTTACTTTGAGTTCGCCTTTCATTATTTGAGACAACGCTCTTATATGTTAGATTGTTCTATCAGCCTTTAATTCAAGCCAACCTGCCTTTAGACATGCCGGTAGGTAGAGCAATCACACTATTTAACCGTGTGTGTCCTCATATAGACGTATTTCAAGTGTCGCTTAGCTTCTTCAGGAAAAAGTCTTTTGAATTTAGTGTGGTACTTGAAATAATTTTATCTTTTTATATTTATCTTACATCCCATATTTTGTCATAGGTTTTTAGTGTAATATATAACATATATTTTTATAAGTCTTACAATGTTTTATACATGTTTTTTTTGTACTTGTTACGTTTGGTCCTTGTACGAATAAGGGAAACTTGTAATGAGCAAAACACCTGAAAAAAATAAATTAATAAATTGAGTTTAAATGGAGTTTAATAAATATATACCCAATAGTTGCACATATCCATATGTTAGGATATGTGCAACCATTTGCTCCATATGTTTGAATATGTGCAACCATTGGCTCCATATGTTTGGATATGTGCAGCCATTGGCTCCATATGTTTGAATATGTGCAGCCATTGGCTCCATATGTTTGGATATGTGCAACCATTGGCTCCATATGTTTGGATATGTGCAACCATTGGGTCACTCTGTCTGGTTTAATATGCGAGTAGATGTTGTTGCGTTCAGGAGTGTCCTTCAGCATTTCCTCAATCTAAGCAATTCACGAAAGACTGATTATTCCATTTCTATTTTGTTTTCATTGTTTTCTTTTAAACAATTCATAAAATTTAGATTTTTTTTATTCTGTTTGATTGATAAATGAGATTTTTTTTTCTTCCAGCGTAGTTAACTATGGATTGGCGATTTCAATTGTGGTATTTATTGTGATTTTTTTTTCTTCCAGCGTAGTTAACTATGGATTGGCGATTTCAATTGTGGTATTTATTGTGATTTTTTTTCTTCCAGCGTAGTTAACTATGGATTGGCGATTTCAATTGTGGTATTTATTGTGATTTTTTTTTCTTCCAGCGTAGTTAACTATGGATTGGCGATTTCAATTGTGGTATTTATTGTGATTTTTTTTTCTTCCAGCGTAGTTAACTATGGATTGGCGATTTCAATTGTGGTATTTATTGTGATTTTTTTTTCTTCCAGCGTAGTTAACTATGGATTGGCGATTTCAATTGTGGTATTTATTGTGATTTTTTTTTCTTCCAGCGTAGTTAACTATGGATTGGCGATTTCAATTGTGGTATTTATTGTGATTTTTTTTTCTTCCAGCGTAGTTAACTATGGATTGACAATTTCAATTGTGGTATTTATTGTGATTTTTTTTCTTCCAGCGTAGTTAACTATGGATTGGCGATTTCAATTGTGGTATTTATTGTGATTTTTTTTGTAGTTGTTAGTATTTTATTCCTTTGTTTAGTAAATGTTGCTATGATTTAGGAAGGACATTGACAATCAAGCGTCGTTTATATTTTCAATAAATAAATCTAAAACGTATAATCTCACAAAAAAAACACCCTAGTTGACAGGTAAGACGTTCGATTCCCGTTGCAATCCATATAAAGATATATCATACTTGCATGTATCTTGCAGAGTAGACCGAGAAAAAAGATCTCCAAACTTTTCTATTCAAGCACACAACCTACATCTACCACACATTCATTCAATTTGTCATGCATACTCTTTTGTTAATCATACTTTAACTTTTTTGGAAATCTGGTCTATTTGGTCCATCCACGTTTTCCTCAGTCTTTTTCTTCTATGCACACCTTGCGCCTTGACTTGTATATAAGTTTAGTCATATATTCATCATTCATTCTCTCCAAATATCCAAACTGTTTTAAAGCTCCTTTTTTCACAATTTTTTTTAAAGTTATTATTCTGGTTTTGACTTAAAACATGTTGAATACCTATCTGGTTGGCTGAAATAAATGCATGATAATACGACCATTGGACTGCATTGTATAAAACAAAAGTATAATAACACTTAACATGATTATAAGTGTAAATTGACTAGTAAAATCTGCACTAAAAGCAGCTGTTTCACAACGAGGTAGTTGAGAAGTAGCTGCGCAAGTGGCATGCTCGACGCAACTATGCCATAATTTAACTCAATAATATTATTACTGTACGTGTTTCAATTACCAAGAAAGAGCTTTTTGTCAGATATATTAAATATGAATGATAAACTTAACCTATGTAATGAAATTTGAAGATTGCTGGAGGGTTGAAGTACTTTTGAGGAGAGTTTTTGCTAGGAAAGGCTCTATTTCCATTTTCTTTTTATTATTATTAAAAAAATACGGTAGAAAAGTACACGGTACAAAGATTATCCAAAATAACAATGATTTAAGAGAAATTATTCAGTTCGAGATGGTTTCGACACATTTAAAAATGAGTTGTGAAATACTCGTAATATCAAACATTTTTTATTAAATTGATAGAAAACGAGAAAGAAATATGCCAAGAAACAACATCACAAAAAAGGTGCAAAATTTATGTTATGAGAAAGGTGAAGAGATTCACTCGACAGCCGTCCAGAGGAAGATCAAAGAACTCCTGAATGACTCAATGCTCCAAAATCCTGCAGAGAAACGGCCTCGATGAAAGCGACACCCAGAACCGAAGCAATGCAGCCTGAGAACGAGAAGAGCCGACCCCAACAGCCTACCTAGGCAATAAGTTGGGACAGTGCCAGGAAGAAGAAGAAAAGAAAGGTAAAGGGATTGAGAAATCGAAAAGTATGTATGGCGAAATATATAGATATGGATTATAATTGTGTATATAGACAATTCCATAAATAGCGGAAATTATTCGAAATAATTAAATACATATAAAAACCATCCTAGTATATTTTTATGAAAACTTTTAACCTATGGGTATGGGCTGTTAAATATCTGGCATCCTTGCGGCTGGTCTCATCCTTCTATTGGGCGGAAGATGTATCTCGGTTGAGATGTTGTGATATGAACTCTGACCTGTTGATAGCTTATTTTTTAAATTTATTTTATTTTGTATTGTCTTAATATATATGCGTATTTTTAAGATATATATTTGTATCCCGATAATTAAATATTGGTGTAAAGCATGGTCATTGACGGCAGACTCCATAAACAAGATCCAAACAATTATGCTGCGAAGTATACTAAGGCTAACGAGACGGGACCTAATGTGAAATACATGGGTAAACCCTTCTTTCCCTGTGATGTGTAACTAGTACATATTGCTTCTAAAAACTTTAATATCTCTATAAATATAATAAATAGTGGGTTCAGATTTAAAATATTTCTCCGTAATACATTTACGCATTGAATAAAAAAATAATATTAATAATAATTAGCACTTATCGACCACATCAGAGATATTTTGTGAAAATCGGGAATAAATTCACCAATACAATCAAACGTGTGCCAGTGTGTGACGTAGGTATATTCATTCTCAAAAACCGCTATGGGGGAGGAAGTGACACTATTCATGTCTCACTCTCACTCTACTTCAGTATATGGGAACGCAAGAATTTCAGTTCGCTGCTCGCTTCTCTCGCTTCAGTATCTCGCGGGCATTCATTTCAGTTGGTCTCTTCACCCATTTTGTGAACATCAGCAGATGTTTTTTCATGTTTTCAGCAATTAAATTTAAATTATTTTCACTTTTGACTTCTAATTTAATTAATTTAAGCGATTGGCTGTTAATATCATTATTTTTCGAATTTTAATCGCTCATTTTTTCATGTGTATTGATGTGTATTGAATTGACCGGAACGCGCGGTTTTTTTTAAGCACAAGATGAGAAAGGTTAAAGAACAAATAGAAGTTAAGGATGTGATATTAAAAATAAAATTTACGATGAACAGAGTATGTTGCAAAAATAGAAAACCATAGATGGGCATTCGAGATTATCTTATGGTAACCGTGAGATAAAACGTCCGAAAAGAAAATCGAAGATGCGATGGAGAGACGACGTACGGAAGTTTGGTAGTCCTACATGGCAGCGACTTGGTAAGAACAGAAGGAAGTGACGAGTACTGTGAGAGACCTTCATTCTTGAAGCAGACATTGACTGGTGTTATTGGTAATGGTAGTGAAGATATGGCCGAGACAAAATTTGAAAGCTTGGATAGAATCGGTGAAGGTATATCTTCTTTGCCTAACCTAAAAATGGTATTATATTAAGACATGATTGGATACGTGCGCTGTATCAACTTAAAACTTCAAATGTGCAGTACTGAGTTGGACTACGGTTTACTGTTGGTGACAACTTTAACAAACTTATGAGACAAAATAATGTTTGTCCTCACATTTTTTAATATTTCCATTCATATTTCAACAGTCGATATGAGTTAGTTTCGCTTGTTAAGCTTCACTTTTTTAAAAAAATATCTTATTTCCCAATGAGGTAGTTTGCATAATTCTTGCATTGTCAATCATCAGAGAATAAGCTATTAGAATGGGCATTATATAGAATTTCATTAGACTTAAAATTCTTATAAACATTAAATAAATACGTTACTCTTGCGGAAAGGAGTTGAAAAATACATAAATATGGCTTTGTTATTGTGTTGGGTTTGTCAATATTAATTTTAAATGGTTATTTTTCGTTATCTTTCGTAAAACAAGATTGAAAAGGGTGGCCACTGAAAAACTGAAGTGTTTAAAAAAGTCACAACTTGTTCATTTTCAATATTTTTTTATTTTTTTCTTTTACAACTTATAGAGTTTTACTATGCTAAGATACTCAACAGCGCTTGCAGTACGCTATTTGATTTCAACACCTAGTCAGAGATAACAACAATTTTTGGACAACTTGATAATAAGTTATTAGGCCCACTTTCATTTAAACGGGTACACCAACAAACAAAACTGTAGATTTTGGGGTACTGAGAATCTCAGAAAATTACATGAGTATCAATTGCATCCCCAAAAATGCACTGTTTGGTGCGATGTTATGGCTAGAAGAGTTATCGGCCCCTATTTCTTTGAAAATGAGGAATGTCAGCTAGAAATAACCAACGGGGTCCTGTATAGCACAGTGCTTGAATTTTTTTACGTCCAGCGGTCGAAAATAATCAGGAGGTATGGTTTCAACAGGATGGAGCTACTGTGCATACTACCAGAGCTACAATGACAGTGTGCGCAGTACAGCGATGTTCATCCTTCAGCCTTTTATGGGTCACTCTGTATTTGAGTGTTTCAATAAGTATATATATGAAATAAATAAAAACAGACACCTTTTTATGAAAACCTTAGCAAACGAACCTTGGAATACTTAACTAACAAAGGCCTACTTCCGAGAAGGTGTCTGTAGATATTTCGATAACTGATAAAATAAAATTCGACAATTGAGAGTATGTTTGTAAATCTTCAGTAAAAAATAAAAGATAAAATTGTAATAAAACAGCGTATCTCCAAAGAATATCAATCTCCACCAAGTATACATTTTGAGGGCTCTGTTCCGGCTCGCTTTGTCAGGGGTATTCCAGAATATCTAATATTTTACTCTGACATTCAGCTGTCACCCCTCGTCAATAACCCAGGACAGCGAGGAAGGTCACCCCAGTACCACGAAGACCAGTTTTGTCTTCCTCTCTCCGTTTTGTGACCTTTTGTCAACTGAAATTGTGTGTCCAGGTTGTTTCTAGGCTGAATTTTTCTTCGACGTCAAAAATATTATAACTGTACAAATAAGGGTAGAAATGTTTTTCACTTGAATATTTTCATGAGGAATTCTGAAAAATATTTAAGTAGCTGGGTAAATAAATAAATGCAGAAAGGGGTTGTTTTCCTGAATTCCTAAATACACTTTAGTTATATTGTCATCAAGTCAAACTTATTTTATTTTTATACAATATACAGTACCCGGCGGTATGTAATATACATCGGGCTTAAGAAAGAGACTGTCGGCCATAATCGGTTAACTTCGGCTTTGTAGAGCGTCGTCTCTGTTATTCATACACGTGTTCCGTCGCGATTTGTCAGTCGACTCAAGCGTTGTTAGCGCGTCATGCGACAAAGACGACGGTCTACAAAGCCGAAGTTAGTTGATTGTGGCCGACAGTCTCTTTCTTAAGCCCGGTGTGTATTATTTGCCACCCGGTACAGTACGGTCAATTTCAATGGTAAAAATAATGCATATTTTATTAAAAAAAATTAATAAAGAGTGAGCATTAGTACAAAATTTAAAATGTTACATATATACATATCATCACGCCGTTTTCCTTGCGGGATAGGCAGAGAGAACAGTTCTCCAAATTATTCTTACCGAACGCAGAACTTTGGCCTCATCCATATTCATATATCTCGTCATGCACTAACTTCTATTATTCATACTACTTACTTGACCTTTTTTCAAAATCTGGACCATTTGGTCCGATCACGTTTTTCTCGCTCTCTACCTTATTCACGCACATCTTACACTTCTGACTTGTATATTTGTCTTCTCATTATTTCATAATTCATTCTCTCTGCACATCCAAATCATCTTAAAGCTTATTTCTTCATCTTTCTCTAGACATTAATTTTATACACGAATTCCATTCTAATGTCTTCGTTTTGCCTTACACTAACATACACAGTGTTAGTCCGTCTCAGGTCTCAGTAGCTCTCGGCCATCCATTTGAGATGGTCGCTTTGCCCATTTTGTGAACGTCAGCCGATGTTTTTTTTCATGTTTTCAGCAATTAAATTTAAATGATCACTTTTGACTTCCAATTTTATTAATTTAAGCGATTGGGTATGAATCTTCAAATTTTTCCGATTTTAAATCGCTCATTTTTACATGTGTATTGATGTGTATGGAATACACAGCACCGGAACGCGCAATTTTTTTTAGCGCAGGAAGGCACCCACAAGCGCATATTTCTTCTGTGACCTAGTACTATACCCCAAAGTCCTGTGTTGGCAGCAGGGCTCAAAATATACACAACACATACATATATAATTCCTACAACACTTACTGCGGTGTGGAAGGCAATGGTAAATCATCGTACCGTTTTCCCAAGAAAACCACATGTACTCGTATATGTACAACAATTTGTGGATCTCGTTCATCAACATTAAGGTCACGACGAAGAAGAAGAAAATCAAAGAACACAACAATGGTTTAAGTTCCAACCTTTCACATGATTTGACCTGTAAGAATACTCAAAAAGAAGAAAGTTAATATTTTTTTGACTTGTTAATCTGTAAAATGAAATTAAAACAAGAAAGAAAAAAGTAGTTTTTTCATGTCAAAAACTTTGAAAATTTTATTTTTTCTTAAAGCTACGAGTATATCGTTTATAAGACATAATATTTGAAAGCAAATTGCGTCTGATGTTTTAAATAATTATTTTTTATCCTTACTAAATGATATAAAATTTAAAATAAATAGGGGTTTTTGTTGGAAAGCTTTATGTTTCGATTTTATTTCCTCAGGCTGGAACAAAAATTAATTCGTTATTTAACGTAAAATGTGCGCTTTAAATAAGCGTAATAGTCACATTTTTTTCAGAAACGACGAAAATTCTGAAGTTTCATATTTCAAGTTAATTTTTGTTGAGACTTAAAGTAGGCATTATTATTTTAATTGTTTTACTCCAGCTGAAAAGGATTTTTTTATTCACAATGAGGTGTATACTAAGGCTTGAGAAAAACAAAGAGGTTGATTAAAATCCCACGAATTTTTTTTTTTCGAATTGAATTTATTTCAAGATCATTTTTTCCCCTGTATTATAATATTTTTATTCATATTGTACAATATCTATTTTTTGACCATGCTACCAGTAAAGAAAAAAAACATTTTACTAAACAAATAATATTTCAGCATACTTTAGCATGCAAAGATTCCAGAGTGCTTTTAATTAAAATCTAGACGAACCAAAAAGGAACGAAATCTCTCAACTCAAAATACACAAAGAAAATAACTTGTGCTAATTATATTCTTGTCTCTGGAATGGTTTATTATTTCCGTGACGAAACCGACTCCCCAGAAATGCAGAGCATTTGCATTTATGATTAGCTTATCCAATTAAGCTTCACTTTGGCAGCATACTAGAACTAAGTCTGCTCCTACTGTGCTATGTACTGAGCTGTATTTTCTTTCCTTGTTAATGTAGCGATTTAATTACTCCGAAACGTACTCCTCTTTGATTCATAGCAGAATGGTAACATTCGTTATGAGAATGATATTAATTTATTCATCATTTTGTGGAGGCATCATCTAGAAAGGCCGGCAACACCCATTCAGGCCGGAAGAGCTCATCCGCCATTAACGTAAGAGTAGATTCAAACGCGCCACATTAATTTCTGGTCAATATCTGTTTTGTGCAACAGTCAATCGGGATTGCCCGTCTGTGGGCGAGATTGGCTTAAAATTCATCGATACAAAAAACCAAATCACATACAAACTATATTAGGATCTCATTAGGAATAACAGCAATTGAAAATGTTTTTTTACATATATGTAAGTAAAAACATCGTTCAGGTTCAAGTCTCAAAATACCTTGTCACTGTTCAACTAGACAAGTAAAATAAAGTAATTTAAAGAAAGTTGATATATCTACGTTTAGATGGCGGACTTTCTTCAAGAGCGCTCTATCTCGGAATTCAAAAGCACTATTATTCTTCTTCTTCTTCTAAGTGCCCTGTCGGGTCCCCCCAACGTTGGCGATCACTTCGGCGAATCCGTCTCGGTCCTGAGCCGCCCGGAACAGTTCCTCTGCACTCCGGATGCCGGTCCACTCCCTCACATTCCGCAGCCAGGACATCTGTCTTCTTCCGGGCCCCCGGTGTCCCTCGACTTTCCCCTTCAATATAAGCTGGAGCAAGTGGTACTTCTCTCCACGCAGCACGTGACCCAGATATGAAATCTTTCTGCACCTGATTTCCACTGAAGGGCTGCCCGGGACTAGGGGCCATTGTTGTGTTCCTCGCCATAGTGAATTTCCTGGGAAAAGATAATCAGAGTGGTTTCCCGTTGCCTTCTCTGATGGGTTTTTCTGTAGGGGTCACCTTCCCTTAGCTGGGGGGATCCGGTTTTGTGGCGCCGGAGACTCGCCATTCACCCATTCATTATCTGCACTATTATTGATAGATGAAAAATATTACAAAATAAATGTTTATAATTTGAGTGTAAAAATAGGAAGGTAGCAGCTGTGGTCATTAGATAAGGTACTTTCTTGTATATGCACATATCCAGAAAAACATATTTAGTTAGAGCGCTGCAGAAAACTTAACATACCGATGGGAAACGAGCTACAAAGACACCTGTATTTATCTTCAAATTAGCGATATAAACACATTCGGCATAGAACCATAATGGATCAAGGTACACTATTTATCAGTTTAACGCATTTAGGCGATCTCCGTGGCCTAGTTGTTTAGACGTTTGACTTTAACTCGGAGGTTTCGGATACGATTCAAAATGGCACGCGTAAAAATAAATAAAAATAGGGCGCTAGTTGGGTAAAAAAAGTTAGTCTGAGAACAATACTGGCACGAGTGTAATGTAAGTGTGTTGTGTCCATACATAATCATACATTTCATTAAGACTTTTAGAAAATGGTTGTCTTCTAGTGCTTCCTAAAGTTACAAACGCCACCTATACTATTTGTCTAATGCAAAAGATGACTGGCGAGAAATAAAAAAAAACAAGACATTGTTTATTTTTAGTTTACATTACCTTTTATTCAAAATATTGTCCTTGCGGTTGTACAATTTTCTGAAGCCCTCCTGAAACTCACTTTTTGGAATTGCCTCCCAACTCACAGTCGAAGCCTTTTGGTCTTTATGTCTGAAATCGTGTCAAAACGTTTTCCTTTCATCGCCAATTTTAGTCCCGGAAATAGCAAAAAGTCGCTTGGAAACAAATTAAGCGAATACGGGGGGGTGATTGATATATTTTAAGACGAAATTAACTGCAAAGTTCTATAACTCTCCGAAGGCACATATGTCAGACTAACATTCAATACAGTTAATGGATACAGTACTTGAATGCAGAGAGAAGAAATTTGAAATCAATCTTTTTACGATAGAATCGTTGATGTATTTATTTCTTGATACATTCTTATAAATATAGAAAGAATTAATTTATTTTTTGCTTTGCATATACAATTTTGTATCGATGTGCTAGTCAATTATCTCGCAAAACCTTACTCCAATAAAGAAGTATAAGATAGAACAACATTTTTGAAGCCTTCTTACTGTTAATTTCAAATTAAGGGTTTGAAGAATATGTTACAGCATGAGTATAATGCTTTTCACAACATGTTTGTCTTGTAATAATATTCGAATGCATTATGTGTGCAAGTAGTGTTGCCGCTTCATTGCTGTAGTATTACCAATTCGTGCTGAACTACGAGTTTCGGGACTACTCTAGAGGTTCTAATCCCAAGTCTTCATTAATTGTACCGAAGGCTATTTTGTCTTCTGGTCATACTCTTTAAGTATACCAAACGATTGTCAGACCCGCACTCCTCTATGGCTCCGAATGCTGGACGATGTATAAATCTTACTCTAAAACGATAAAACTAGAAACTGCTGAAATTTGCATGCTAAGATGGTCAGCTGGTGTACCCCTAAGAGAAAAAATAAAAAGCTCACGCATTCGTGGAAGCCTAGGTGTTACAGACATCAACAGTTATATGGAGGAGAAGCGATTAAGATGGTATGGCCACGTTGGACGCAGAGCACCCGATCACATTGTGAACCAGGCAATCTCCATGGATCTTCCTCGAATAACAACCAGAGGTAGACCAAAAAATTCATGGGTGGTGCAAAAAGATAACCTGATGCAGAGGCACGGCCTGGGGGACGTAGTCCGGGACAGAAGAGCATACAACCTGAGGACGAGGAGAGCTGACCCCAACAGTCTTCGCAGACAGTTAGTTGGGATGGACCCAGGGAGAACAAGGTCATGCTCTTTAATATATCTGTACCGCCACTTTGAATATGTTGAAGAGCACCATACGAATAAATTAATGAATGTGTATTGCTGAAGGAAGAGTATTATGCTAATAAGAATGTATTTGAATCAAAATGAAAAATTTTGAAACCCTTTAACGTCGATTTTTTTTAGTTGAAATAAAATATCCTTAAACCTTTCGCATTTTGGATCGGAACTGCAGACTCGCCAGAAAAGATGTCCACTTTTTAATGTGTGGTTAACCCTTCCGCTCCAATACGGCCCAGAAACTGCCTATCCACAAAAAACCGTCCCATCTGGACCAACCAATTGGTCTTTTCCCTTTTATAACCGTCTAAAAAATTCTATGAGGAATTAAAGTTTCGAACATTTTTATAATATACCATTATGTTTGAGGCTGAATACGATATAAATGTTTAAAAAATTGTAACCTTTTGTATTATTCCTTTTGTGTTTCAAGTTTCTGAATGCAAAATCTGAAAATTGTATTATATATAAAGTCACTCCTAAATTTTAACCTCAAGTTTATATATTATCGTAAACTTTGTCAATATTTATTTTCCGTACGTTTTATCTTTCATCTAAACTTAGTAATGTGTCTATACCTTTTAACTTTAGCCTTCTTATTTAACATACGAAGACACTGTCATATAATTGTGATCGCAAACTCGTAGATTTGGGAACGCAATGAATGTGGACACATTGAGTTACTCAAGGGGGAGCTTAAATCAGGAATATTTTAAATTTCTCAATACGGTTCCTTTAATTTATTTTTTGATGTCCTTGTTTTACACCCATACCATATTGCTTTTTAAAAAAAAAGTTTTTTAGTATCTTATTGACATTGTTTCCTGTTATCTGGATGCACCTTTGTACCGTCTGAACGCAAACTTCTCACGTAGCAGACTTTTCCAAATAGCTCTAATCTTTAATTTCTTAACACTGCATTGTTAAACAGTCTTACTAGCTTATTGTCAGGTAGTAATCTCTTCCAACAAACCAGACAAAAGTAAATAAAGTAAGTTATACTGTTGCAAAATATTTTCAACTGATTACTCACCTTTAAAAAATGAAAGGGAGATATAATCAATCAAAGGAAAAGGAAGAAATAGTGGAAGAGAAAGAACAATTAGGAAGAAAACATGTTACATTATTGACTTGAAAATAGGAAATAAAGTTGTTTTTTAAATTTTTATACCATGTCAATAATAACAGAGCGAGTCTAGCATTGGTTTGCCATTTGTTTCAAAACCTCACCGTATTGCACACATATTGTATTTTACTTTCGTTGTATGCAGTGCAATCTGATGTGCTAACTGCCATGTAGCAATCTCATTCAACCAACCGAAATGATGTTAAAGATGGCTTAAATGAAAACCAGACTGGAATTCTTTTTAGAAAAAAAACTGAATTCCAGCGGGATTTGAACCTGCAAGTCTGGGCTGGGAGACAGACGTCTTACCTACTAAGCCACAAAGGTAGTGTATGTACAGTAAAGAACAATGTAAAAAAAGAAGAGCGGTGAACCGGGAAAGCCAATTAATAATTTCAGTTTGAGGCAAATCTTCTGGTTCCGCAATATACGTGATTGGACTGGTATAAGGAGCGTCGGGGATCTTTTTCGGGCTGCCGGGGATAAGGATGTCTACTCTCAGGTGATATTCAACGTTGGGGAGACTTGACATGACAGTGGGAAGAAGTTTGAGCGCAGCGCAAATTCATGATTGGAAAATCGCTGAATATTTTCGACGAGATAAGAAAGACATTTCATTGTACACCCGTTTGTCACGTTTACTTTTCTTTTACCCCTTTTCCATAATGTTCATTTTTTAGTCTTTCTATTCGTATTTCACATGGAATACTCTTTTCATAAGCTGTGGGCTATTTTCATTATCCAGTAACACCACCATGTCGTTAGCATGCAACAGTCTACATACTCATTTATTCCCGTTCGACATTTGAATGCCACATTTATTTTTGTTTACAATATTTAGTTGTGTTTACTTAAGTTTTCAATTAATCGCGATCAATGCAAAGCAGAATTTAATTAAAAACTGCAATTGAAACGTTTATTTTTTATGTATTTAATTTATTTTGTTTAGTTTTTGCAAATACATAAATGTTTTTTTCGTTTTGATTGTGTTCTAATTTTAATACTCGTATCTTTAGTTGTTGATTTTCATTTTTAATATAAGACTAGTTGCAACACGTGAAATATTCACGGAAGTATAACAAATGCTACATTTATGAAAATATATATTCATAAATGTAGAATTTGTTTATATATATCATTTATACATCGTCCCCTTTTACACCGGTTCAATAATTGTAAGCAAGGTATTTAAAATTTGTTCAGTATAGTTTCGACGGACTCACCGAGATTCAAATTTCGAATTACTTTCGGAGAGAATCCAAGTATTCCTCTCTCGCTCTTTTGTATTCGAAATTCAATTCTCGTAATTCTTATTTTGACGACAACCGTCGTACGGGGTTTTGCCTATTTATATTATGATGTGTTATGAGGTTTGTTTGATTAGTTTTTGCAATTAAAATTTTGTATTTCGTAAATTTTTGTAATAAAAAAATATTGTTTTTGAAGACTGCCGCTGTAAAAATAGATTATTAAAAATGGATTAAAATTTTACTAATAGCTAATTGAATTGATATTGAGACAACCTAGAAAAAAAATAAGGTAGTTCTTTGTACAATTTGTTTTGTTTGTCACTGTTTGTCAGGTTGATGAGAATGTGCAACGGGGGTTTTATGTAATTAAAAATCGGAAAGAAGTATCGATTTATTCTTTCATGCTACATGTCCTCAGTGAGATACAGGCAACATTCTAGTTTACTGGGGACACGACAATTGAAAACTAACAAACCCAGATCTATTAAAATTGTATGTCCAAATTAAATAACCTGATGTTTTTTTCGCAAATGATGTACATGTCTCGTCATGTTTAAAATGAATAAATAAATTAAAAAATAATTGAATTATTGACGACTTTCATAGCTGACGCAGTAAGATGCTTGACTTCCAACCTGGTGCTCGATTCCCAACGGAAACAACAATTAATAAATAAAAGAGGTCTTGTCTAGTAAAATAGTTTGTCTGGCAACAGAACTCGTACACGTTGAGCGGTAGTTTTGCCAGTGGCTCTAATCCCGAAGACTTGATTATTGGGTCCGAAAAAAATATTATCCTCTAGCTACGCTCTTCAATACTTTTGAACCACCAATTCGAAGTGTATTATACGAAAGAAGAAGATAGAAGTTCATAATTTGTCAAATAAAACGATAATTTTTTTTTCATGTGAACCTACTTGGAATCACCAAACCGTTATTCAGTCGAATGAGGTAAAAAAGATAGAACACTTTTCTCTCGCGACATAAATCTTTCGTTTACTCAACACCCAAAATTATTTTCAATGAGCTCTCATGGCTTTTATAATATATACCAATTCGATATATTGAGATTTTAATATGTAGGTCTAACTCTACGTACAGTCTATAAGTGTTAAATCTCTGCAGCTGACCGGGCAACCTATAGAGCAAGTCGATAGTTTAGAATATCTGAGAAGCCCAATTACTCGAAACCTTACTCGAATTATATATAACATTTATATGCAGAATTGTACGTGCTGTTTTTTTTCAAGAGTTTTCTGTTATGATTACTTAAATTTTTAACTTGAGAAATGTATGATTAGGCGCTTTTGTTGTCGACTTTATTTTATATTCTTGGAAAATTGACCAAAAAGGCTAGAATGCTTAATAAGGTAAAAGCTTTCAAAAAATGGATTCGTCGGTGAATGTTCAGAATTTATAGAATTCATCTTGTCTCAAATACCAATGGTCTACATCAAGCAGTGTAGAACTAAGAGCTGTTGAATACCATTAAATACTGAACGATTACTAGCCTTGGTCATCTATTGAGATGATAATAATCACTCTTCCTAAAATTAATATTTATGGACAAAATTGACGGTCGACGCAGCGTTACACAACATTCGCGAATAAACGCCAGATTTTCATATCGCAGTACACATCTATCTTCTCCTCTTCGTGTATATCCCTACACTTTTCCAGGCAACACGTACAATTTTTCTGACATTTTACATTACGTTCTTTTAACACATAATTCACTTCAACAAACCATACTTTCTTTGGTTTTTACTTTACCACACTCTCTACTCATATTTGCATTATACATTTGTTTTTTTAGTGTTAATTTATCTGTTTTACGTGTCCATGTCAGGGAGCTCTTTTTTATCCGATTCAACAAATCAATCAATTTTCAGTTTATCCTTAGTCACTTCCTAATAATTTTTCCCAACACGTATTTTTCTCAGCGCACGCATTTCTTCAGCATTTATTTGGCTCTTTTCAGTCCTTATTCAGATATAAGGGTCTTTCACATTGAGCGTTTTTTTAAATTCTTGTATAAAACACAGATGGCGTCCCAAACTTGCCTGGGTCTTGTAACATTTGAGAAGTGTAATGTACGAGTATTACATTTATAAAACTGAAGTCGTATACAACACAACAACGCCTTCAAATTGTTGAATTATTTTGTGTATTGTCATCTCCGGAAACGGTGATGTTAATTGGCCACCAAACGGTGATGTTAATTGGCCAACCGGTGATGTTAATTGATCACAATCATGTGATCTGATACCGTTGGACTAAAATTCTGGGGTTACGTGAAAAGCCAGGTCTATGAAAATTACCTTCAATCACTTCCTGAGCTGAAGGACGAAATTATTCGCGTTTTTGGTGAGTTAGAATCGCAATTATGCCAAAATGTCATCGAAAATTTTAACAAAAGAGTGGACATCTGTGGAGCTGCAAGAGGTGGACATTTGGCGAATACTGTTTTTTGTGTTTAAATATGTCATACATGTTACTTAAATGAACAATAATTTTTTTTAATCAAAGCAAATTGTGTGTTTTATTTAAGAATAAAAAAAAATAGAATTAAAAAAAAACGCTCAATTTGAAAGACCCTATACGTTTCATATCCATACACAAAAGTTGGTTCTATAACACTGTATTGGACTATTGTCTTAGAAGATTTGAGTACTGATTTGAATCGAGTATACATGTTTTGGTGTCCCATTGACTTGTATTCATATCGCTACATTCCTTGTTACTATTACATCATGTAAGAAAATCTGAATAGCAAAATTATTTAACCTGCTCTAATATTTCAATGTTCGTAGTTTTATCAATAATTCTACATATATACGAGTACATACATACGTTCGGAGCCGGAGAAGTCAAAATACGAGTATATGGAGCACCGGAATCTTCTATCTCGACGTTTCCTTATCGGTTATTTAAAAATATTCACTTGATCTAACAATACTTTTCTTGATTTTTCTCTACCACCTATCTCACTGATTTTTGCACGATACATTTGTTTTGTTTGTCTTTAATTCATTAGTTCTAAAATGTCTTTATGTAAATAACTTTAAATTAGAGTCATAAGGTTTAAATTGAAACAAAATTAAGTACTTCAAAAATGCAAACAAAGTAAGTGTTGTAAAATTATCATACTATTTTGTTGTGACGAATCATTCCATATTCAGATCACCATGCGTTATTCAGCAAATATTATCCTGAAAGGGGGCCAAGTTTGAAGGCTCCCAATTGATTTAGTGTGCCAAGCCATGGGGTAAGTTTATGACTAAGGGAGAGCTGTGAGGCGTGTCTCTGGTACTGGGTCAATCAAAAGTAAACGACGGTTGTTGGAAAAGTAAATGTTTTATTTACCACGTCGTTAATAGTGAGGAAATAAATATAATTTAGCGTTTTAAATTTTATTATAATGTATTTCTTATTTAAGAAGATATCTTCTATTGCTTTACTTCCTTATTTTTAACGCGTCTGAAGGATTTATATCCGATTTCAAAGAATATGCATACAGGGGAAAAAATAAAGCGTGATAAGTAAATGCCATATATGTGTGTAAGAATGCAGTATTAGACAAATTCGGGGAATATTGATACATAAGTAGTAATGTAATTTGTTTTATCAAACACTGTTTATTCCACTTTTTGCAAAAAGTGGAATAAACAGTGTTTGATAAAACAAATAACAATGTCTTTATACCTCCATAATGTTAATGCCTTAACTATAAATAATATATAAGTAGTATTTTCTCAAACGATGGAAGAGTTACGAGAGATACCTATAGGAAAGATACCGGTAGGAAACAGAGATACCGGTACCGGAGAGATACCGGTAGGAAACAAAGTCAACGAGAAACATATAAACTCATTGTATACTAACGCACCACTCTTTCTAGTTAGTGACATAATATTAATAAAAAATAATCATCGTCATCTTCACCGAAACCCTAGACGGGTCTAAGATGCTAGCAAGATTATCTTCCAGCTATTTCAATTGGTTATTTCCAGTGTTCGGTAATGTTCTGTCACGCCATCCAGCTATCTCATTTTCGGTATCCTAACTCTCGTATAGCCCATCGGTTCGTCCGCTGAAATAACCTTTCTTGTAGGGTCAGTATCCTGCATGCGGTATAAGTGCCCAAACCAGCACAGTCTTGCAATTTTTATAATTTTTGGTACGCTAGCTTTTTTAAATAGGGTTCTGTTCTTTTCGTTTAATCTCTGTCTCCACGTGCTTGTCATAAATTTTACCATACATTTTGTGGATAATTTTTCTAAAACGGATTTCGAGAATTCTTTCGAATATTACTTCAATAAGTAATATTAATAAATAAGTTTTATAAATAAATAATTTATCCAGTTTCTTCACGTTATAATAAAGGGTTTAAAGACTATCGTAATTATAATTTTATTTAATTCACGGATTATTACTAAAAAAACATTTATTTAAAAATGTACGCACATTTTTTAATTCTTCAATTATATATATTATACATATACACATATACGAGTACATAAAAAACATCAATATTATTCAAGTAGTAAATAATCTTACATCTCACCACACATGTACATAAAAACATCAATATTTTTGACACTTAGTGAAGTAAAAAGAAGTTTTTTAATGATTTTTATAAGAGTTATACCCAAAACACAACTTTTTACAATGCTAACGATTAAAATTTAAATTACCAGTGTTAATCTCATGCACAGTTTGTTTAACAGGTTAGCAAAATTGCAATTAATTTATTCGTGAAAAGAAAAAAAAAATATTTCTCCATCGATTCAGTCACAATTGTGTTGAACCAAATATGTCTATATCTGAGTCAGCTTTAGAATGCATATAAATTATACTCACACTATCAATATGCACTCATTGAATGCACATGCGCATTACTTTGTGAAAAATTATTTATTTTATTTCAGATTTTTCAAGTTTTATTGCTCAATGAATAAAGAGAAATAACATTAAAAACATGATATTCATACTAAAACCAGCCCTGAACAACAAAACTTTTATCTTAATTTTATGCATAATTTTTGAAGTACTTATTTTAAACTTTATGAGAGAAAGTAAACGCCATTTACCATTTTCTCTTCCCTGCTGAGAGATTTAATACTTTTAAAGTGTTGATGAGAGTCTTAAAAGTTCATTAAAATTAAGCAAAATAAAAAAAAAAGTGTATTGTGAAAGGTAATAAAAATTCTCTTACCCTTTAAAGCTCTGCACAGTAGAAGGAAAACGAAAATAAGGGTTGCAAAACCCCTTGCTGGAAGCTTCTTCGCCATCATTTTAATCCTTGTTGCACTTGTTAATCCTAAAATGGCTTTTTAGATTTTTTGATGAAAAACATTTTTTTTCCAAACTCGTATCAACATGTCACATTTATTTTTAAGAGTTGGGAAAATCTAATGAAGACATTTTAAGTCTTAAAACTATTTTCAAAATATTCAATCACATGTTTCTTATCATGTGTAAACACAGTAAACACCAGTTATCACTCTTTACGAACACTCTTCAAAAATATTCATTCGGGAACTTATTTGGTTACAAAATATAACCCAAACAGCTCGTTAACAGAGCCAAAATACTCCGATAACCATAATAGAAGTGATCCAAACACAAAAACCATCACCCAAACAAATAAAAAACAAACATCACCGAAAAATAACAACCCAACCCGCCGCAAAGCAACAATTCCATACCACTTGTTGGCACAAAATCACCCCTTCCCTCCTTTGCCTTCGTGAGCGACGCCGTTAGTAGCGGGTGGTTGTGGCGTTACGAGGCTCTACGGCGCGCTACTACGGTACGCGGCGTAGAGCGCTACGACGGACACTCCCGCTACGGCGGCGGGCGACTAGCGACTGCCGGGGACTCTCCCGGGTTAATACGAGCTACGCCTCTGTCACTACTTGCTACGCTCTGAAAGTCTCAAATTACGGGCTGATCTTTTATATAGAATAGTGCCTCGGGGAGATTTCGATAAATTAAAAAGACCCTAAAGAAAATGTTGACGACGATTTCGGTGTTATACTTTACATATTACAATCTTCCCAATTGTATTTATTTTTGGTTTAACATCAAATCGCAGTCGATCGATCTTACATTTAATCTCAGTCCATTTTAATTAACGTCAAATATTGTTTCCAAATATCTTTTTATTTGTGTTTTGTGTAATTTTATTTTTATTTAAAAGAAATATTTATTGACATAAGATAATACGTCTTTATTTTCATGTTTTGTAAGAGTTTTTATTCTAAATTGAGGATAAATTTCATAAACTTATTTTAAATAATACTCTCCAATAAAAATAAACACATAAACTGCTGAAATAAATATTCCTTTTATTAAACGAGATAATTCACATTAATAAATTAACGAAATAAAATATTAGGAAATTATGGCCTCAAGAGAAGCTTTTTATTGTTTTTGAATAAAATTGTAACATATTTAAAGTTTTGTCTATACGTGTCAATGTTTTCTGGGTGTTTATTTAAGGACAAAAATTTACATAACATACTAGTAAATTGATAAAATATTTTAGTGTCAACTTAAGCTGATGGTCGTATTTCAGTACACGATACAACTTTATTCACATTTGTTTTTATGTTTCTTCAGTTTTTTGTTTATTGATTTATTTTAAAAATAATTCTTAACTACAATAAAATTGATTTAATAAACTTTCATCCATCATTTTAGGCAACGAACCTTTTGATAATTTATGGCATTTAATTGAAAAAAATTCACAGTTTTTGTTATGTTATTTAACTTTTTGTCATTTTGATTTTAGGAAGCCAAAATCAATCGCATTTCTCGTGGAGTTATCATGAGCATCTTTAAATGTTATCATACTTTTTTTTTTCATCGCAGCTTCTTTTGGGGTAATTATTGGCCTATTTATTGTATATCGCATCTCTCTAGATTTCTATGTTATCTGCTTCTAAATTAATGTGCCACACTACTTTTCCTCAGTATGCTGACACTTGTTCTCCATGCCATAACTTCAATTGGATTTTTATGGCTTTTAAGTACATAAAATGGATGCAAATGACCTTTAAACGTTCCAAAAAGACCATATGCTTAGGTGTCAATTGAATTTCAGTTAAATTAATACGCTGAATTTCTCAATAACGTAATTATTCTAAAATAGCGAAAAATAAAGTTATGATTTTAATTGTTTTCTATATGAGCTTGGAACGATTATGTTTTAATGTAGAACCAGCTCTATGCCAAGGTACGAGTAATGCAAATTTTTTTCTAAACACACATTGATCTGCTAATACAAAAATCCTGAAATGAATTATTTTTTTGATATTCTAAGAGAATATATGTTTCAGTAAAAAAACATGCAGTTTAGTATAGCCCAAGAAAGATACAATTTTATTGTTATATAGTTTCATCAAGTATTTTAAATGTCATCGGAAAAATGTATAAAAAGAAACCAGTCAATTTATAAAATTAAACAAGTTAATAAAAATAACAACTGAGGTTTGTTGCTAGTCATACTCGTACTTAAAGCTTCCAGAAAACAAAAAATCTACATTCATCTGGAAGCACGAACTTTTAAGAAAAAATATCGGTGCCATTAAATTCCTAAGTTTTTTTCATATCATAAATAAATTTAAGTTAAGATGAAAACTCAATTAAACAATAATAATAATAAAAATACAATTAATATAGTGCGTTATGAAGAGCAGACCCTACTCAAAGGCGCTTTAACACATTGACTGCTGAATAATTTGTTTTATATTTACAGTGCTCTTAAATTTAAAAAAAAGCAAGTATAATTGATTAGCACACAACCCTTACAAACTCTATAGTACCATAAGGACACTCTGGACTCATTTGTTGTATAATTCACCCAAAGAAATTGGGAATAGAACGACGATAGGCATTTTCAACACCCGGCAAAGTTTATATCAACGCATATATACGTTTTCAGCACTGAACGTGTTAACTAGAGTTTCGAACTCATTATTATTGACATATTACAAAATCAATAAATGTATTTTGAGTCTCAAGATAGGAAGGTAGTGGTTGCGGTCATAAATAAAACACTTCCTGCGTCTGCATATGTTAAGAAACATATATGTCGTAAGAACATTTACTAAGGAAAGATAAACTCTAATGGAACCTTCGTAGATCTTCTGATATGTGCCAGACACTAATTCGGCTTTGGATGTAGTGTAGTGTGTTCATATAAATTATCATATATTTTGATAAAAAAAAACCTAAAACGGATTTTCTTTAAGTGCTTCCGTAAAGTTTTAAACGCCACCGATATATTTAACAATTTGAAGCAAAGACTTATCCGATTGATAAATTACTCAAGAAAACGAACGTTGTCCAAATATAAAGAGCATCGCTTCTGTAAATTAAAAGTTACAATATTATAACTAGCAATAACAAATTTACCATGAAAAATGACAAAAAATACACTGTTATGGACTAAAGCCAAAAGACCACCGATTGCAAAAATCATGTCCTAATATATTGGAATACTCAATTTTTTCAATGATTTTATAATTGAACTCAATTATTTTCTTCTCCCCAAAATAATACCTTTCACACACAAATTCGTAAGTTACAATGAAAACATTAAGAAGCTTTAATACAAAGAGAAAATACGAAATCAATCCGTTCGCGATATTTAAGCCTTATTTGTGCGTCGGTATATGGCAGGGTAGTTAAAAAGTTAATTATTTTTCAGAAAAGCTTTGAAACAAAACTAAGAAAGAATAAAAAATAATTTTCATTGGAAGTTTTGTTTGAAAAGATACTTTATATATTTATACAAATCTGTTACAAACAATTAAACAAATGTATCAGTTATTAGCAAAGAAAATATACGTGCTGTTACCAAATGACTTTCATTCATACGTTTGGTAACCCTCGACACTGTGAAGAGTTAATGTTATCTTCGATCCCATTTATTAGTCTTAAGGGTTAAGAAATTCTGAAGTAGGCATGAAACTCGTAGTTTGTCATCACACGTATTGACAATTCCAAAGCATATGAAAAGGCCACAATACTCGACCACGTCAAACGTTTTTAGAATTTTTAACAGGTGATATTTATTAATAGGCTAGGAACCTTTTTTTTTTTTAATTAGAGTACATTTGAGAATTGAATTTCAGATAGAAGTTTAACGTCATGCCAACTGCATCACGGCAGTTGCATATCACTTATCAGTATCAGTTTGAGTTCAGTTTCATCTCATCACCTCCTACAGTGTTATTGGTGATAAAATAAGTCCCCGTTCAGCGCTCAGCGCTCATGAAAAATAAAAAATTCGATCTTCACTAGAAGATCGAATTTTTTATTTTTCATGAGCGCGACGAATAAGAAGCTACCCTAACGGACTTCTCCGGTAGCGACATACCTAAGTAAAAAAATAGTAGTGATGATGAATGATGGTTCGACGTCATGGGGAAATGAAAATAATTTGCATCGCAATAAATATACTTGCGGCGTAAGGCCTGTAGTTTAAAAATCTTAGCAAGTCACCAGAACTCTCACAGAAAGCTTCGAATACAGCAAAACTATTATTTAAAGCCACTAGATAAAATAACTTATACTAAGCAATATCAATTAAGATATATCTACAAAAATATTTAATTTTTCTCAAATATTTCGTTTTCTTCCTTTCGCGATTTGGATGAAAGCTAAAGGTTTACCATTTCGAGGGGGTGAATCAGCCCACGTCCATTTGAACTGCTCGACGTGGGTCCGCATAGTGGCGTTGGCGGTGATCTGTTGATACGTGGGCCGTCACATGTATTGGGAATATTAAACACCCCCTTAACTCGCCCCTCCCTTATCCTGCCCTTGCTCCGCCACATCACCTTTAAAGCTCTTTTTTTGGAGGTCAAAAAACTTAACATTCTTCGAACACTTTATGTGATGCGAATTTTTATTAACTTTATTAAGTTTGTGTTTGTTAGATGTGTGAGGTGCTTACTTGCCTTTCTCAAATGCCCATAGGGTGTGTCTGTTGTGTTTTATTTGTAGGCCTTATGGTCTAATGGTTAAAATTGTCAAGTTTCGGGTTCAATCTTTAATGATTTTTTTTTCTATTCTTATCTTTTTTAATTTCAACGACATCCGTGACTTAGGAAGACAAGTTGCTTGACTATCACCTGACAGTTCCTGGTTCGATTCTCGATAATATTAAAAAAAAAACGAAAAACATGAGATCTGATTAAAGAGTGTATTGTACAACTTTTTCGTTGTATAATGGATAACTTATTAAATGTATTATCCCAACTTATTAATGTGCAGTGAAGCTCTTGAAGCTGTGTGACAGAAGAAAAACAGCCGATATAGTACTGCTATACAAAATCATTCACTCAGTGATTGATGCACCTCACTTACTCGCAAGTATTTCATTTCGTATTCCCACTAGATCCACAAGACAGCTCAATCCCTTTTATACCGAAAATTGATATACTAATTATAAAATCAACTCTATAATTTGTATGCAAAGACTTGGAAACGAGTTTTGCAACAATTTAGATATTTTTAATATAATTATATATAGTATTCGCCAGAATATCACAACAATATTTAGAAATAGCTACTAACTTTGTACTCTCCTTTATTAATATAAATAACCTAGCATAAACAAAACATTAACGACAATATTTTGCCTCCGGAGTTGATAACCCAGCATCAACATGTATGAAGGTTTTAATTATGCAAAGCAACTTGCATCTCGTTCTACTAATGAGGCCATGTGTTTTCTATATCTCAATATTTATCCATAAAATTCTCAAAGATTATCAAATAATTTTAAAACAATGACTGTAATTTATTATTACTACTGCTTTTTGTATCTTCATGTTAGTTTAAGATAAGGTTTTGTATTATTTGTCAGTAATTTTAAGTACTTTATAACCTGTCACATGTTCATTTGTATATAAAGACACTGTTGTGTCGTTAATTAAATAAATAAATAACCTGCATGATAATTACAATGTAATAATTCTGTCCAATTAACCAAAAAATAAATAAAAGTATCGTTATCTGAAAACCAACTTGAAACCTTTTTTAAAAATCTGGGTTCCAATGGAAATCGAATGCTCAAACCCTCGATTGTAGGTCTTATCAACTAGGTAATGGAGATTGTCTGCTTAAAATACTCACACCCGCTAGACGTGTATGAGTATTGTTGCATCTAGTGATATTGCTAACACGTGTGATTACGAAGAAAAAGTTCGATGCTTTACCCCAATTATTCATAACCCGAAGACTTGATAAATGGCACCGAAGACAACATCGTCTTCCGACAACTCTCTTCAATATGTCTGAATCATAACATCGGATAAGTTGAAGGATACGATATGAATAGATGAATGAACGAATTAAACAAAAATTAATGAAGTAAATAAAAAAACTTTTTTTTGTATTCATCACTGTTTTATACGAGTTATTCAACTAAAATATGTCTAAAATACATTTTTTTCAAAAGTTATAGGAGGGCTGTAGGTAGGTGTAAAAAATATAGCTTTTGAACTGAAAAAAATCCTCCCCTTATCCCTCTCCCTTTCCTGTACTTAAAATAATTTTAAAAATGTGTTTTTGACATAATTTAGTTCAACTTCCCTTGACGAGGAAGATGGAAGTCTTTGGAACCGGTAGTGAACTTAAATGAAATCGGTAGGGAACTAAAATGAATATAAAATAAGTGTTATTTATTCTATTAAAAATTTATAAACATGACACCAAAAAGTAAAACAAACTTTTAAACGAATTTATGTGTAATGGTTTGTTTACTAAAATTCCAGTAGAGCTTTTAAGGCGAAATTTGTAAATAAAGTTAGCAGCAGAAGAAGTAGTTTTTTCTTACAAAATAAACACATACTAATAGAAACTTTGTAGTTAATTAGGTTACGTCAAAATAGTTCTTTTAAAATGTTAATACCTACTTTATTTTCACAATTAACGCTGAAATTCATGAAAATTAATCGTTTTTTTTTCTCAGTGAGACCTTTCAACGTCATTATGGTTTAAAAAAAATGTTTTGGCAAAAAATGCTTCAAATTACTTAACATTTTTTTAAATTTTTGATCAACGTTTATATTACTGTGTTCTGTAGATAGCCATTTCTCAATATTTCCCTTATATCAATTTAAAAATTACATTTCAATTCGAACATGAAAACCTTAGCACATTTTTTAAAGAAAAGACATGACTAAAATCATAGGTATCCTTAACCCTTGAATACTAGGCGGACAAAGTGCCTGTATCGTTCGAGATGACAAACAAAGCCCGGGGTTCGAACTGATGACCTTCTGCACGGAAGTCCAGCGAATTACCATGCGGCCATGCACCTCAATTTGAAGGTTTATTTGTCAGTGATAATGAAAATAAAGAGTTTGTGAGAGTTATTTTATTTAAAATTATTTATATCAGTTACACAAACCCAGGGCAGGGAACAAAAGGAATATCTTGGGCTTTCAGGATGAATGACGTGTGGAAAATATTTGTGTGGGCTCGTGAGTCTGGGTTTCTTCTTGTTGTTTTAATTTTTGTTGTTTTTGTGTTTCTGTATGTTTTTGTTTTTTATTTTTATTCTTATGATTGTGTGCGGTATATTATGGGATAATTATTTTTGGTCTTTCTGGAGTGATGATGTGTGAGAAGTTTAATTTCGCATGATGTTTCCAGTTGTAATTGAGTGCCACTGTTTGTTAGGTTGATGAGAACGTACAACGGGGTTTCGTTTTTGTGTATCGATTTATTTTTTCATGCTAAATATCCTCATTGAGATACACGCAAAAGCCTAGTTTACTAGGGATACGACAAATGAAAGGCAACAAACCCAGATCCATTAAAATTGTATGTCCAAATTACTCGTAAATTACCTGTTGTTTTTTTCACAAAATATGTATATTTCTTATCATGTGTAATAATAAATGAATAAAAATAAATAAATAAATCTTGATTATATTTATCTATCTCTTAATATTGATCAAGTCCATTTTTGACTAAAAAGTTTTCAGGAAAATTCTAAAAACAACTAACAATAACCGACATGTCTATTTTACTATATATAAACATTTTTAATTTTTCGTACTTTCACGGTTTGATATTTGAATGCAAACAGTATTATTAGATTTGAAAGTTTTTTTAAGAGATAGTCACGAAAACTGAAGCAACTTTCAGGAAGTAGAACTAAAAAATCAAAGTTGACGTCGTTGAGGGATGACTTGAAATTTTCAAATGACTGTATTATAAAATTATTGCTCTTATTAATGCTAGGAGTGATAAAATATGATGTGAAGAAGAAGGGAAGTCAGCAGATTAAGTAACTCTGAGATGACAGATTTCAGTTGAACTGGAAGACATTTACAGCAAAAGTCCTGGAACTTCTCGGATAGGACGAATAATAAAAAATCTTCCTAAATGTTTATGTGAAAATATCCGATAGCAGTCGTCTCCCAAGAACACCATAAAAAAACGGAAGAATAAATGGGAGTCAATATCTCAAGAGACACAGTTTTGATGATAGCAAACCACAGGTCTTCTAGCTTAAAATAAAGAGGAACACGTAACAAGGCTGTTACCTTCAAAGGGGATTATCCAGTAAACGTGACTCCTCCATGATCTGACTGATAAAATACCTGTATTTTAACCCGAGGGCTGCGGGTTTAATTCGCATTAAAAAAAAAGATGCTGTCAGTTTTTGACCAAAGATTAGCACTTTTTTGAACGGCTGTAATAAATGCAACGTGGCAGCAATATTATCAGATTTAACTTAATACAACAAAATGTTATATCATAAAATACAATAAAATACAAAAAAATATGACAATACAACAAAATATAATACAACACATATGAATACAACAAAAATGTTACATCAAATAGTATGTTATAAAGATAGAAGACGTTCGAAAATGAAAGGGCAATGGGCAGGACACATAACCAGAATGTCAGACTTCCGATGGGCATCTGAAATAACCCAATTTTACCCAAGAGGCATAAAGAGACTCAGAAGAAGACCAAAAGTACGCTGGATATATGAAATCAGGAAGCATAGCAGCATCACATGGCATAAACGAGCAAAAAACCGAACTATTTGGAGTCAACTTGGAGAGACCTTCATCCTACAGTGGATAGACCCTGGTTGACAATGATGATATAACAATAAACGAAAATGCGTGACCTTTACTGAGAAAATCAAATAAGGAGAGAATATTGCTAATTATAATAGTCTTTTCAGAAAGCTTAATAATTAAGTTTAACGCCCGATGTAAGAACTTCTGAAAATTAAATAAATATCTAGTAAAAATAAAACCCTTATTTTTTACCTCAACACAAAAAGAGGAAAGTTCATAAAGAAAACTTCATATAAAGAAATCGCCAAACGACAAAGTTTAAATCTATCTATGAGTAACTTTGTACAACTTTCTGACCTACTTCTTTTTAGTCTGCTGAAATTGCTAGAGTATATATCATTAGTTTTTCCTGAGCAAGAAATCTTATCTGAGTAACATAACATGAAACAAGAATATTTTGCTAGTAAATAAACTTGTATAATCATTAATTCTGATGCATTTTGGAATTAAATATGTATTTAGAAAACAGGGAGTTTATATAATATTCAGTGACCCCCGAATCACGCTTAAATAAATCTAAGGCTCTACTGTGTTGGGAATCAATTACAAATTATAATAATATTTTTTAAAGATTTTTAGACTACAAGCTACTATGTATTTGAAAATGTAAATTATTTTACAATAGTCATTAAAAATTCATTCCAATAAAAATTTACTTTCATGAAGATTTAAGCCATGATAATTATTTAACTCACATAAAACATTTACTTATATATTTTTAATTACATAAATCATTTTACCTAAAGTAACATTTTTGATTATTAACCTTACATAAACCATTTCATTTGCAAACGTCATTTTACTAACATAAACCATTTTACTTTCAAAAACCATTTTACTTGCATTAATATTTTTTTACTATCCACAATATAACATTTATAATTAACATGTAACTTGCATTATTATTTTTTACTATCCGCAATATAACATTTAAATTTAACTTGCATTCATATTTTTTACTATCCACAATATAACATTTATAATTAACATGTAACTTGCGTTAATATTTTTACTATCCATAATACAATATTTATAATTAACATTCAACTTGCATTAATATTTTTTATTGTACTATCCACAATATAACATTTATAATTAACATTTAACATGCATTAATATTTTTTACTATCCACAATACAACATTTATAATTAGTTATAATGGAAAGATGAACTGTAAAAAACATGTATTGTACATAATGTTAAAAACCCTCCATTTCACGGAAAGGGAAACCCACTTATTTAGGCAAGGCTCATGATAAAGGGGTTTCATTCCTTAATCACAAATTTAACATATAACTAAATACAAAAACACTCAGCTGAAACATTCATCGTCTGTATTATCCTTACACACATTTTAATCCCAAACTACCACATATATAAATCCAACCCCATAATAATCTTTACAACCATAATAAAACCATGTTCAAATAGATCCTCATTGTACATACATAATTTTTTTATCATATTAAATATAAAACCTTCATTAACCATTTTACCCGTATACAAACTATTTTACCTTCATAAACCTTTATATATATATATATATAAACCACTTTACTTTATATGTGTAAAAGCATGATCAGTGTTGGCTGCAAAATGCGATTACATCAATGACGTTAATAACTTTGATAGCTACTTTTCATAATAATGCACTATCACACCATTTCCTTGTTGACTAAGGCTGAGAGGACAGAATGTCAATATTGTATCACTACATACTTTTTTCGTATTTTCCACATCAAACAATCTTCTTATATAGTTCCTTCAGTTTATCTTTCGCCTTACTTTACCTTTTTTCAAACAAAAACTGTCCCTCAAAATATTAGTGAGTTCGCTTTAGAGCCAATGTCGCAAATACCACAATCTTAAATCATATCAAGTAAAACATTAAGATTTTTTTAACTGAATGAATGTCATGTTTTCTGATTTGACAGGCCATTAAAGGAAAATTTGTTTTTTTTTTCAGAATCTAGTATTAAAGATGAACGCTAATATGTCTTCGAAACGGTTTCAAAATCTTTAAACCCAATTCATCATACAATAAATTCTAAAAATGCGTTTTATTTCGAAAAAATCTGATTTATTTTTTTAAATTTTTAGAAAAAAATAAATGCAATGTTTATAATTATTCGATGTAACATAATATATATATTGTTGTTCGCTAGGAGATTCACTCGATGACTAATCGTCATGCAACGTGGCGCGAAGCGTGCAGTGTGGCCACTACGATATTATGCGGTACGTTCGTTCGCTATCAAACTAAACAGAATTTGTAAGATATGTGCTGCACACAAGATGAGGAGGGAGGCCCTATATACTCGTATATAAATATACATACCATGGCGTCATTTTCCCGTCAGGGTAAGTAAATTAGAAAAAAATACCAGACTTTCCTATCCCGACACACATTCTACGCCTCTTCTACATTCATACACCCTCTCATAAAATTCTTACGATTTCTCTGGCTTGTACAAGTATAACATTTGCTTTATTTTTTCTTTTCATAATCGTTATGGTGGTAGAAAAGTATGAAAAGAAAAATAAATGCAATATATGGGTGAACACTGAAAAATAAATGCGATATGTGGGTGAATACTGAAAAATAAATAGGATATATGGGTGAACACTGAAAAATAAATGCGATATATGGGTGAACACTGAAAAATAAATGCGGTATATGGGTGAACACTGAAAAATAAATGCGATATGTGAGTGAACACTGAAAAATAAATAGGATATATGGGTGAACACTGAAAAATAAATGCAATATATATTCGTGAACACTGAAAAATAAATGCGATATATGGGTGAACACTGAAAAATAAATGAGATATGTGGGTGAACACTGAAAAATAAATGTGATATGTGGGTGAACACTGAAAAATAAATGCGATATTTCATAGCCAAACATGCTTTCTTATTATCCAAAGTGGTGGTAACGCTGTTTACTAGACTAAGCAAAGCAGTTTCAGTTCCCACATTCCTTTGGAACCCAAACTGATTAGGAGAGATAATGTTGTGCATATTGAAAAATTTCATCAGTCGGTCCTTCACTAAGTATATTCTTTTAAGTCATCCATTGAGCCAATATATTGGGACAATATACGAACGTTTTAATGCAGTTGGGAAAGTAACACCTCTAAAACTCAAATTTATTACATGTTTCAGTGGTTGTGCTATAAATCTTTGAGTATGTTTTACTAGTGCAGATGTAATCTGATCAGGCCCCGGGGTGCTACTTGCCTTAAGTGTATTAATAGTAGCTAGAACTTTTTTTTCCGACGTTGGCGTCAGATAAAAAGTATATTCGGGTACTTTTAAAGAATTAAGAATAGCGTCATTCAATGACTGTTCAGTCATTTCGTTCCTATTAAGTATGTTACGTGAGAGATTATTGCCTACTATACATTGGCAAAATATTCGTTAATGCCACTACAACACTTTTGTGGTTCCTATGTCAATGATACCTTTGTGCCGTCAATGTTTAATGTAGAAGGGGCATTTCTTTCTCTCACTGTACCGGTGATGTCCCTGATAACACTACAAATTATCTTTTGATCCTTGTTTATATTAGACGAGTGTTTTATTAGAATGTCAAATAATTATCGGTTAACTATGAAAACTTGTTAAAATATTTTCAGTAACAGTTAAATAAACCGAAGACTCAATAAACCGAAGATAGTAACGAACTTATACGGCCTCGACGCCGCGCCGTAATAATGAAGATAAAACTTCCCACGGAAACGTGCCCCGCTCGTCCCTACTGGTGAATTTTCCGTGGAAACTTGCGCCTATCTTGATGATGAGCTCCAAGGGCGGAATATTGATTATTACGTTAAATCTATAAAATATAATGTGCCACTAAGACTTCAGGAAGTGCGCTGAATATAAATTCACGTTAAATAATTAACTTCAATATTTTGGAGACATTGTCAGGTACCATTCATACGATATGGGAATTTCATTGTGAAAACTGTTTTCACACGATTCGAACTTTTTTTGAAACTCTCTTATACCTTTTTTGTTAGTATAAAAGTATTTTTTTAAACTTTTTTTACATGATTTGAGGCTCTTGCGATTTTTTGTATAAATAAAATAAGATCTTACGAAAGGCTGCACCGCGTGGTTATTATTATCATTTATTATTATTAAATATTTTATTTATTAATAAATTATTATTTTAATATTTTAGGGATCACGTCGGGATCACCACTTTAGGAAATGTATCCTAGAGGGAGAGATGATGATGATTTGTTGATAAATAAAACACGTTTTGGATCGCAATGCGGAAGAAGAGTTTTTATTAGTAAACGTAGGTATTTATACTATTTCCGCGTGTGTGCGGGAATGCGAGCAAGATATCCTTCGTCTCGTTTCTGCATTAGTAAAACGATTAATGTCGTATGCAGGTGATAATTTGTTTACGGAACCGGCGCGACAGACGTGGTGCGTTCTCGCTCTAGCATGGAATGCGGTCCACTCCCGGCTACGGGTTGAATGACCGGCGTTTGAACTTCGGACTTGTTTGTTTTGAATTGTCAAAGAGTGCGAAGGTCGCATCGCCGGTCATTGACCGAGTGTGCGACGACCACCACAATATTAATAATTATTTATTATTAACATGACATTTATAATTATTTATTATTAATAATAATTAATATTATTAAGTGTATTATATATTATTAAAATTGTTAAAATTATTATTATTTATTATTAAAAATAAAAAATAAATATTTTTGTTATGTTTTATTTTTATATTAACGTATTTAATAATTATTAATTTTATTTTAAATTCAATTATTTTATTTTATTTAATATTTATTTACTATATAATTTATTGGTTTAATATATAATTATAGTAATATATATGATACATATGTTATTATAATATTAATAATTATATTATTATTATATTAAAATTAATTTTAAATATTATGAATAATATGATATGGTATAATATTAATAATATAATAATAAATAAATAATTGGTATAATAATAAATAAATAATACGTCAATCTTGAACCGTTTTTCCACGTCGATCATGTGATCTTCTGTGAGAAAACAGCCCGATCCTAGATGCGCAATCCCTCCCGCAAATGCCACATACATGTGGACCCTGCTGAGCCGCCTAGCCATGCTGACGCACGTTTGCAGCGCGCTGACTGTTTCTCACACGTCTAGCCGCTGAGACGCCATCGTTTCATTCTATTTAAATAAGAAAGTATACTTTTATCAGAGTAAAGTCATTGAATGGCATTGTTGTTTGAAAGTGAATTTACATTTTTTTTAAATTGTGTGTGTATGCTCTAGATTTAATTAGTTTTTAATTTTTTTATGCTTACTGACGACCTCCGTAGTGTTATTGGCAGATGCTCACCGTATAATTATTTGCATTTAATTCCTTAAATCACTCGTTAAAATAAATAAAATGTCAGTTTAGTAACAGAGTTCGCCTACTAGCATTACTCACACGCGTTAGATGTGTGGAAGTATTTTCACCTTTTCACGTATGGTAGTATTGAAAACACGTGTGATTACGTACAATGAGTTTCGTGCTTACTTTTATGGTTCTTAATATGAAGGTTAAATTGCTATAGCCGAAGACAATGTTGTCTTTCGGCCACACACTTCGGTCTAAATCACCAAAAATCGGATTAATTGAAGGGTACTTTACAGATAAATTAATTCGGCTACTTCGAAATTTCATGGTCGATATTGAATGATGACGTTTCGACTATTCATGAATAGTCATCTTCGAAAAATATCCAGAATTATTTTTTTTGACAAGCTAATTGAACAGTTACAATGTCCTTAGTATCCTATGTTAAATGTCAAAACAATCTGGATATTTAACCCGAACATCAAAGGTTTAAATATTATTCACAATGGTGAACTATGTTATATATCATATAGAAGGTTTGTTATTTAACTTATTTTAAATATCAAGCCTTTGTTTTAAGTTTTAACCCTTCAGAATTCATATATAAGCGTTTACAAGCTAATAACAATAAAATTACAATTTATACAGTACTGTACATAGAGTAAAATATCTCAAAGAGTAATCCGAACCCATTTGGGACATTAAAAATATTACAAAATAATTAAATTTACATTGAGTGTAAAAATAAGAAGATGGTGGGTGCCTATTAAATAAAGTATTCTCGTGAATCTGCATACAAATGTTCAGAAAAATACATTTGGTAAGAAAACCGCGGAAAACTTACAAAGGAAAGATAGTAACGCATTCAAATTTAGGTAAAGTGTAGTGTATGTGTGCAGTGTTCTTATACAATCATAAATTTTGATAAAACCTTCCAATAAGGGTTGTTTTTAAGTGCTTCCTAAAGCTGCATACGTCACCCATATTTCTAAAACTAAAAGACAGATCATTCCACACTACAGGAATAGCAACGGAAAAAGCTTTATCAAAATACCCCGACCTATAAGATCGATTCGGAACGGTTTTTAATAAGTATAAAAATAGTTTGGAGGAGTTTTGGTTTTTAACCCTTTATAGGAAGGTGCCAAATATTTATGCCACCACAATTAAAGGTCATTTTCATTGTTAATTTCTATCCAAAATGATATTTTTGTACTTATTTCATTACGTATGGGCACAGTGGTCAATATAGTGACCACTAATTGTTGTGGCATAAATATTTGGCACCTTCCTATATAGGGTTAAAATGTATTCATTGTTACTTCTGAACATAGTTTGGAAGAGTTTTGTTTTTAAAAAAATATTCATTGTTTATTCTTAACCTAGTTTGGAGGAGTTTTGTTTTTAAAAAATGTATTCATTGTTACTTCTTAACATAGTTTGGAGTTTTGTTTTTAAAAAAATATTCATTGTCACTTCTTAACATAGTTTGGAGGAGTTTTGTTTTAAAAATTTATTCATTGTTAACATATCGGTTTTTGGTGATGCTGGCGTGTTGAAGAGTGTAACCAGGAGAGTACTTTGACTTTTGATTCCATAGGTTTCGCTAAACGAGCTCATGTTTTTTTTAACTACAGAAATAGAAAAAATACTCTTTGTATGTTGTTTCACGTTTTGGAAATAGGCCGTTAACCTGAAATAGAAAAACTAAATGGTCTTAAGGCTTTTCTAAACTAGCGTCATTTGATCTGCCATTGTCAGCATTTTTTTGTTATTTTTTGTCAATAAGGCATTATTACCGGTGTTAGGGTAAACTTTCCTAAATCGTACTCCTGCCTAAATTGTACCACTACGATAACTCAAAATGTAATGCTCATTTAGCGCCACCGGTGACAAAAACAAGAAGCCCTAGGCAGACATATTGCTTTGTATGTTGTTGGACGCTGTGCATTTGCTCTACAGAAAAAATATATAAATTGTAAGTATTTTTGCTGTTTTTCAGTATTTTTTTTACTTATTTGATAAGAGGTTTGTTCCATTATCGTTTGCATAAGTTGATGAAATGTATATACATACCGAACTATGTGTATTTCTTCATATTTTTGTATACTTTACGTCACGCGTGGACGCACGGTATTTAAACATAACCTATAAAAATGTGAATGACATGATTTGCCTTAATAGTACCAGTAAGGTTATTCTGAAATCGTACCGGTACGATATAGGAATACTTGGTTTTAAGTGCTTACATATTGTCAGGACGGTATTCGATAAATTATATAGTTCACGTCCCCAAGACTAAATTCCCACTATTTGCATGCTCCTGAAACTGGCTTCTCGAAACAAAATAATTTAGTATATTTCTAATACTGTCGCTAGGATTAAACCAATAAAAGAGAGGATGTTATTTTAAGTGCTCACCGCCTTGCAGTACAGGATTATATCCTGGATTATAGAGAATCCCATGGTTATTGTTTGTTTAAGAAAAGGGGCCTATAATGGGTGTAATTTTGTTTGGGTTATACAAATGAAATAGTGCAGCGGCAACTTAGGTGGTCGGCTCGGGTTGTAAAACTACATTCGAGATTGTAAGGCCATCGGTAAACGACTGTGAAAACAAAAGCACGGTCATAAAAAGAAATCCATTGTTCAAGGAAACACTAAATTCTGTCTAGACGATATATCCTTTTGAGTAATTCTAAGAGATGCCGACCTCAATTGTCTTTTAAAAAAGATAAAGTAGAGTCTAGACATGGACCCTTTTTTCTTTTGCTTTGCTGAATTGTATAGAAATGCCGAAGTCAATTGTCCTTCCTTATAATCTCGGGTCTAACAGGCAGCTATAGTATTTTTTAAAGAGAGAAGGAAGTCATGTAGCATCTCTTTCTCGCAAGTGACTATAAAAGGCCCGAACCCCCACGAGGAGCCCGCTTCTGCCTTCAGATACGACGCGGTTAGCACGTCTGTCCAGGAATAGTGTGTTTGTACCGAGGACAGCCAGACTAGTTTTCTTCGTGTATCGCAGAAGTCCAGGACGCCATCTTAATTACGGGTGAATATTATTCCTCCTATTTTTAATGTGAATTTCATCGCCACGCTAAAAACCCACCGAGTAAAGTAATTTCAAATTGTTATTGAAATCTCCCTTGATAAATACAACACATTCTTTCTTGCCAATTTTAAACTTTTTTTTCTTGACATTTCGTCAAGTTTTTTTTATATATTATTTTTTTTTCTTTTTTCTTTTTTTTACAATATAATAAACTGTTTCATTCCAAATTATACTTGTTTAAATTGAGTCGCCTTGTCCTGCTGTAAGTGAGAGAGAGTTATTCAGAGTTAAGGGAACCCAACAAACCCCAGAGATCTAAAGAGTTCTTGTCTCATAAGAAGCCGGCGGAGCTGCCCGGAATATGTCACACCTCATATGTTGGTAATGTTTTATAACTAATATAATATATGTATTTTTTTTGTGTACAACCTAATATTGTTTTAAATAGGAAAGAGGTGTGACAATATTTTATTCATTTACATAGTTGATTATTATTCATGTTAACAATAATGTATTGTATTTTCAAGTTAGTAAACATGTTATTGAGAAAGATTTTTTTATAATTCTGGCAATCCACCCAATTATTTAAATTATTTGTTTCCTATTTTTAGTTAAGCTGAAAAATGACAAAACGTCAGTATAACACATGGTCCAAGGAGAATATGGAAGAAGCTATCAAGATGTATAGTGACGGAAAATTAAAATTCAACGAAGTGTGCCGGAATTATAAAATTCCAAAGCCAACATTCCGACGACACTTGAAGAATCTGAATACTTACGAAACTAACGGAAGACCCAAAGACTTAACAGAAGACATGGAAAACGAATTAGTTAAACATATACTAGAACTAGAATCCAGTTTTTTTGGACTGACAATTAAAGAATTTCGCCACTTGGCGTACCAATTAGCTGAAAGATATAAACTTCCGCACAGATTTAATAGAGACACTCAGTTAGCTGGCTGGAAGTGGTACTACAACTTTTTAAAGACCCACCCGGAAATATCATTGAGAACTCCTGAAGCAACATCAATGGCTCGGTGCAAAGGTTTTAATAAAAAAAATGTGACGGATTTCTTTGACAAATATGAAAAGATTGTAGATACATTCAAATTTACAGGGAGCCATATATATAACGTCGATGAAACGGGACTCAGCTCTGTACACAAGCCATCTAAAATTTTAGCAAAAAAAGGAAAACATCAAGTATTGACAAGTGGAGAGCGAGGAACGAATACAACGTGTGTTTGTTGTATGAATGCTGTAGGTGAATTCGTACCTCCAATGCTCATATTCAAAAGGAAAAGGATGACAGACGATCTGACAAGAGGAGGTCCACCTAACACATTATACACTTGCTCTGACAGTGGATGGATTACATCTGGTTTATTCCTACAATGGATGGAACATTTTATTAAGTCTGTCAGGTTACAGAAATCAGATGAAAAGCAAGTGTTGCTAATACTAGATGGGCATTCGACCCATACAAAAAATATCGACGCAATTCATCTTGCCAGAGAATGTGGAATCCTTATGCTTTCCTTGCCAGCTCACACATCCCACAAACTTCAACCCCTGGACAAATCATTTTTTAAATCTTTGAAATTAAAATATACCAAGGCAAGCGAAACTTGGATGCGTACGCATCCAGGAAGTTTAATCAAACAGTCGAATGTGGCAGGAATTTTAGGAGACGCCTACCCACGAGCTGTGTGCATGGAAACTGCATTCCATGGCTTCGAATCGTGTGGTTTGTGGCCATGTAACCGTTTTCAAATAAGAGATGAAGAATTTGTACTTATAAATGACACCAAAGAAACTGACGAAATACCGTCAAGATCAGACACATACACTCGCAATGATATTTCAAATAACACAGTCTTGCATATTCCACAGATTTCCGCACCACAACTAACTGATGAACAGTGTTATTCTCCTGACATTTCACAACAAATTTGTACGTCAACCATAAAGTCTGAAATTGAACACCTGTCACCCAAAATTCAAATAACAGCGACACAAAACAAATCAAGAAATACCACAGCATCAGCAGGTCAAGTTTTAACTGAGAGTCCGTATAAAAATGAACTCGAAAATAAATTGAATGAGCCAAAGAGGAAAAAAATAACCAAACGTCTTGAAATGGAAGAAAAACGAAAAAACATTAAAAAAAGAGCAAACAAATCCAATGTAACCCCTGATTTAAAAGAAAATATTAAAAAAAGAGCAAAAAAAGCCAACATCGGTTTGTTTTGTGGAAAATGCAACAAAAAAATACAAAAAAATAAGATGCAATGCATACAATGTGACATTTGGTTTCATGAACTTTGTGTTGGAGTCGACAAAAGAATTTCTATTTATATATCTAATAACTGCAAGATTTGATTCATGTAGTACCTACCCACATAATACTATATATTGTTTTTCAGTCATTTCTTTAAAAATATCATTAACAGATTTTAAACACCATTACTTTACTTTTTCCAACAGCTAATTTACCATTTATTTAAGTTTGATTCAAAGATTTGATTGTTAATTTTGTTCAAAGTACGATTAAAAACAACGTGGTACGGTTTAAGAACATTTGAGCCTAAATCGTACTTTTTTTATTATTTTTATTTTGAATTTTTTTTTAATGCCTATTTCTTTTTTTATATTTTTGTGTATGTCATTTCATAAGTAAATAATAATTGATTTTGATAGTATGTATTTGATTGTCTTATTTTCCTTCATAACCTTGCTGTTGAAATATTTGCTTTAGGGGTACGATTAAGGAAAGTTTACCCTACTATTCTGGCAAAAAAATATTGCCTATATATTTGTGATACTCTGGTTTTATTTCAAACATCACTCACATACATATCATCACGTCGTGTCGCTAGCGGGATAGGAAGAGACAATAGATCTCCAAACTTTTTAATTCTTGCTAAGCACACAACTTTCGACTCTTCCAAATTTATACTTCTCGTGATGCCAAATCTTCTATTATTCACACTTCTCACTTTACCTTCTTTCAAAATCTAGCCCATTTGGTTCAGCCACGTTTTTTCTCAGAAATTAATGCATTTGAATAAATTTAAGTATACTTTTAGTTGTCTTTATTAAATAAAAAATTAAGTTATTTTTAAGTCATTCTTACGCATGATACTTTTGACATATATAAATTAGTAATTCGGACAGACTGAAGAACGTGACTGGGTGACAATATTGTCTACGTCTCTAATATCGAGACTTCCGGCTTAAAATCACAGGAGCTGGCACGGAACTTGCGGTTCATCATCACATGTATTGACAACACTATTCACCAAGTGAAAAGGCTACAGCATTTGCCCTCGTACTTGGCACGTGCGAGCATTGTGGCCAGACAAATTCTTTTGTCAGAGTTTTTATATTTTTGTTCAGTACCATTGGAAATCGAAACCAATACCTCCGGAAGTCAAGTGTCTTACTAACTAGGCCAATGGTCTTAACTTTTAATTCTTTGAACCCAATTTTGTTACTTTCGTGAAGTTAAATTTTTCTTATCACCTACTAACATTTAAATATAAAAATAAGTTTCATATCATAAATAAAACAAGAAAACCTCATATTCAATAAGATACCTGCGCCTGATGCTGCGAAACTAAATATTGTGTATCAGGTTCGATTTTCATAAGGCACAAGGGAAGTTCTCCTTTTTCAGCAATTTCCAGAGTTTCTCCATTTGGTTTCAAATTGACGCACACCACTAAAGCCTGATTTCACTAAATACATCAAGGTAGGGATAAATACAAGTAAATTTATTATTATTTTCCATATATAATATTTCGACTTTAATAATATATTCCAGATGCGCATAATAATGCAGAAAAACTGGAGTAGGTTGATGAGTTCTATTATCTGGGCAGTATATTTACGTGTGGTGGTCAAGTTGAAAGGGAGAAGAAAGAAGGGTATCGACAGGGAACAAGGTAAACAGATCACTTAATGATATAAACAACAATCCCGCAATATCAACAGTAGCAAACATGACAATACATAATAGCGTATTGGTACCTACCTTGATGCATGGACGTGAAATTTGGACTTGACATAAGAAAGATAAGAGTAAAATTAATGCTTTGGAGAATATGTTGATTCTTTTTTTATAAATGGTGTCATTTTATTCTTTACTTAAATATTTTTGTAAATATACTTAGGTAATTGTACCGTTGATGAAATACATTATGGTGACTCGTAGGCGGACGAGTTTTTTATTTCGCTAGCTATTGATTCGCGACTGTATTGCAAAAATCCAGAGACCATCTGGTATTTAATTGGGGTTTTCTTCAGTCCTCCTGGTATCCCTTTGTCTGAGATAAGGGTAACCGCCAGCCAAAAAACACATTTATTGTTTATTTCAGGCCCATACAGTGTGGAAACGTCAATATTTCAGGATAAAAGTGCGCCTGATTCGAGAACTTTAAAAAAGTATGATGCCTTTTGTTTGAACTTGCAAAAATTTTGATTGCAAAAAATGTATCGTTTCAAAACAGGATTATGAGACATTTTAATGTGAGGGTAGAGTTGATTGAATAAAGCCGACCAATGTGAGTATTACTTGAAGTGACGTCACTTCATTCTCTCATATAAGTAGAAGGATAAAAGACGCCCCTTAAAGAGGGTTGAGAAAAATTCGCTCTCTTCCCATCGAGCCTTCTTAAGAGGCGGACAACACGCTTGCTAGATGATCTCATTGAAGATGTATCATGCTTGCCACACAGCTTCAAAACGACTATAACTAGCGTCTTCATCCTGAAACTCGCAATTGCAACGTCAAGAATGACAGGAAGCCTGCGCCTGGAAATGACGCTGGCCTCAATGCGTCCAGTCTGCCACATTTAAGTGATCTAAACCGTTGCATAATTGGTTTGAACTCGAGGCGATACCTATCTCCGGCTTGCAAAATGACCTAACACTAGTTAGTGTATATTTATCTCCTTAAAACTAGTTCTTCAACTGAAACTCGTAATTTATTTGTTTTACTTGCTAATCATTTATTCTTTTTTTTTCGTTTGTTTGTAACCAATTAATATAACAAATGTAACATTCAATAAACTATATTTTATTGCTAATACCTACACTCCATATAAGATTATTATGAAAATAAAATCTTTATACTCCCTTATAAATAATTTAAATTCTTGTAATTTATTTTATCAAACACTGTTTAATCCACTTTTTTGTAACGGTATAACCCTATCGGTTTCGAGGCTTTCACTTCATCTTGTGCTTTTATGTGCTGACTGGGATAATTTCTTTATAGAAAAGACAGAAAGATCCTTTGAAAAGAGATTTCGTGAACACAAATCCTCCTTAACAAATCCTCTAATTTATTCTGAAATGGCTAATCATTGTCACCGTGAAAATCATATTTTTCTATCGATGATGCCAAATTCTTACATATCAGTAGTAACGGAAATAAATTGGGTAGATTAGAGGTCCTAGAAATTTTTAAGTCAGTACAACGGGGCGAACATCTGGTAAACACATATTTCCCAAAAATCTCTCCGCTGCTGGCCTCAGTCCTCAGTCCCCAGCTCGAATGTCTCTAACCGTTGAAGCAAGTATATCGGTACCAGTTCGAACAGCATTTAGTCTTGTTTGTGCTCCCCTGAAGATGAGGTGAAAGTCTTGAAACCGGTAAGGTTATACCGTTACAAAAAAGTGGAATAAACAGTGTTTGATAAAATAAATTACAATGTCTTTAAACCTCCACAATATTAATGCCTTAACTATAAACAATTTAAATTATATAAAATACCCTATTTTAAATTAAAGGGTTCTCTTACACTCGTATATGAAACCCTAGGATATTATTGTAAATAGTTTTAAGTATATAAAACCGCGTTACTATGCTTCACTAACAGTTTGATTAGGCTATTTTATAGCAAAACACTTGTCACTTATTTGATAAAAACGGTGAAATAAAAAGCGTTCAATGTGGTTTGCCTAAAAGCGTAAATCTTTGATTTAATTATAGATATCGTAATTGTTTATTACAAAATAGAACATAAAATACATCCCTTAATTAAATCGAAATACATTTGAGTGTAGAAAAAAACGTTTACAGAATTTAGACCGAGCATACACAAAAGGCAACGAAAAAATTAAAAACCACAAACTTTCCCTTTGACCACTCACCAAAGCTTAACAGAGAGGGGTCTTTGACAAAAAAAATAAACATTTTTAATATTTTATATACGTCGTAATCCTTATATGATTTTACACCCACTCAAAATAACAGCAGAAATTAATCCCGCATAATCCTCGCCAGCGTAATTCACAATTTAACCGAAACGCTGGATTTGCGTTATTTACAAGCATCAACTTGGAAACAATTTAATTTAAACAAGAAAATGAAGGAGTTAATTAGAAAAAAAAAGCATTGATAATTTATTTCGTTTCACTGACAATGGTTTTATGAGATCACTTTGATCGTAAAACAATTATAAAAATGAGAATTATATAAATTTAAATACGAATGTGCATTTTAAATTAAATACAGCACAGCCTATCTCTCGAGCGATGCCATTGTTATTTCTTTTACTCCCTAGTATCATGTCAGATCCTCCAACGTTGACCATCACCTGAGAGTAGGAATCTTTGTCCCCGGCAGCCCGAAAAAGATCCCCAACGCTTTTTATACCAGTCCAATCACGGATATTGCGGAGTCAGGAGATTTGCCTCCTGCCAACACCTCTTCAACCGTGTATTTTGCCTTGGTTGATCAGGTGCAGTAATTTGTATTTTGTTCCTCTAAGTATATAACCCAAATAGGACACCTTTCGGATTTTAATATTAGTCAGCAATTCTCTATCAACTTTGGATCTTTGAAGAACCCTTGTGCAGCTGACCATATCCGTCCAGGGTATCCGTAGCATTCTCCGGTATATCCACATTTCAAACGCTTCCACTCGGTTCATACTACCAACTTTGTCTTGTGTATTCTTACCTTGCTTTGGATGTTAATATACTTGTTTTTCCAGATAGTGTTCTTTAAACATCCATAATAGTGAATTCGCTTTATAAATAGGTAATGAGTTATATAAACGTGGTAGAAGTGAAAGACATGTGCTAAGATTGAATGGATTTGAGATCTGTTCCATCTGCCTACTCCAATCGGGATATGGTGAGATGATGCTCATGAGGTTTTACGATAAACCATGAAATTTTCGCCATATCTTTAAGTCTCGGCTGGTGGTTTTACTGAAGACATTAAATATCTTGAACTGTATAGTCGTGAGAATTTCTCTGGAGTTGTCTGTTTAATCGCTTTCTTCTTTTCTTTGACACGCTAAACTTTTTAGTATTATGACTTCAAATGACCTTCTTGACCTAGTGAATAAGACGTTTGACTTCCGCCTGAGGGTTTATAGTTCGATTCCTAACGAAGCAAAAAAATAAAGTAAAAAGAGTTCGTTTGGTAAATTTGCTCACATGCGCGAATGTTGTTGTCTTTTCACCCACGGTAGTATTATATGGTGCGTGGCCGCGTGGTTATATACGAGTACTAAACTTACGTGCGGAAAGTCGCAGGTTCGAACCCTGCGCTGTGCTACCCCTCTCGAATGACACAGACTTTTTTCCCGCCTAGTATTGTGCGCCATAAGGTTACCTATGATTTCGTTGAAATTCATTCTTTCCAGGTTATAATGTATACAACCGCAGTATACTAAAATATATAATCTCTACATTCCCCGAGAGAAAAATTACGTCGAAATGTGTATGAATAATAAGTCTATCCTTTCACATATATGCATACTATCACGCCATCTCACTAACGGGGTAGGCAGATATAACTTTCGTATTTCGATACACATCCTTTGTCACTTCTACATTCATAAACCTTCTCATACAACTTCTACGGTTTCTCTGCATTTTTACGTTTCTTTCTTCCAAAATATCATCCACTTGATTCAACCATACTTTCCTTGGTCTTCCTATACTTTTTACACTCACATTTGTACTTTGTAAGTCTTTCTTTCATTCATTCGTATTACATGCTCAAAAATTCTTAGCGTGCTGTTCTTCACCCTAATAACCTCATCAGTCTTGAATTCACATGCACCCCTAATCGTTTTGCATCTCTGACTGTGTCATATATTGTCACATGCATCCCTGACTGTCATATATTATCCTCTTACATATTTTTCTTAATGCACGCATTTATTCGGTTTCGTTCAAACTTTTTCTACAACCGTATTAATTACAGTTGAAATTATAATGAATGGAGTTTCTATTGAGATTCCTTTTAAAATTTAAAAAAGCCAAATCTTTGAAATTCTAAACGTTCTTTACTTGTATTTGTGTTAATTTAATGCAAAAAAAACCCTAATTAAGTGGGAACATTCCACACAAGATATTTTGGTGACATTTTGTTTAACTTTTAGACGCTGGGGTAAATGGAAACGAAATTATCCTCATTATCTCATTTCTCTCCTCTCTGCTAAAGTCAGTATCCTAATTTATTGATCTGTCAACTGGACGCTTTTCTGTTAATTAACTTTAAAGCACGAATGATGCGTCTCGGCCAAGAGAAAAATATTTAACATTTCCTAAGAGCTTTTCCGTTTCATTCTTGAAGAAGGACTTGGCTCCCTCGTTATTTAAAATTTGTTTTTCTTTTCTAAGATTTCGTAAAAAAAATTGTGGCTTGAATTTTTTCGAGTAAACTTATTTTTAAGGAAATAAATTAAAGTTGACAAATTAAGTAAAGAATAAAAATATTTTTTAATATTTCCTCTTTTTTGTAAAGTTTTTACTATATTAGTAAATTTTATTTCGCCGTCTTAAAGTTTAAGTGAATTATTGGAAATGTGTTTTAAACTATTAAAATAATTATTTGTTATTATGTTATAAACATTTAAATTAAACTTTTTATAATAATTCTTGATTATTGATAAATAAATAATGAGGAAGGGATGATTGTATCGTGCACATTGCCAATATAAATCGTAGGAGCTGCTGCATGAGAAGATGTATAAATATGAGAGTCGAAATAGGAATTAAAATACTATTTAATCGCTTTATAAATTTTCCTTTTTATTATTTTTCTTATAATTTTATAAAAAAAGGAATAATTGGATCAAGTGGATGACTTTTAAAAACAAAAAAATAAAAAAAACGGAAGTGTTCTGTTTTTTTTATTTTTAAAAGGAAATGTGTGTAGTCCGATTTTTTATATTCTGTTATCTGATTTTTTATCTTATTTTACACTTATGATTTTTATCTTATTTTACACTCACGATTTTTATCTTATTTTACACGCATAATATTTTATATAATGCTTTAAATATTTTTATTATTTTTTTCATATAATTTCGTTATTGGTTAATTTTTTTTTCACCATCTGCTTTAGGATGGGCATAACGTTGAAAAAATGTGACCGATTTACTTGAACTTTCTTATTAATAACCACCGGAATATGCTAAAAACTTGAAGCTTGTCGTCATATGCGTTGGAATCACTACCGTTTGTAGATATATGTACTGGGAAACTTTTTGTTGCATACTATATGCAATCGAATTATCACACTGGGAAACTTTTTGTTGCATACTATATGCAATCGAATCCAAAACAACGGACACGCGACAAGCGTTTTATTAACTAATATAACTTATAACTAGAAATATTGTTTTGAATATTTATAATATAATCTATGAGTTGTATAGAAGGTATGAGATGTTTGGAAAGATCTAGACATAAAAAAGACTGAAAGAGTAAAATGAGAGAATGCTTAACGAGGCTAGATAAGTATATGGCAGAAGTAAACTATGTGTGCCATGGTAGAATTAAGTGGATATCTGTTTTCTCTGCCTACTCCAATAGGAAAATAGATAGAAACGATGCACATTAAATAGCTCTTTCGTTTATATATTTAATTAAAAAAATAACTTTGCTCTTATTCAAACTAAATATTAAAAACCTTAATCGACATTTCATTCAAAAGTTTTATAAAGTGAAATAGTGATGCAAGTTTATAAATGAACTTTGATTATTCCAGGTAGTTTAAAACCAATTTTTGCATTGACAGCTTTCAGAAATGAGGGTGCATTTGAAGTTTCAATTTAATAAAAGTTCGCATTGAAATTGGGGCTATAGCATAGCATAAACAATTTCCAAATGGAAACTGATATTAAGTGAGGAAGTAATGACGGCATATATAAACTACTTTAACCCGAGTGAGGATATTAATCAATTTATTAAATAGGTCTTATTAAAAATCGACATAAAAGCAATATTATAAAAAAGAAAAGAAAAAAATAAACCCAGAATTTAAAGATTTCAGCACAATTTAAAAATCAAACTCATAATATATTTAATTCATCACGACACGAACAATTTTTTTACTAAGCTCTTGCAAACATCTAATGGCTCCATATTTAAGTCCACACAATGCGCATGCCGATTTCCCGATCTGTTTAGGAGTTGAGTTTTTTTATAGGAGTTGTAAAAATACTCATAAGTTATAAATACACCAACATTGAAATCAAATTGATGTAGAACTATCGATTTTGTCCCCTGGGCCAAAGGATAGTTTGCAAATAGATTAAATTAACAGGTTCAGAAAAATGCATAATGAAAATTGACAATTTTACCAACAAATTAATTCATTTCCTTCAGTAATATGTCAAACTCTAGAGCAGGCATTGCCGACCCAGGGCCCACGAGCCACAGGGTGTTTTTGTTATAAATCATTAAATAAATAATAATAAAACATAGTTATTTAATAATCATGACACACTCTGGATTTCCGACATAAAGAATATACTATATTTATCAATATATAAAAAATGTTATTTTAATGTGAGCAAAAATTATAGTAATATTATACTTGTATATAGACAAAAAAAAATACAACATTTACAAAATAATACTCATAATGTAGGTAATATTACACTAATAAAGTGAATTATATTTCTATTCGTTAAAAAAATCAATTTAAGAATTTGTCGGCCCTTATGGTTTAGTGATTATCATTTGGCTCACGAATCAAAGGTCCCTGGTCGTTTCCTGTGTTTTTGATGGTATCATAAGTATTAAAATAGTGAACCTAGTAGCAACGTTTGGAGCACGTTTCCTCATTTTCTGGTATTAACATTTTAAAACGCCTATTAATTAAAAAAAATTATACGTGCAGTCTGCGAGCCTTTAACCAATATCGGTTTTAGCACTCACCCCCAAAAAGGTTGTCCACCCCTGCTTTAGTTTCCTAAAATGTTCGTATTTTAGTCCCTCGCCAGGTTTATGATATTTATAATTTAAAAATTATAAAATATGGGTGTGTAATTCATAATTTATAGTAAATAATTAATAAGGTATTTTGTCTACAACAGGAAACTCTGCTAAGAGAGTTCTCGAAAAGCCGTTCCCAAATAGTAGGGTAAAGCTAGGATAGAGGAGAGGTCAACTAATAATAAGGTCTTTCAAAATAAGTCCACAATTTTAGTTTCTCTAATATCGGATAAAATAATCGAATTAAATGAATGGGAAATATGAACGCCTTTTATGTGGTCGAATACAAAATCTTAAGTGGAGTATTTGGAACGGTGCAGGAAAATCGGAAAAGATGAAACTACAAAAAAAATTCTTAGCTCCAAAATAAAGGGTTTTTATTTTAATTGTTTATATTATTCCCATTTGATATATTAGGTCCTTACATATGAAATTGGCGTTTTGCCGTACTGGCAACTTTGATCTCAAATATCTTCTCTTTGGTTAGGAATTCCAAATTCAAATTTATACAGCTATTTACTCAAGTATTTGTGTTTCGAAAATTATAATTCATTTGTTTTTTCCTCAATTGTTTTTTTTCTTTGCGTCACTCTGTTTACAAAATGGAAAACTTGAAATATCGCGTTATTTACGAGTACGAGTTCCACCGTGGCACCAGTGCTGCAGAAACGGCTCGAAGGATTAATGATGTGTATGGCGACGGTGCCGCAAAAGAAAACACAGCGGATCCATCGCAAACCACGTCCGAGTTAGCTGCAGGCTGCGGTGTTAGTGATAAAACTGTTTTAATCCACTTGAAGCAAATTGGGAAGGTGAAAAAGCTTGAAAGGTGGGTACCTCACGAATTGAGTGAAGCAAATCAACAAACGCGCGTTGACTGCTGCGTTGCATTACTCAACCGGCACAATAATGAAGGGATTTTGAATCGAATCATTACCTGTGATGAAAAGTAGATCCTGTATGATAATCGGAAGCGCTCATCGCAATGGCTGAACCCTGCCGAACCAGCCAAACCATGCCCCAAGCGAAAATTGACTCCAAAAAAGTTACTTGTGAGCGTTTGGTGGACTAGTGCTGGTGTCGTTCACTACAGCTTTCTTAAATCTGGCCAGACGATTACGGCAGATGTCTATTGTCAGCAACTGCAAACCATGATGGAAAAGCTAGCTGCTAAACAACCGAGGCTGGTTAATCGCTCTAGGCCACTGCTGCTTCATGATAACGCTAGACCACACACTGCACAACAGACGGCTACCAAATTAGAAGAGCTTCAATTGGAATGTCTAAGACATCCACCGTACTCTCCGGACCTTGCCCCAACAGATTACTATTTTTTTCGAAATTTGGATAACTTCTTGCACGGGAAAAAATTCAACTCCGATGGGGCAGTCCAATACGACTTCAAAGATTTTATTGATTCGCGTCCGAATGGTTTTTTTAGTAAAGGGATCGATGAACTACCTATGAGATGGCAAAAGTGCATAGATAGCAATGGTACATACTTTGATTAAATAAATATATTATATTAAAAAAAAATCAACTTTATGTTCCTCCCAAACAAAACGCCAATTTCATATGTAAGGACCTAATATATTTAACCCAGTCAAATTGAATAACAGTACAAAGAATAAATGATTAAAATTCTAAATATAACATGCAGACAACGGGAAAAATATTTCTCACGTTTCTCTGTGAAGTATACATACACACTTTATCGAAGAGTTTTAGTCTCAGTTTATACACCTATTATAGATATGGAAAATATCGGAAGATGTATTCACAAAGGTCATTCCGTATACGAGTGGTGATGCTCTTAACAATTCAGTTCATAAATGTGGGACCGAAAACAAAATATATTTACAATGGGGTAAATTATGTTAAATTATAAATAATAAAACAAATGAAACTAACAAATTAAAAATTTATAAAACAAATGACAAAATTTTGCTATTTTTTTTTAAAAAGAGCGTAGATCTTAACGCTTTCAAACTTATTTCGAAGAATACCCTTTAAAAATTATGAGATGGGGTCTAATCCATTCTCTTTAAAATAAAGGTATCACAGAAATGTCTTTTGGACTTATTCAACTATTAGGAAATTCCGAGTTCCTCTCGGGTTCCATATGATTGAGTTATGTTCTAATCTACTGATAAAATCAAGAAGATTAAAGAAAGTATGAACGGTATGGATATTATACCAACAGCCAAAATACCTTAAGGAAGCCCTCACTTAAGAAAGACGGACAGTTTCCGTCAGGATGCAGTAAGCTTAATGGTCACCTGGACGATTGCCTCCATGGCTTTATTGTTAAGTCTCACAATGTTATTTTATTAGACTTTAATCTAATGAGTTTATTCCCAACTAACCAGAAACGTACTAAAGAAGTCTTAAGTGAAAACCAGATTGGGAGCTTTTTAAAAAAAAACATCTAAGCTAGAAAATAAGCTCCTTATCAGTAAGGGCGCAGAAGTGGAACCATTCGAAGGTTGCTGGCTTGATTTCCCTGGGTACTAAATTCTTTTGTCCTTTAAAAAAATTGAGTATCCACATTGCGGCTCCTGTCTGGTTTTCACTTTAGGCCTCTTAACCTTTCCTTCCCTGTGTTGGGTATCTTCTACACGTTGCTTCTAATAACCATCAATATCTCCATAAATATAATAAATACAAGGTTAAGATTTTAGGTATTCCTCCATAATATATTTACGCATTGATTTAAAAAATAATATTAATTTTAATCAGAATTTATCGACTACATCGAGGTGTTTTGTAAAGATCGAAAACAAATTCGCATTTAAACCTGGTCTTGACGATAGGTGAATAGTATGCGGGAAGCGCGACACTATATTCGCATCTCACTCTTGCATACTAGATTGAATTGCGAAGAGCTGAATTGTCTCAACGTCGCAAACATAAGCGTAAGCGCCGGGGTATGCGACTGACGTTCCGCGCCACTAGTAGCTTCTAAGCTTGCAAATAGGTTAGACGTACGCCCATTCCGTGAGCGTTGCCAGATGGTTTTTTAATGTTTTCAGCAAATAAATCTCAATTATTATAATTTTTAACTTCAATTATAATTAGTTAAGGGGATTATCTATGAAGGTTCTTATTTTTCCGATTTAAAATCGCTAATTTTTTATTGCGTACTCACTACCCAACACCGGAGCACGCGTATTATTTTTATCACCGTAAGGGAAGGGTTAAACATACATTTCGGTTGGTTGACAAATATTGTCTCATTACAAAAAGACAGCGAGGTTGTACTGTGTACAATAAAAACGTGAAATATTTATATCACACCATTTGTTATAAGATGGCATCATGTGGAACAACGGAGTGGGGTTGAATGTTTGTTTGATTAATGTAAAAAACTTTAATGAAAGTCGATCGAAGAACGTTAATTTTAACCGCTTAGCAAATATGAAATTAAAAACTTACAATCGTTTAGATTGAATATTATATTTAAGATTTAAAAAGAAAAAGCTAAAAAAAGTGTAAAACGATAGAATCATTATTCCGCTTTTAGATTCCCTTTTTGAAAACCTTCCGAAAAAAATTGACCGTAAAGAATAAATACACATTTCTTTTGGCTATAAAAGGGCCATTCTGTCTAATGACGAATTCAATATTTATGTTAAGTGTACCTGCCAAGTTTTTATATTAGCTCCTCACCATTCGGGATGCGGGGGTGGTTTCATCCCTGATGTTTGCTACCTTCCCTAGGGGTCACTTAATGGATCGCTATTTCGTGTCTGGATCTTCAATTTAATTAGTTAAGTTAATTTCCCAGAATAATTCAAGAGATTACCTTTATCGCAATTTTGGGGTCATCCAAATACTACATGGAATGGAGTGGTTTAAGAGATTTCAAGTTGTATAATATATATACGAGTATATAACATTTTTTAAGTTGTCGTTTGAAATGAAAAAAAATGTTAATATTTAATTATTTCTGATATTATCTAAGAAATTAATTATCTCTGATTTTATAATGGATATGGAGTGTCGGGCTGAGGACCGATTTATGTCATTATTTTTTCTTTGTTTATTTCTTTATTAAGATATTCATTCTCTCGTCATTTATGTATGTAAAATAACACCATTTTCCTGACGGTGTAAGCAGAGAGGACAGATGGCCAAACTTTCTTATCATGATGTACTTCCTCGCCTCCTATCATTCATATATATTCTCATACATATCATTCTCGATTTACTCATTACCTTTTCTTCTATCAAAATATCATTCCCTTTTTCCAACCATACTTTTCTCAGTCATCCTTTACCATAACCGTTCCTCATGCTTGGAATATAAATTTGTTTAGTCAGTTTTTCGTTACCCTTTCATTAACCATGTCCAAACAACCTTAAAGTGTTCTTTTTCATAATATTTTAAATACAAATAACAAAATAAATCTTTTGAATTTGTTCTCCGTTTTGCTTACAATAACTAATTTGACCACTGAGAATTTACATTATATGATATATCACAATATTAAAAATATTTATTTATTTACTTTAAATTTGTAGAACAATCTTGTGGGCTTATTACCAGGTGGCAATCTCTTCCAACCAATCAGACAAAAGTAAAGGAAGTTACATAGTCGTAAAAAATATTCAAATCATCATTTACTTGTACAGAATTCGTGAACAATATATTTTAGTATAAATTAAAGTGAGATATCATCAATCAAAGGAAAAGAAAGGCATGGTGGAGAGAAAAGAAAAAAATAGTTATTTAAAAAGAACACGGAGATATTGCACAACCAATTGAAATAAATAAAATAGCAGAAACTAAAAATTTAAGCTTATGTATTATATTTTTTTTAAGAAAAAAAAAAAGGAAAAAGGGTCTCTGCCAAAATAAAATAATGGAAATGTGATACCTCGAAGGAGTGGCAGAGGATTGTACGAAGGAATAGCACGTGAAACTCTCAATTCTTAGACATTGATCCTTAACAAGGGGTGGCACTGGATTATTTATTTATTTATTGAGTTTAAAATTAATTATAAACTATTGTACTTTGTTTTATCAAACACTGTTTATTCCACTTTTTGTAACAGTATAACTCAACCGGTTTCAAGTTTTTCACCTCATCTTCAAGGGAGCACAAACAAGACTGAATTCGGTTCAAACTGGCACTGACATACACGCTTCTAACGGTAAACATTCGGGTTGGGGACTGGGGGTGGAGGGAGGGATGGGACAACCTCGGTGAGCAGTGGAGAAATTCTTGGGATATATGTGTTTGGTTGATGTTCACCTCGATGCGCTGACTTAAAAATTTCTAAGGTCTCTAATCTGTACAATTCATTTCCGTTACTACTGATATGTAAGAATTTAGCGTCACCGATAGAAAATGTATTGTTTTGACGGTGACAATACTTAATTAGCCATTTCAGAATAAATTAGAGGATTTGTTAAGGCGGATTTGTGTTCACGAAATTGTTTCCTTTTCTAAAGATTTTCTTGTATTACCTTTATATAAATTATCAGTCAGCACAAAAAAGTTTATACATACCATTGTTGCTTGGTACTCTTTTTTGCCTTTACCTTTAAATAAGTGTTTCCGGAGATTTACAGTGTTTGAAAAAACAAATTACAATGTTAATGTTAATAGTTAAGGCATTAACGTTGTGGAGGTTAAAATACATTGATTATGTTGTGGAGGTTAAAATAATTTATTTAAACAAACACTCTTGTTTGTGCTCCCCTGAAGATGAAGTGAAAGGCTTGAAACCGGTAGGGTTATACCGTTACAAAAAGTGGAATAAAGAGTGTTTGATGAAATAAATTACATAAAAATTAAAATGTCTTTAAACCTCCATAACGTTAATTGCTTAACTATAAATTATAAACTACTCGTATTTTTAACACACACATATTATTTAACATCCTGGAACTTACATTTATATATGTTTACGACTTCGAAAATACGTAAATTGTAAGTTGAAATAAGAAATATATGAATTACAGATTTTTTTAAATTAATAATTAATTGAAAGCTATGAATCATTCAATCTCCTTAGTCTGAAAACAAAATAAACATACTTGTTAAAAAAATAAATTATTTAGCATTTTTATGTAAATATATCTGGAGGATGTATTGCTTTAAAATTATTATATATCAATCAATTTATTATCTATATCTATGACTGTTTCTCAGCTAAGCTTACCTTGGATTACTTTTACCCTAGGCAGGCAGCTGGATAACCAGGAAGGCCACGAATAAGGTGGAAGGACAGCATGACGTCACCATCCCAAGACAGACCACCGTCACAAGCAGGTCATACGACCTAGACCAAAAGGAAGAAAAAGAAGAAGATAATCAACTGAAGATGAAAGATGCAAAATTTTCAAAACGTCATTAAATTATATTGTGAAACATTACGTGCGACTGTTTGATGTTTATACGAGTATATAAATACGATTATAGCCGTTGGGTTGTCATTTGTCTTAGAACAGGCACTAGGTCTAATGCGACAACCGATTTCCAACATTGCATCTTTAAACGTTTACTTATTAATATCCTTATAAACGTAAACCGCATTTTGCAATATGGTTTACGTTTATAAGATTGATAAACCTCCGGCGTCTTCACTGCTTGGATAATCGTCTTATTGGTGGGGTTGTATCTCGATTGTGAGGATGTTATGAGATGAGTTTAGACCTATTGATAACCTATATTTCTAAAATGTGTTTTCCCTTCCATTAACTGAATGTATATCTGTCATTACAGATATATGTTCAAGCAATGAAAGTGCAAATGTAAGAGGAAGAAGAAGGTAAGTATAGTTGGATCAAGTCAATGATATTCTGAAAGAAGCAAAAGTAGAAAGTCAGAGAAATCATAGAAGCTGTATGACAAAGCGTATGGATATAGATGTTTAGGGTGTGTGTCGAGATAGGATTATCTGGCGCTCTGTCCTCCATATTTACCTACCCCGACAGAGAAATGGAGTGATTGCATGTATGAACGTAAATAGCTTTTTGGTTTAATACGTATTAAGATTGGATTTCCTTCCATGTAATACGTATTTAGTTTGGTTTTATACGTATTAAGATTGAATTTACTTCCATTAAATACGTATTTAGTTTGGTTTAATACGTATTAAGATTAGATTTTCTTCCATATAATACGTAGTTAGTTTGGTTTAATACGTATTAAGATTGGATTTCCTTCCATTTAATACGTATTTAGTTTGGTTTAATACGTATTGAGATTGGATTTTCTTCCATATAATACGTAGTTAGTTTGGTTTAATACGTATTAAGATTCGATTTCCTTCCATATATTACGTAGTTTGGTTTAATACGTACAAATATTGGATTTCCTTCCATATAATACGTATGTTAGTTAGCTTGGTTTAATACGTATTAAGTTTGGTTTAATAAGTATTAAGATTGGATTACCTTCCATATAATACGTATTTAGTTAAAATTTCTTACGTCATTGTTTATACAGACTTTTTTACATAATTTTTGGAAGCTGAAAAATTATTTGGAACAGAAAAAATACTTGGAACCTTCAATTTTACTGAAACAGACTCTTTCAATCTGCCTGCACAATGAAATATAGAGTATATATAGCTTCAGTAGACCTTCCCTTCCAATTGATTTCCATTGCCCTATAAAATAGTGGTGCGACCAAAAAAGCTATCCCGGCTGTGGGTATCGCTGGCCAGTGATGGATGTGGTACTGCGAGCGACAGCGCCTCCCGGGGGAAGCGGTCCTGATGGATAGCCGGCCCTGGTCCAAGATCCAGCACTGGAAGAACCTATACAAATTTGTTGCGGTTTTCCCAGCGAAACACAAAGTTGTGTTGGAATGAAAGATCAAAAGGATACGAATATTCCAGGTGTTGATTGTGGTTGGTGAAGAGATATATGGGAAGCTAGAGACTTTAGTTTTATTTAGAAACACTTTGGATCTTATTTTATCGAATTTACTTATGATAAAAATTATTCAAAATTATTCAAACTTTATTCTCTGGAATATTGACAGTTAATTATTTTGTTATTCTACTGTGTCCTGGTGCGTGTCTCTACCTCTTATATTGAGGCTCTCTTCAGCTAGAACAATCCCAGTTTGTTACGAAAGCAATACTTAGGTCAGACTAGTTTCATTGTACATCGACAATATGTATGTGGTATATTTACCCGGAAGTACAAAAGTATAAGAGGAGCCAAATTTTTTGCATTCATCGTTTATATTAACTTTTTTATTTTTGCAAAAGGTTGTTAAGTACGAGTATTTTTCCTTTTGTTATTATACCAAATACACATTACTCTCGTAACATGCCGTAATCATTCCGCCTGAAAAGAGCCTCGAGATAAAAAATAGAAACACGTGTCGCAGGATTAATGTGATAATAAAAAAACTGTCTTTTTAAAGTTTACGATACACAAAATGCCTTAAATATCAATGTTTAAGCTGGAGTTGCTGACGTAGTGTCCGGTAGACCCATAGTATATTTATTAAAGCTTCATAGATAGATTTTTCAAGGTGGCTTTAACTGTACCGCGATTCTAGAAGCACTAAGTTTATATGTACCCAATAAATATAGCCGTGCAAGGAATCACCCTCTGTTCTACATACCAACTTACAGGACGAATATCATAGCTAAACACTCAGTCACGCGTGGTATAGAGATATTGAACCAACTGAATGACACTGTTGATATATTCTCGGTACCGCCTAGCAGTATGAGAAGAATCCTGGCTGATATTCTTCCTAACTACTAAGCTAACACTAGAAGCAGACCCTCTTTGTGTAACATGAGTAATCCGTGCAAAGTGGATAAAAAAATATAAAAAAATATTGCATCCCAAACTGCTAGAGCACCAATAAGTTTAATATATACGTACATTTATTTTGCAGTCCAATCTCGTTATAACCAGATGCCTATTTTGCAGATGTCGCAAATATATCTCAAACACACTCCACTGTGCACAATAATTTTCGAAGATTTTACGATTGATTATTTATTGGTACTTACAAACACTTCTCAGTGCGTTACTGACCTAGTAACCACGTAACTCCGTGTCCATGACAAATGAAGAAGATTTTGATCTCCTAGTGTGAATCGCACTGGATGGAAACTAATTTTGTCCCTACGTAAAACCGTGATTGGTGGTGGTATCATACTTAACTGACATTCTTCTTCTTCTTCTTTTAGACCTGTGGGACTGTTATGATCCTGCATCATCGTTTCCTTCTTGTGACGTCGACTGCCAGCTGTCTTTCCATCTTTTGGGAGGTCGTCCTGGAGGTCTGCTCGCTTGGGGAATACTGTCCCTGGCCATTATGACGGCTCATGGTTCCGCCATTCTGGATACATATTCGTTCCAGAACCTTCTTCTCTGTCGTCCCTGACATTGATCCATTAAAACTATGAGAGTGAACCTTTTTACAGTAACTTAAACTTTCCGAACAACCCAATTAACAAATGCACTATTTCATAGTTCTTTCACCACTCTAGAAGTTTTTTTTTCTTAGTTCCTCAACAAAACTACCAAATATGTAGTGAATACAGATTCTCAAAAAGAATTAACTTCTACGAAGGAAAAATAGTGTTTTCAGTGTCGCTGTTTTAGAAAGTTGAAGGAAAGATTTATGGCTATGCCGCCCTATAGCGCAGGGCCTTATTTTCTTATATGTTAGTGGTGCGATGCTTGCGGGTGGCCTATTTTTTTAATATTATTTAAAATAACACTTACAGAAAACGAATCAAGATTTTTACACCAAATCAAAATTACCAGTTTTGATTTTATACTTAGTATCGATGTTTGTTCAACAGATGAGTGAAAATGCTACAAATTCTGTACAATATATGAAAAAAATAAAACACGTTCCTCGATCAATTCAACTTCTACCCTCTTAAATTCTGAAAGTATTAAATTTAGTATATGTTCCTATCTGAGTATAGTAACCGCACTGTACTCTTGACAAATTCTTACTACTGGGTTATAGAAGTCGATGCTTCTTCTAAACGTTGCTAGCTGAACTAAGCAGATCTTCTAAGAGAGTGAGAGGAAATGCTTGAATCTATAATTTTCAGAGTTCACTGGGCCATCTTAGACTTTATAAAGAAACGCAAGATTAAATGTACGTTTATGAGCCTAAAGCAATTAAAGGTTGAAAAACGTATTTTTTTTCTGTAAGACCCAAAAACACTTAGCTATCCCTCCATTTAACACAGACACCTCAAAAATTGTTTCTAGATCGTCTTAACTAAATCACCGGTCAACCTATAGATAGGGTTCCATATCACAGAGGCATTCTAAAGATTGATTTTTATCGATGATTTATATTATAATAGGTGTTAACGATGATTTATATTATAATAGCCTTCAAAATGGAATGTCAAGTAGACGAAAGAGAGCATTTTCGACACCTTCTGTTCGCGTTCAATCGAGGGTATAAAGCTGCAAAAGCTGCTCGCGATATTTGCAAAGTGTACAATGAAGATGCTATGAATAAATGGACAGCTCGTCGATGATTTTTTCGTTTCAAAGACGGCAATTTCGATCTGAAAGACATGTAGCGTTCCTGACGACCAGTGGACTTCGATGCGAACCGCTGAAACCATATTATTCATGAAGATCCCCTTCAAACCACCGTAGAATTGTCTGAGCAGATGGATTGTAGTCACATGACTGTATACCGCCATCTACTATCTGTCATTTTATTCATAGCATCTTCACCGCACAATTCGCAAAATATTGCGAGCAGCTTTGACAGCTTTATTCCCTCGAATGAACGCGAACAGAAGGTGTCGAAAATGCTCACTTTCGTCTACTTGACATTCCATTTTGAAGGCTTGTAATCAAATAAAATAATATACGTAACGTAAAAGCCAACACAATATCTTGTAGAGCAGAAAATTTTCTTTCGAATGACGTATAACATTTACCATTTTGTTTTACTTTTGGTGAACATTTTTAAATTCGAAAAAAAAAAACGGACACAACTTATGTTAACACCCAATATAATATCGTCAATGATGAACAATTCTTAGATGATCTTGTAATTCTCATTGGGAATCTCAGCAACTTAAAAGACGTCTTCACTATCTCGTTCACAAGATAATAAATAAAACATAATTTTGAAACAGTATTTTTTTTTCAATTTTATATCGGACTTTACTATTACGCAATTAATATCATCGAATTCGGAACTTTGTGGCTGGTTGTCAATTAAAATTAACTTGATTGCAAAGGTTTTGACACTCTAAACTTGGTATTATAATGGAACGAGAACCAAAACAGAAATAAAGTAACCACTGTCAAATGATGTCATTTACTTTTGAAATGAGATATTTAAGGTTTATTTTCTTGTTAACGAGATAATCTTCTACGTCATGGCTTCAATGCTGATAAACGTGATCCAAACTGAAACTGGAGTATGTCATATACATTATTTATCGGTTGTCCCGGCATTCCATTATCCGCAAAGTTTTTTTTTGCAAAAACAGGCCGGTACCACTCCTCACCTGGTTAATTCTATTTAAAGTCGATTCATTTCCGCTTTTATAATATAACCCTTCACATTGTCAGTGACTATGGGTTTTTTTCGTCTTCTTTGCACAAACTGTGACTTATAAAGTTAAGAAATACAAATACTTATTGAAGTCCTTTACACGTGCATCTATTAGATGTTTTAAGATGAGTTTAAGAAGAGTTAATTAGATGTTTTAAGTGAAATCCGATTTTGAACGGAGAAGTAAAAAGAAAAACTGAACTAAGGAAATATGTGCTTAAAAGAGTGAGGGTAAGGGTATGTCGAAAAAGTTAAAAGGTGGTGAGTTTCATAAATGTATTTATCTGATTTTTATTAAATTCTGTTATGATGTATTAAAGCGAATCAATTTTAATTGTATACGTATATTTTTTTTTTAATTTCATTTATACTTCTCAATTTTTACAACGAAATACACAGATCCGTCCCCTGCTTAACTTTTCTTTTCTTGTGCTAAAAAAATCCGCTCGTCCCGGTGCTGTGTATTCAATACACGTCAATACACTTGTAAAAATGAGCGATTTAAAATCGGAAAAATAAGAATATTCATAGCCAATCGCTTAAAGTAATTAAATTTGAAGTCGAAAGTGATGGCAATTGAAATTTAATTGCTGAAAACCTGAAAAAAAATCATCGGCCGACGTTCACAAAACGTGCGTTCCCGCATACCAAAGTAGAGTGAGAGTGAGACGTGAATAGCGTCGCTTCCTCACACATAGCGGTTTTTTTGAATGAATATACCTACGTCACACACTGGCACATGTTTGATTGTATTGGTGAATTCATTCCCGATTTTCACAAAATATCTCTGATATGGCCGATAAGTGCTAATTATTATTAATATTATTTTTTTCATTCAATGCGTAAATGTATTACGGAGGTATATCTAAAATCTGAACCCAGTATTTATTATATTTCAAGGGATATTAAAAGTTTTAGAAGCAATGCGTACTAGTTACAAATCACAAGGAAGGAGGGGTTAACAAGGCGTATGCCCGTCCTCGCCATCGATGCTGGACCTCACAGTCAAGAATCTTCTCACCATTTCAATGTCAATTCAATTTTAAAGCAAATTTGTGCCATGTAGTTTATTTTTTTTAATTACGTAAGTCGTTGCACAGTAACACACTCACGTGCAACTCCACTGTGCTAGATTAGATGGCACACCAAAGTGAGATGGACAGAGCACCCGGTATTTTTTTAAATATTTTTTTGTTAGAAATAATAGATTTGACCGAAGTCATACGTATTCTAAAACCTTCGAATACTAGGCGGAAAAATGCCTATGTCATTTGAGAGACTAAATACATCACAGGGTTCGAATCTAAGAGAAGTCCAGTGCGTTACCGCACGGTAATGTATATCAACGCTGAATAGGAAGGCAGGTAGGTTTCACAAAAGAAAACAAAAAAAAAATAATGAAAAATGTATAGAGCAGTGATAATAGTAAGAATTCCTCGAATCATCAAAGTGCACAAAAAAGAGCATCTAAATTGGAAAGATTTATTATTATGCAAATATTTCATGCATTTTATTTAATCTCATTGTAAAATAAATTGAAACGTAAATTTAAATCCAAAAGGAACTTGAAATAAATAAATGACTATAAAAGTTGTACAAGAAAGGGGATAGAAAATATTGAGACTAAGGGAGTAAATGTAACAAGGTGGCTTTCACGTGGTGAAAGCGAGGAGTAAGGAGCTTTTGGTGAATGACTGATTTGTATGTAGAGAATATGATGAGAGGTTCTTGGACATGCTCTTGATGTGGTTATTGAGGTTATAACGCGGTTGAAATAATTAATGTGAAGGCTTAATTTATGTTATGAATAAATTGTGTATATTTCAGTCGGGTGTTTTATTATCAAGTGATATATGGTTTAAACGATTAGTAAAAAGCAGAAAAAAATAACATAAAGGTTTGTCAGTTTGGTGGTTTATTTCTTAAATAACTTTTATGCAAAAATGCGTCTCAAACCCTGGTGTCAATCCTGTTGCAGGATGTTGTCGGGAAGATATGAGGGGGTAGAGGCCATTAATCACGGCTCAAGCAGAGTTATGCCGGTGCACGACCCTCGCAGCATCCCTGCTGCAGATGTATCTCGTCTTAATTACGCCAGCAACAAGCTCCCGGGATCCACAGCCGAGATTGCAAGTGCCGCTACACCCTGTTATTATTATAACTATGTTATTATACTGTTTATTTTAAGTTAACGTGTTCTTGTGTACACAACAAGGACATAAAACTACGTTGGGTTAATTAATTCTATATATTTAATACAGTTGCTATAAAAATAGCGTAAACATTACAAACTATCATTAGTTCATTTCTGTACATAATTTAAAACTTAATACTTTACAAGTAGCGTTCCGAGCTCTTTTCCAAGCAAATTAATAATTTATTCTATGTTAATACACATCTGCGGCCGGGTGATAAGAAACCTGCCTTTCAGCCTGGAGTTGCGGGTTAGTTTATCGTTGGTACTCTATTTTATAATGGTCAGATTAATTTTTCTATATTTTTGGTATCAAATAATTCCATCACCCATCATTGACACGAATACCTAAAAATACTAACTACGGTGCCCTATTTTAAATGTAAAAGATTGTGCAAAACGTAGTATCGCAATCCTCAGACATACGTCATTACGACTATGTTAACGTTGCTAACTTCATTCCAAACGTATTGAATGTATATTATCATGAAATATTAGTCTAGTGTGCAAATCATTTGAGCAATTTTATTGATGTCATTTTTAAGATGAAACAATAAAAGTTGTCTTTTTCTGCGTTGGGTGCATTTTTATAACTGTAAGGCCGTGCTATAACGTACTGGTCTTCCGTGCGGAACCCTGTGCTATGTTACTCTCCTCGAACAACACATGCATTTTATCAGCTGTTGGGAGGTATAACTTTACCCATGTCTTCGGTTGTGTATATTCTAACAAAAAAGAATGAAAAATAAAACATGTTGACGTGCATAATAAATATGACTTTAAGGGGGATTAAAAGAGGGTAGAAAACACCCACATACATGGATTTTTATTATTCCTATCTTCCTAGTTTCTATCCTCAACTATGTTTTGCAATTATCACAACATTATGAGCCTTTGAGAGAGTTGCTCTGATCAAATATATAAAACCAGTCATACTTTTCCCGTAAATTCTTTATTCACTTTTGCCTTAAAAATTTTCCCTGCAAAATCAGTTCAACGATCTCACATATTTTTGTTCCAGGCACAATTGAACCTACTTATTTTGATGGAAGATAATACTTTTCTTTCACTATATTAGAGGCATCACTGTTGTACGTAGATGAACCATGATTCATCTTTAGTTTGTCCAAGCTCACTTGTGAAGGATGTTGAGTCAGCTGCTAGTCTTTATTTTGACGGTCGTTACATGAGCCTTATAACATACGTCAGTGTTTTGTTCAAAGTTACTCCTAGATACTAAAAGTATGGAACAATAGGCGTCCCTTTTTTCACCAAAAATCATATCAACACGTGTGTTTGGATCTTGTGAGTTGTTAAGATGGAACGATGTCACTGATATTCCTGACAGGTTTAGCTTTAGACACGTCTTTCAAGTAATTCTCCTCTTTAAAAAGACCCTTAAAAAGTTAAGTCCACCGACTTGATCACATATTGGATTCGTATCAACGTTGCGGGCCTCCGAAATAAAAAAAATATTCACTGGTGTTTCGTAATTGTCGATTGCTGTATAGCTATACACCTGCCATGTGTGCGGTGTTAAACCATGTACACAAAATAATATGAATAAAAATAAACTGTAGTAATACCAATAAAATAAATTATTTTAAACATTGCACGAATATTTTTAAATAATACTCTGGATTTATTATACATCCAAAATAGCAAATGTCTCTTTTACTTTATGTATTATATTACTGGTAAATGTTCTCAATAACATACGCAAGAACGGGTCTTCCAGCCGCTATGCCTGTTGGAAGGGCCTTAACTCTTTTGAACGGGACTGCTTCGGATATTGACATATTTAATATCACATTACCAAAAGCAAAAGTAAATTTTCTTCTAAGATTGAGCGCGTTAGAAAGAACTCATCAACGTACCTAATGGACTTTGATTATATGTGTATGTTTGTGTGTTTATATGTATGCATATTAAAGATCTGGATGTCTTGTTCCACAGCAATCTCGCATTTGGTCCTCACATAGAAATTATGTGCAACTCAGCTTATAAAACTCTAGGATTTGTTATGAGAATCTCTAAGTCGTTTGAAAACCAAATGGTGCTCAAAACGTTGTTTAATTCATTGACCCGTAGCAAACTAGAAAGCAATGCTTGCATTTGGAGCCCGGTGGGGGCGCAGAACTCGCTCATGGTGGAGAAAGTACAAAAAAAATATCTACGATATCTCTATATGAGTGAGTTTGGTGTCTATCCATGACTTTATCCTACTCAGTTTCTGCTGGGCATGTTCGGGTATAACTCCTTGAGCGTAAGAAGAGATCTGCGTCTCCTGGTATACGTTGTCAAACTCGTTCGAGGAGTTGTGAGCTGTCCAGCATTACTACAAAGATTAGCGTTAAATGTTCCTAACAATTACACTAGACTGCGCCGGCAAGAACTGTTCTCAATAACATACTCAAGAACGGGTCTCCCAGCCGCTATGCTGGTTGGAAGGGCCTTAACTCTTTTGAACGGGACTGCTTCGGATATTGACATATTTCATATCACATTACTAAAAAGCAAAAGTAAATTTTCTTTCAAGATTGAGTGCGTTAGAAAACACTCATTAACGTATTTAAGTGACTTTGAATATATGTGTATGTTTGTGTGTATATATGTATGCATATACATTATTTTATATAAAAAAAAATATTCTATAAAAATTTTCTTTATTTTTTATGTTAACATTTCTCGTATTTTTCAATGTTATTATTGGACTAAGCCTGTTTTGAGAAATAAATGAAATTTAAACAATATAAAATGTATGATTGTTTGTTTGTCCGTGGAATCAAAATGTAAATATAATATGAAATATTAAACGTGTGCAAATTAAAACGATGTAAAATGCACGCTTGTTTGTTTGCCCGTGGAATCAAAATGTGAATATAATATGAAATATCAAACGTATGCAAATTAAAATTGTTAACATTTATATTTTTGTTCAGTTCTACTATCAGAAACAGAGTATTAAATAAAATAAACAGCGTGGGAACGTGTCGGCAAAATAAGGGCGTAAACGCTTACAAATAGTTTTCAACTATTTCAGAAAAAAGTAAATGACTCCAATTTTTGAGAGGGTATTGTGTTTCTTACTCCCATAAATTAATGAGATATGAAAGTTATTATTAGCATAAATAATTAGAAGACGGAAATTGGAGGCCTAACTGTTGACATTCACTCGAAATAATTGGAAGTTCTAGGTTTGATTCCGGGGGGGTGGGGGGGGACTTAATGCCGGACTGATTTTACTAATTTTATCGTTAATTTTTGTAATGCTTTTTTGGCAAAACATAAATGCAAAGACTAGCATATTAACGTTTCCTTCCCTGTGTTGGGTATCTTCTACACGTTGCTTCTAATAACCATCAATATCTCTATAAATATAATAAATACAAGGTTAAGATTTTAGCTATTCCTCCATAATATATTTACGCATTGATTTAAAAAATAATATTAATAATAATCAGAATTTATCGACTACATCGTAGGTGTTTTGTGAAGATCAGAAACAAATTCGCATTTAAACGCTGTGAGTGCCTCGTCTTGACGATAGGTGAAGAGTATGCGGGAAGCGCGACACTATATTCGCATCTCACTCTTGCATACTTCACTGAATTGCGAGGAGCTCAATTGTCTCAATCGTCGCAAGCGTAAGCCACTACCTTTCCGCGCCGCAGTAGCTTTTGGGCTTGCAAACAGATTAGACCTACGCTCGTTCCGTGAGCGTTGCCAGATGGTTTTTTAATGTTTTCAGCAAATAAATATCAATTGTTATAATTTTTAACTTCAATTATAATTATTAAGGGTATTATCTATGAATGTTCTTATTTTTCCGATTTAAAATCGCGAATTTTTGATCGCGTACTTACTACCCAACACCGGAGCGCGCGTTTCAATTTTAACATTTTAACACCGTAAGGGAAGGGTTAACTCTGCCAATCCTCTTAGAACTATGACATATTTGCTATCAGAAATTTCGGTTTGTTATGTTGAAACTATTTTTGCATGAAATGGAACAGCTTACACATTATGAACCAATATACTCTAAAGCTTCGTCTTTCCACAAGATACCTGATAATCATACTGAATCACGAGGGATAGCCCATCGTATTAGAGTTAAAAACTGCATAACCGCGCGGTAACTCCCCTCGAATTTTACAGATATTTTTTCCGCCTTGTACACGAAACTTTGAGTTTGACATCACCATGAACTTGCGATCGAAATTTTGATCTTGCCATCAAAGCATTGAGTTTGTCATCGGAACTTTGATTTTCTGCTGAATAATTTTATTTGTAGGTATAATGATACCCATAACTTCAATCATATAAATTATTTTAAAAAATGGAGAAAACGGTCAGATAAAACTTTGGTCGTGTCACTTTGGTTTGCTATCGGATCTAGTAAAGCGATGTGGCCGATGATTTGGTGGTGTGCAACGGCTCATTTACTTGTAAAGAAACCAAAAACATCGTGGCACAGCATCGTTTTCCAACTCAATTGACGTTGAAATGGCGACGAGACCTTCGACTGCGAGACTTAGCAACGACGACGTGAGTTGAGATTTGCTATCAACATGAATTTTTACAACGTTTCTGCTAAGAAATGCGAAGATTTGAATCAATGAGAGATAATTTTTTTGTAAATTTACTATAGTCCATTATGACATAAAAATTTTCACAGACACCATCGGAATATCCGAGTGCCAGTTTTTATGAATGAAGGTAAAACGTGAACGTAGAAAATGACTGAAAGGAAGCAAATAAATTATTTAAACATGCGTAGACTAATACAATTATATGGGGTGAATATGGAATGAAGCGAAAAGGAATGAATGTGAACTTAAAGCTGATATACTCGTGTGGCGGTCGTCGCACACGCGGTCAATGACCGATGAAATAACCTTTGCATTCCTTAGCAATGCTAAACAAACAAGTACGAAGTTCACGCGCCGGTCATTCAACTCATAGCCGAAGCGGACCGCATTCCATACCGGAGCGAGAACGCACCACGTCTGTCCCGCCGGTTCCGTACGAAGGATATCTTGCTCGCATTCCCGCACACACGCGGAAATAGTATAAATACCTACATTTACTAATAAAAACTCTTCTTCCGCATTGCGATCCAAAACGTGTTTTATTTATCAACAAATCATCATCATCTCTTCCCTTAAGGACCATTCTCCTAAACTTGTAAGAAATTAGATCAAGAAGAGCACTCTAAGATGAATTAGATGTGTAGAACGAATGAAAAAAACTAACAAAACAAACATGCAGTGCAAACATGCGTGGGTGGCATTGCAGACAAAGACCAAGGAAATTGTGTTTGTATCAAATGAATTATATAATATTTTGAAAGAAGGAAATGTAAAAGTCAGAAAAATCCAAGAATTTTTTTGAGAAGGTTTTAGGAGATGTGTCCTAGAGGGAGAGATGACGATGATTTGTTGATAAATAAAACACGTTTTAGATCGCAATGCGGAAAAAGAGAAATTTTATTGGTAACGTAGGTATTTATACTATTCCCGCGTGTGTGCGGGAATGCAAGCAAGATATCTCGCCGTCTCGTTTCTGCATCCGCAAAACGATTAATGTCGTATGTAGGTGATAATTTATTTACGGAACTGGCGAGACAGATGTGGTGCGTTCTCGCTCTAGCATGGAATGCGCTCCGCTCCCGGCAATGAGTTGAATGACCGGCGCGTGGACTTGGTACTTGTTTGTTTTGCATTGCTAAGGAATGCAAAGGTCATTTCATCGGTCATTGACCGCGTGTGTGACCGCCACAAGGTGAATGGATGTTCAAGAAGCGAAATATGTGTGTCATGCAATGAAAATCTGGCGCGATATCCTCTCTACCTAATCTAACAGGGAAACGCGTGATTGTGTATATATTTGTATAAAAAAATTAAACACTAATAAAGTAACACAATAAAAAAGGTACGCCCTTTTCACACTTATCTCAATAAATTGAATTTACCAATCCAGCATTGATGAAATTGCTTTCAAGTGAAAAATAAACATCGTTTTAAAATCAGTCGGTATTCCCAATTAACATTCCCAGTCCCAGCTCCGTGTAAATGTCGATGCTAAAAATATAATGTAAATCCAATGTAAGTAGGCCGTGTTTCTTTTTTATTTGAATATTCTCGTACGGGGAAATGTTCAGTGTTCATACGCGCGCTTGTTCAGTTTTTCAGTGTTTATACGCTGAACATTTTGTTACGCCTGAATGAACAAACAAATACGTATGTTCTCTTTTTTTACATTTCACTCATAAACATGTAAATTTTGACATTTCCATCATAAAAGATGAAATGAAACAACTTCTCATTATTATATTTTTTTGATTTTGTGTATGTTTTTCACACATTTTAATAATTCACAACAAGTTTATTTGTTTTTGTTAATTTGCTTATCTTTTTAGTTTCAAAAATATGTTGTATTGTTTATAGTTAAGGCAATAACATTCTTGAGGTTTAAAGACAATGTAATTTGTTTTATCAAACACTGTTTATTCCACTTTTTGTAGCGGTATAAGCCTACCGGTTTCAAGGCTTTCACCTCATCATCAGGGGAGCACAAACAAGACTGAATTATATTCGAACTGGTACCGACATACACGCTTCTAACGGTAAACATTTGGGTTTGGGAATGTGGGACGAGGGAGGGAGGACACAATCTCGAGATTCTTGGGATATACATTTAGCGAATGTCCTTGAAGGACGCGATGACGATTTTGATTGTTTGGTATTTAAATAAAATACGTCAATTAGCAATGCGGAAAGAGAGAGTGAATGAATCAATAAATAATAAGTAATGATTAATGATGCTTTATTTATCGGTAAGTAGGTATTTATACATTTCAGAATGGGCGCGGGAGTGCGCCCGCAATATATTTTTATCTCGCTTCTGTGCGTGCAGAAATGGTCGATTGAAATATTGCAGACATCGCAAGTAATATTGTGGGTAGACAATTTGTTGGCAAAAACGGTGAGACAGCGTGATGCGTTCTCTTTCTACTGTGGAATGTATCGTAAATAGTATTTGTGGGTAAACAATTTCAATGTTTTGGTATGCGACCTTTGGACATATCCGAAGGTCGTTTCGTCGGTCGTTGACCGTGTGTGACGACAATATTCAGCGACGACAGTAGTTTCTACATACATATGTGTTTGCCAGATGTTCCCCCGATGCACTGACTTAGAAATTTCTAGGGTCATGTTTGGGTTTTACTGTTACAAAAAGTGGAATAAACAGTATTTGATGAAACAAATTACGAAAAATATGTTATAAAATATTTTAATTTAATTAATTATCATTTCACATAAGATAATTAACATTTACTTTTTATTTATTTCAGAAGTAAAATATCAAATTCAATCCATCTCCGAATGGACTAAGGAGCATTGCTTACTCATTAATCCTACGAAGTCTTAAAATATCCTCATCCGCAGTCCTCACTTCTTAGTAAATTTGCTTCCTCTAATATTACTTAATGATTCAATAATACCATTAAAAGAAACCGTTAAAAACCTAGGAGTGCTAATAGATAACACTTTCTTATGGCAAGATCAAATACATGAGGTAAGCTGAAGGATCTTCTTCAGCCTTCATGTCCTTCGAGTGCTGCAAAGATAACTGCCTACTTAAACAAAATTTTAATTGCGCAATCTTTGCTGTTTTTTTTGTTTTGTTTGCTGACTTTTTTATAAGGATATTACGGAGGAACGGCTGGACAAAATTCAGGGTCTTCAAAATGTTTATCTAACATTTATTTTTAACTTGTTTGAGTGCGATCATATCACTTCATACCAGAAGGCGCTAAACTAGTTAACGTGAGAGAAATACGCTAAATTCACATACTATTTCTAGTAATAAGGGATGATTGAGTATAAATCAGAATATACTAAAGAAAATGTAACATGGTCCCTATAACGTCTCACAAATTTATCCCAATACAACCTTGAAACGACGTTCAGTAATTTTAATTATTTTATCAACTTTAATACAAGCCTCGATTCTAATAAATAGCAAGTTATTTAGGTAAAGACATTTCATAAAACTAACAATAATGACAAAGTATTACATCTCGTTACAAATTACCAGAAAATATGTCAGTTTATTGTACAAATTAGCAATATTGTACAAAGACAGTTTGTTAATATCAAATAATATTCGGCGACGTTCGTCAAAAGTCACTACGTTAGTCTGCATTGGCTAGGGATGGAGTATACGATAATTAGATATTCGATTTTTTATGCATAAAATGAAATGGTTGTAATTAGTTGTAATTTATAGTGGATCTTGGCCTATTTAAATATAGATACTAATCATAAAATACATTAGAAAGTCAGTTTTAATGAAAATTAGGAATAAAAACGTCAGTTTAGAGAGAAACAATTTTTTGATTTATAAAAAAACCATTCGATTTGTAAAAAAAAATTTATTTACCCCATCCCTTTGAGACATGACCTTTTAAATGCTACAGGGACCATGCTACATTTTCTTGAGTATATAAACTTTTTTTAAAAGGTTTGGGCTAGAACGAGTATCGGATCTGCCAATTCAAATTTTATAAAGCGCCGTTTAGAGAGCCAAATTTCCTAATTGGTGTTCTAACTTGGGACACGAACCCACTTTTACTGAAAAAATCATATCTGGCAGTTATAATCGTAGAAGCGCCCAAACAAACCATGTATAATGCTTTCTTTATGTCATGTGGTTATGTCTTCCAAACTACGAGAAAGATGTTGAATCTATGCGAAAGATTAATTTATTTAAAAGGCCAAATTAAAAAAAACAATATTGAAATATTACCATTATCGTATTACGAGGCATATCCAAAAACTAAGTGTACTGAATTTTTGTAGGTTACAATTTTTTTTATTTAAACAAAAAAATTACGTGGTTACCGTAGTACATATGTAAGCTATTTTTCGACATAGTCGCCATTCCTCTCAATGCAGGTGGTGAAGCGGGGCATCAACTTTTTGATGCCTTCCTCGAAGCAGTTTCCCACCAACCCCTCCGTCCACTTCTCCACCTCCTCCATTACCTCATCGTCGGTTGAAAACCTTTTTTCACCCATGTGCAGCTTCAGGGAGGTAAAGAGATAGTAATCTGAAGGTGCTAGGTCAGGGGAATGCGCGGGATGGTTCAGGGCATCCCATTTAAACGAGGCGAGCAGTTCCTTCGTGGCGTTGGCCATGTGTGGTCTTGCATTATCGTGCAGCAGGCAGACTCCCTTTGTCAGCATGCCTCTCCTCTTGTTCTGAATCGCCCTCCGCAATTTTTTTAGGGTCTCACAGTATCTTGCAGAGTTGATGGTCTCCCCTTGAGGCATATATTCAATTAAAATTATGCCTTGACAGTCCCAAAACACGGATGTCATGATTTTCTTGGCTGAAATTGTGGTTTTGAACTTTTTGGCGGTGGGTGAAGAGGTGTGACGCCACTGTTGAGACTGCCTTTTGGTTTCAGGCGCATAGTGTGCAACCCGGAGAAATTCATCTACATGGAGTTTGCAGCGCCTCAAAAACTCTTGCCTTTTTACAAAATTTCGCATTTGGCGGGAGATTGGTTTGACATTTTTCACGAAACGTGTTGTCGCGTCGACACTTCTCAACGTACTGATCTCGAACCGGTCTAGTTGCGGAGGGGAAGGGTCAGGCTATACGGAAATGTAGCCAACATGTCGAAAATAAAATCCATCCAGTCGTGAGAGCCTCAGTACACTTACTTTCTAGATACACCTCGTATATAAAACGTTCCTTATATACAGAATTACCTGGTGGACTTATTGTAATGTGGCAGTATCTTCCAGCCAACTAGAAAGACGTCTATGAGGACTTCAGTGAAAACTAGATTGAAAACCTTTTTTTAAAATCAGGATTCCAGCGGTAATTAAACCCCCAACCTCCAGGTCGAAAGACAGGTGTCTATTCAACTAGACTATGGAGTTCGTCGAGAGTAAGTGTCTTTTCATAAACTTAAAATAATTAATTGCCCAGTAGTTTTTTTAACCCTTGTGCTGCTGGCCATATCCGTCCAGGTTATCCGAAATATTAATACAGTAAAAAATTAAAATATCAATAAATCACAAGATTGATAAAACCAGGTATCTCAGCAAACGATTGTATTTTAAGTGATTTGAAAAAAATGTGGTTACATTGAGAGATTGTAAAAAAATTACAAGGTTTTTCCTTTCATATTTTCAGGGGGTTGTTTTCACAGAAACGCTGCCTGAAAACCCCATCACTCTTATAAGGAGAGAGATGCGGAGCAAAAACAAAAGGACTATTTTGATATTCGCAAAAAGAAATTTAAAAATGTTATCTTTTTGTTACTTGAAAAATGTACGACTCTTGTAATTAATTATGAAAAATTTTCACGACGACAAGAAGGGGGTAGTGGAATAGGAAAAAAACATACTTTCAGTATAATTCATTCTTATTATATATTTTTTAGAAAAGGTGAGAGGGTGTAGGTAAACCCTTTTATGGAGAAAGGATTTATGGTCCTTTCGGTAGTACTATATTTCTCCAAGTATGGTTCAAGTTGCAATCTTGATCAATATTGGTGTTTGAAATACTAGGAATTTGTATGTTGAATATTTTTGTCATTGTTGTACTATTTAGATAAATAACTTAATAATTTTTAATGATAGCAACATATTTATTTATAACAACACTTGTATTGTAAAAACAATCTAGTGAGATTATTGCCAGGCGGCAATCTCTTCCGACCCACCAGACAAAAGTAAATTAAGCAAGTTACATGGCCGCATAAATCATTCAAATTACTATCCATCCCCACGAAATCCATAAACACATACGTGAGCATATTCCCACGAACCTCACAAAGATGGACAATAGCCCGATCTTTCTTTTTCATGTAAAGTGAAATATTACCAATCAAAAGAAAAGGAAGGGATGGTGGAGAGGAAAGGAAAAGAAAAATCAGGAATGAAACACGTTATTTCACTGACTAGAAATGAAGAGATTTTTCAGTCGCTTCTTAAAGCACGCAAAGGACAGTCAAGCAGTCAATACAATCAATTCAGTTAATGAAATAAAAGGTTCACTGACATAAAACTTATGTGGCTTAGTTGGTAAAACGCTTGTCTCCTAAGTCGGGGGCTGCGAGATTGATTCCCGTTGGATTCAAATTTTTTTTGAAAAGGATCCAGTCTGGTTTTCACTTTTTTAACAGCCCATGTGTTTTCTATATCTCAAAATCTTTCCATAAAATTCTTGAAAAATCCAATTCTTCTTGGTCTATGTAAGCGTTGTTCCACTAAAAACAAATCTAAGTTCTTTACCACTATACAGCAAGTCTTCGACAATTACGTAAGTCTATTTAGTAATATTTTGTGGTACATACTAGGTAGGTCCAGAAAGTAAGTGTACTGAATTTTTGTAGGTTACATTTTTTTTTAATTAAACATAAAAATTACGTGGTTACCGTAGTACATATGTAAGCTATTTTTCGACATAGTCGCCATTCCTCTCAATGCAGGAGGTTTTCCCTTCCAAACGAGATAATGGATGACGCCCCGTATTTCGCACTTGGCGGGAGATTGGATTTACATTTTTCACGAAACGTGTTGTCGCGTCGACACTTCTCAACGTACTGACCTCGAACCGGTCTCGTTGCGGAGGGGAAGGGTCAGGCTACTGTCAGGACCTGAGGCCTTGCTTGACGACCTCGACGTGTATTTGAATTTTATGTTTTTTTTCTTCTTTTTTTCCTTTTTTCCATACTTGAATATCTTATGCATTACTTTATTGTATACTGTGTATTTGAATTTTATGTTTTCTTCTTTCTTTTCTTCCTTTTTTGATATTCGAAATTTTGTGCATTATTGTATCGTATACGGTGTATAATTTTGTATATTATTTTGGTTGACTGCGTATAACTCGGTAAAGAATTGAAAGCGATTCAGGACCGTTAAAACGACAAAGCGTAGGCTTGGACTTCAGCCAAGTCGGTCGGGCGGGAATTGACTCAAGTACCGTCTGTTGGCGGTCATTTTGTGTTGCATTTTGTGTATGAGTTGAGGATTTTATTTATTAATTAAATAAAATATAATAACCAACTAATAACGTGCGGCTGATAAAAGCTGTGCGAGTGTAGGTAGTTATTTTCTAAAATTAGAAAAAATCGAGTTGAGCGTAGTTTTACGAGGAGTATAATCTCGAATTTGGCCGGTAATCGGATAGGCAGAGCTAGTGGAACGCCATAGTTTCTTGTGATTGGCCAGGTGACTAGCAACTAATAGAAGTTGCAATTGCAAGGAATAATTCGTTACGTTTTCTTTCTGTTTGGATAGTGTTAGTGGCGTATTCAGGAGTTTGGATCGCTTTGATAATTTTTAAATCATCAACAAAAAATAGATTATTTAGAGCACTAAGTTTGTCAACTATAACATTATTCGTTCAGAGCCGTCCGGCTGTTTCGCTAATTAAGTTTGACGAAAATTAGCTGTCGTACATCTGGTCGGCGAGATTAGTAGTAGACCGGTGTTATAATAGCGTGGCCGGGTAATCGAACTTTATTAAATTATTATATTTTAGGCCTTTAAGGTAGAGTTGTTTTCTTCAATTACATGCGATTGGAATTTCTGGTGAAGGCTATTCCTGAGATTAGGAACACGTATTAATAACAGCGTGGCCTAGAGTCCTTGGGATTTCCAATCTTTCAGATAGAACTCTTCTCCTGCTAGCTGAGGATAAAAGTTCATAATGAGTCCTATTGACAATATTACGAGTGCAACTAAGGAGAGATTGATTGGGGAATTGATGGAGAGGGGAATCACTCCGGGTAACAAACTCCCCGGGTTACGTCGACAGGCAGGGAATCACAATAGGGGCTTCGTTCACTCTGCTACGGAACAGGTTATATTGCCTCAGAAATCTAAGGCACATGTCGATTTGCGAGGGGCCCCGGAATTTTCTATGGAACTTGTTCCGGAAGCGCCAGCGCCTTGTTCGGACTCTTCCTTGCCACTTACAGGATCTTGTCCTTCAAGAGACTTGGAAATGTTGCCGTCTCTTAGCGTTAAAAGTAACCAATTACCACCATTGAATATCGACTTTTCGTCGTGGCCAGTTGATCCGTATAATGGTTCTGGCAGTATTCGAGAGTTTTTGGTAAGACTAGAGGAAATAGCGCGCGCGCGTAGGTTCGATGTCGATTCACTTTCTCCTGTTCTCCCAGAGTTCTTGCGTGATAGGGCACTGACCTTTTTTAGAGTTACGTATAGGGACCATATGGAATGGGTCACGTTGAAAGCTTATTTTTTGGAAAGGTTCGAATCCGGAAGCTTCATGTTAGATCAGAAATTGGAGATTTTGGTGTCCAGCCAGGGGCCAGAAGAATCTTCATCAGATTATATCTCTAGGATATTGGAATTAAATAAATTATTGGACTCTGTCCTGACCGAGTTCGAACTTTTACAAGTATTTAAACGCGGACTTCAAACTGGAATTAGTTCAGTCCTTGTCAGTGCTCAGCCCGCATCAGTTAAAGAGCTGATGAGATTATGTTCCTCGTTTGAGCAGATAAATATGAGCAGCAAGGTGCTGACTCGGTCATTTCATTCAAACCTAAAGTCCATTGCACGTAAAAGCATTAGCAAAAGATCGGCGTCTAATCTGTGTTTTTCTTGTGGTCGGCCGAATCATATTGCCAGAAGCTGTCCATATGGGACGCGTAATCAGCAAGGAAATAGAGGGTCGCCTGGTAATCACCGGAGTAATAAATCTGAATCGTTAGCACACAGGAGGCCAGTAGTTGCGGAAAGGCATTCCTTGAGAAGGAGCAATGAGAAGAATAATTTGTGTTTTCGCTGTGGGCGCCCGGGTCACTTCGCACGTACCTGCCCGCACTATTGTCGTAGTCTTGAAGGCGACCAAGGGTCGCGAAATAATAAACCAAAATATGAAACAGGGCCGAGCTCACACTTGAGTGTAGAAGTGGACATGTCGCGCCTTCCGAAAAGAATTTTGGAGTTTAACAATAAATAAATAAATTTGTTGAGTAGTTTAGGCATTCTTTGGGAATTAGGAGGTCTATAGTCATTTATGGATGACTCATTGGACGAAGGATTATCCTTGCCAACGGCGCATTGTGGAAGGAACTGGTTGTTCTTGATCAGGATGACCAGGGTTCTGTACCTTGTTGGCTTGTTGATATGCAAACAGGACTGGGAGTCTTGGAGATAATTAATTATCGACTTTATTGATCTCAAGTAAAAGCTTGAGGGGTATAATTCTTGTGTTTTTTTTTCCGTATCTTATTATCTGCCATGCATATGTCTTATTATCCTGAATTGTATTTTTTTTGTCGCATCAATTTTGTTCATAATTTAATTTCTGTTGGTATTGTATTGTATTTGTGCCTATGTATTGTAATTAGTATTGTGTCCCCTTTGAGGTTACCTTCTAGACGTATGGCAATAATTGTTTGTGCCTGTGCGTGTATTAGGAAGCCGTACTACAGGGTCATACAAATCCGAGCCTTGCGATGACGCGTGCAATTGTCCAGGACATCGTACGTACCGCGACGAACTCAGGAGGGATCCTAGTAGAGAGTAATACTGTAGAAGTTTCATAACCAGCGGCATGGTAAATAAGTTAGAATTTTACTCGTATTACTCGTACATTGTAGTTAGTTCAATTTAGTTTTCGAAACAACGCCTAGCTTCACGGTAAGCTCGCCAGCCATAAGCTTCATGATACCGCAGATGTAATAGGAACCTAGATCGCTGACTAGTTATTACAAGTATGTCACCAAAGGGCGAAAAACTTTGAATTTTTTCCTCTCGCAAGGGTATTATATACCCTGATTGTTAGAACGTCTACATATAACGCGTTGTGACAACTTTAATGTGCTTGGGCAATAAATCACAGACCTTAGGGCACATGTCTGTTACAAGCGAGCGAGTACACCATGCAGTATTGAAGCACATGTTCGTTTAACCTCCTTCATCGGGAGTGGAGCATGTTTTCACGATGCTGGCCGTAGTATAAAGTTGGCAAGTTGTTTGAACTTCATCTTTGAGATGGCGTCATCGAAAACTATTAGTTAAGGATATGAGGAATGAATATCCCCGCTGTGATCCGCATCATTAGTACAGCTGAGGGTGATGAGGCTAGTCCCCTCTTCTGAAATTTAGTGGATTCCTAGAATCATATGATATCACGGATAAGGGTTAGCAACATTAATTACCTTCCGCAGAAGACTAGTATAGGAGAGGTTTAATTCCTCATTAATTACGTGTTCGTCACAAGTGGTTTGGAGCAAACCAATGTGAGTAATGCGAACACCTAGGAAAGGATCTGTTCATGCCTCAATGATACTGTGAGAGTAGCAAGACGAGTTCACTTTCTTCTCTTCGGCATAATCTCTACCCTACACCTCATGGATCGCACTTCTTGTGATAACTAATGGCTTAAGGCAAAGGGAACAACCTTTAGGTTAAAGGTACAGATAGGTTGTAGCAGGCTGGAAGCTAAGCGCTGCTTGGTGTAGTTTACACCTAGGTTATAAACCACCTAGTTGGATGTGTGATTTTATGGAAGTTTTCTTTTTCTCCAGCCAGCCGTCCATTGCCAGCAGACGTATTTCAGCACCTTAAATTGGGCACTCTGGGCTGTCAGGAAAATTGGTCTTTAAGTAAATTCATTGCATTATTTACTAACTATCTGGCCTTCGGTAGATAGTTAGAATTCTCGTCAAAGACACAGTTAAGGTGGATTTGTTACGCCACATTGATAATTGACGAAAGGAGCTAGCCGTTGGGGCAAATCAATGATAGTTCAGTCTGTCATGTTGGGTTTCCACATTTTTCCCAAAAAAAAAAAAATATGGTGGCGCATACAGATCTTGGCCTGACAGCTCTTGGTGAGTTTGCTGATGGTCTTGGCTCGTGTAGTAGGTCCACCGATCGGACTAGGACTTTAATTTCATTTTTAGGTAGCTATGTGTCCCTCTTTACTGTTATCTGTTTCTGTCCTCCGTCGAGGGTGTTCTCTGGATACATGTCATATGTGGATGAACGTCAGTCAGCGCTATGAAAGGGAAAGCTGATGGGATTTGGATAGTGCTGATGGGGATGGCTGAATGTAGGATTTGCTGTGTACCACGGGGAGGCTTTCGATGGAGCATACTTGAATTGTACGGCTATTGCCGGTTGAGTTTGTGTATGTGCACCCAGGTCTGATGATTGAGGTTGGCACCAGACGGCTTCGCGTCGTCTGATGTCTGACATATGTACGTGCTCCCTGCACCGTCATCTTGAATAGTAAGAGTTGTGGAGAAGACTTCAACCACTCAGCGGAGGGCTCATGAATGGCCTAATAAAACCACTAGGGTTTTGGATTTGGGACCCTGCAGCAATGCAGTAGAGGTTTATGAACAACCTAGAGGATTTGGGACCCTGCAGTAATGCAGTAGAGGTTTATGAGCAACCTAGAGGATTGGGACCCTGCAGTTATGCAGTAGAGGCTTACGGACGGCCTATATACATCCAGTAGGGGGCTTACGGATGGCCTATATACATCCAGTGGAGGCTTACGGACGGCCTATATACATCCAGTAGGGGGCTTACGGATGGCCTATATACATCCAGTAGAGGCTTACGGACGGCCTATATAGATCCAGTAGGGGGCTTACGGATGGCCTATATACATCCAGTGGAGGCTTACGGATGGCCTTTATACATCTAGTGAGGGGCTTACGGATGGCCTATATACATCCAGTGGGGGTTGTTGAGTGTGACTCGAACCATGGGCGTCATGAACCCGAATTGGTATGTGCTCCCGGTCTAGGTGGACGCTCATGGCACCATCGGTGCCCGGATAACCATGGTATTTTTATGGATCATGCGAGTTTTGGCACCGTCCGTGATGTGTGTGGGCGTCGCACTGACGAACCTGGCTAGCACGAGAATTGGCACTAAAGGGATGACGATCCCCGAGGTGATGATATTATAAACACATATTTGCTGTATTGTATAACCAAGTGTAACTGTTTCTTGTCGATTTTTAGACCTGGAGGAGGCCTATAGTCAGATGTCGCACCCTGTGAGTGGTGTCTCAGGGCCGTGTAATGAAAAATTGTATGTTAAATGTGTCTTATATAGTCTCATTATTGATATATCGCCAGACTTGTATCTTGCAATATCAAAGATCACCGGACAAGCGGGAGGAAACTCACCTTGCTTCCTTAATTTAAGTGATTAGGTTAAGAAACTAAATCAGTGCCCCTAAAAGTGCAGACTATCGGATCCGGTTCTGGGGAAGCCGTTGTGAACTAACATAATTACTATTAAGTAACTTGATCTGTTTTTGGGCATTACTCTTGTGAGTGTGTTGCCTTTGTAATCTTAAATGTTTGTACATTTTTCTATTGTAAATTAATAAGAATTATTATGTGTAACCATGCTGAAGAGAAGGCGATAGTATCTGTTCTTGAACATTACTCTTGTGACTGTGTTGTCTTTGTTATCCTAAATGTTGTATGTTTCTTTTTTTGTAAAAATAATAATAAGACTTATTATGTGTAACCATGTTGAGGGGAAGGCGATAATTGATGTTCTCCTGTATTGTCCCTTGCTCTATAAAATGTTTAACTGTTTCCAGGTGTTCTTAGATAGGGAAGCCCTGAGAGTTAGTTTTTTGTGGTTTCCTACTCTTTGGCAAATGCAGGGGCTATTTAAATCGTCCACGAGCGTATCCGGCATGACCCAGTAACGTCATGCCCTTTAGCATAGTATCTTATCCTTGTTTCGGCGAGCAGGTGTATGACCAATTGACACAGGGCCGTAATCAGTACTTGAATTATTTTTTTTTTTATTATTATTTTTTTTTTCCGGTAACATAAAATGGAGTGTCAGGACCTGAGGCCTTGCTTGGGTACGGTCGACCAATTAGTTTATTGCAGTTAAAAAATAACCATTAAAAATAGTGAACCCGGGGAATCAAAAGACAAAGGAAAAGGGCTCCTTTTGTAACATAGCTCAGTGTCAGATTTCTCTTCCCTTTTTTTCAAAAGAATGCAGAACGTTTGTCTTTGTAAAGATCGGTAATTGGTGTTCCGTCTGACGATCTGATTTATTGCAGTCACAGATAACTATTGTTTCTAAGAAAAAAATAAAACTTTGCGCAAGATATATTTCAGAAGGTGAATGCGCTTTTATGACCGCGATTGTTAGGCGAGAAAAAAGGGTCAAAAAATTTCTCTTCTCCTTTTCTAAAGAAATACGTCGCGCTTAATTTATTGCAGTCATAGTTAAATATTGAAACAACGGCTAGGAAGAAATAACACTTCACTCGAGATACATTCAAAAGAAGGGTACACTATTGTCTCTTAAGCAATAAGTATCGCCTTTAAGGTTACCGGATGTTATACAAAAAGGATTCCCGACTTTATGACGCTGTTATAGTTTAAATAAACTATTCATTGCCGAAGTAACGTTCGGGCGGATGGAAGAGATTTATGGTTTTTTTTAACGGTCGCGAGGAACTTTCTATAGAGCTCCAATATGGCGGGGGTTAGCTGAGATCCCTTAAATTGAGGGGCCGCGATCTTCCCAGCCCCATTCTCGCCACGAAGTTGTCAAGCCATCATCATTTCGTCTTAACGCCGTTCGCGAACTTGAACAAGCTTTTTCTCACATTCGATTGTTCATTCTTATTTTGATACAATTTGTCCGGTAAATTCTGGATTATCTACAAACGGGGATCTTGTTTCACCTCAGTCTTTTGATTGAGCAGATTCTGGACTGTTGTCCAAACGACGATCTCGAGGTAGGCGTACAACTCATTCTCGGGTCAAAGTTAACTGATTCTACCAGCAATATCGAGTGCGCGCAAGATTCTGGAGTCTTCAAGACCGGAGCGAGTCGTGTGACTGTATTACGGCACGAGTTGACGGTCACCAATCATACTGAGGGAATTTCTTCACATCAACGGGCCTGTAGTAACAGTATAAGGTCAGAGGGCCATATACGAGTCGACCTGGTCATACACTTGAAGCGGATCTGGGATAATACATTGTGTCTTGTATTGGAGTAAGATGAACCTTATTTATCATCTTTTGCTTGTCATTTTATGGTGATATTTGAGTATTCTAGAGATTGGCGATATCTAATCTTTGAGAATTGCACAATTCCGCAACGGACTGTTGTGAGATTACCCCTGATAATAAATTGCTTCGACTGCCTGTCCATCTGAAAGGCTAGCGGAGTAGCAGAGAGTAATCTGCCCATTTGATTTTCCTGACGGAGTATCAGCTCGTCAGGATTAAATATATAACCAATTAACAGCAAATATGTGTTTCATTATGTATTTATATCTACCCAAGCACTGACGAATGCCTACCTCTTCCCACGACATCTTGAGATCTTATTGAGCCTTGTATTGCCTATACTGAGCTACCGGAGTAAGAGTCATACATTGTAACATCCAGGCTTTTAGTAATCCAACGGAATTAATTAATTAAAGGGTTAAAAGTTTGAAACTACACAGAAGTGTAGCCAACATGTCGAAAAATAAAATCCATCCGGTCGTGAGAGCCTCAGTACACTTACTTTCTGGATACGCCTCGTATATTGAACTTAAATATAAATATTAAATAATTTTAAACAATGACTTTGTAATTTATTATTATCACTGCTTTTTGTACCTCCATGTTAGTTTAAGATAAAGTTTTGTATTATTTGTCAATAATTTTAAGTACTTGTATAACCTGTCACATGTTCATTTGTATATAAAAGACACTGTTGTGTCGTTAATTAATTAAATACATCTTTCTGGTTGGTTGAAAGATACATCCACATGGCAACAAGTCCGCAAGGTTTTACTGTATACAACGAAACTAGAATAGAATACAATTAAAAAAAAATCATGCAAATTATATTATGTACTCGTATATCTCGCAATCACACACAAATTCTAAAGCAAAGGGAAAAAACACATTCAAGAGATATGCCACCACAAGGTCCGGGCGTATTCTACAACACCTTCCCAGTTGAGCAATAACCTCAATATTAGGAGGGTGAGATCGGTTGCAAGGACGTCATACATTTTTTAGTCCACAGTCTTGAACACATAAACTGTTGTGAAATATATGACGATAAATAAGCAGTAATATAAATGAAAAAAAAAAAACAACCCCTATATTTTATCTCCTGTACAGATTAAACTTTTTTTTATTTTTTTTATTTAACAAAGTAAATTATTGTACAAACATTTGTCAAGGCTATACCTATATACAAATTTATTACTTAACTAATCTTAATTAGGTATATGTTATAATTTATGAACTTACTTAATCTTATTTTCCTACATATCATTTTATTTTATTTATTCAATCTTAATATATGAGATCTTAGAAATAATTAACACCTACTTATAACTAGATAACAATTCTATCACAAATTATTTAGCAAAAACAAGTCCACAAGATTAAACTACGACACGTACAAATTCTTTATTTATATTTATTTAACCTTTCCTTCCCTGTGATGTGTAACTAGTACACATTGCTTCTAAAAACTTTAATATGTCTATTAATATAGTAAATACTGTGTTCCGATTTTAGGTATACCTCCGTAATACATTTAAGCATTGAATGAAAAAATAATATTAATAATAATTAGCACTTATCGCCCACATCAGAGATGTTTTGTGAAAATTGGGAATAAATTCACCAATACAATCAAACGTGGGCCAGTGTGAGACGTAGGTATATTTATTCTAAAAAAACTGCTATGGGTGAGGAAGCGACGCTATTCACGTCGCTTTCTCACTCTACTTCGGTATATGGGAACGTAAGAATATAATCTCAGTTCGCAGTTGTGTTTCTTTCTTTGAGGTATAACATACGCAGTGCTAGTCCGTCTCAGGTCTCAGTAGCTCTCGGACATCCATTTGAGATGGTCTCTTCGTTGGTTTTGTGAACGTCGGTTGATGTTTTTTTTCATGTTTTCAGCAATTAAATTTCAATCATTGTCACTTTTGACTTCAAATTTAATTAATTTAAGCGATTGGCTATGATTATTCTTATTTTTCCGATTTTAAATCGCTCATTGTTACTAGTGTATTAATGTGTATTGAATACACAGCACCGGAACGGGCGGATTTTTTTAGCACAGGAAGGAAAGGTTAACTACATCCTTATTTATATTTTAAAACCACTATTTAGCCCTGACATTAAATCCCGTACATTTCTTAACTTATATGATTGAGTTCCTACATACTCTTATTAAAATATTACATTCCCTCCGATCTGGAAGTTATGTGTTCGATTCCTGTTGGAGTCTAATATTTATTTAAAAATCCAGTCTGATTTTCCCTTATGACGTCTTTAACCCTTCCCTTACGGTAATAAAATTGAAACGCGTGCTCCGGTGTTGGGTAGTGAGTACGCGATAAAAAATTAGCGATTTTAAATCGGAAAAATAAGAACATTCATAGATCCCTTAATTAATTATAATTGAAGTTAAAGATTATAATAATTGAGATTTATTTGCTGAAAACATTAAAAAACCATCTGGCAACGCTCACGGAACGGGCGTAGATTTAGTCTCGTTGCCAGCTCAACAGCTACTGCGGCGCGGCAGGGTTGGTGGCTAACTCGGGCGTGGCTTACACTTGCGAGGTTGAGACAATTGAGCTCCTCGCTATTCAGTGCCGTATGCAAAAGTGTGATGCGAATATAGTGTCGCGCTTCCCGCATAATCTTCGCCTATCGTCAAGACCCAAGATCGAGGCACTCACAGCGTTTAAATGCGAATTTAATTCCGATATTCACGAAATACTTACGATGTAGTCGATAAATTCTGATTATTATTAATATTATTTTTTAAATCAATGCGTAAATATATTATGGAGGAACACCTAAAATCTTAACCTTGTATTTATAATATTTATAGAGATATTGATCGTTATTAGAAGCAACGTGTAGAAGATACCCAACACAGGGAAGGAAAGGTTAACCGATTTTCGGTTGGTCGGAAGAGGTTGTCACACAGTATTAAGCCAAACAACTTCAACTATCTATCGCGATAGTGAAATGAAACATAATTGAGTAAAATGTTTATTTTATATTAATATTTTTCAGCACAAAGCTGTGTAACTAAATTTTCTGAACGATTATTAGGTGAAAAAAATCCAAAGTTTGTATCATATTATTCGACCAACAAACGAAGACTTCTCGCAAATTTGATAGAAACTTCAAAAATTTATTTATAAAGTTATAAGACAATAATTAATTAAAAAGTTTTTTGTAATTATTCAACTTATTCCTTTAACTTTAAATGGGGAAAAGTTACTTATCATAAATAGCGTTAAACAAACTTTTTGATTTATTTTTTAATATTATGGAGATTTTTCAAAACATTTTCAATAATATATTTGAACTTAAAAAGTTGACACTTGTTTTCACCTTTCCTTCCCTGTGTTGGGTATCTTCTACACGTTGCTTCTAATAACCATCAATATCTCTATAAATATAATAAATACAAGGTTAAGATTTTAGGTATTCCTCCATAATATATTTACGCATTGATTTAAAAAATTATATTAATAATAATCAGAATTTATCAACTACATCGAGGTGTTTTGTAAAGATCGAAAACAAATTCGCATTTAAACGCGGCGAGTGCCTCGTCTTGACGATAGGTGAATAGTATGCGGGAAGCGCGACACTATATTCGCAACTCACTCTTGCATACTAGACTGAATTGCGAGGAGCTGAATTGTCTCAACGTCGCAAGCATAAGTGTAAGCGCCGGGTATGCGACTGACGTTCCGCGCCACTTGTAGCTTCTAAGCTTGCAAATAGGTTAGACGTACGCTCGTTCCGTGAGCGTTGCCAGATGGTTTTTTAATGTTTTCAGCAAATAAATCTCAATTATTATAATTTTTAACTTCAATTATAATTAATTAAGGGGATTATCTATGAATGTTCTTATTTTTCCGATTTAAAATCGCTAATTTTTTATTGCGTACTCACTACCCAGCACCGGAGCACGCGTATTATTTTTATCACCGTAAGGGAAAGGTTAAAGCGTAGTTAGTCACAATTGTAAAAATGTCATCATTTGCAATGTTTTGTGTAATGGTTATTACGATATTTTGTCTATAATATTCACGTTTACCGTCAAAACATTTTGAAAAAATCATCACTCAGAATAATTATGCCTTTTTTTAAAATACAATATCGCGTTCATCATTGTAATTAATTGTAAAATCTTAATATCTAGTGCAATAAAAGTCTACAAAGGTTAAAATGTATGTTATTTGTTTGAGAAGCATAGGTTCGGTTTACCCCGTATACAAGGTTTATGAGTTTATTTTTCCTTGAAATATTTGTAACCCTGAAAACATTTTAGGGCTGGAAATGTTCTTGCGTTACCGATTTATATTGAATTTATTAGAAACGTTTTCGCAAGACTCCGCAGTAAAGATAAATTTGAGATAAAAAACATACTTTGGTTATTAAAGTAATTTACGTACATTAATAATGTGACAATATTTTAGTTGTACATGAAATGAAGATACTTTTAATGTTGAAATGTTTTCATTCTCGAGGACCATTTTATTTACATTAAACACACGATTGGAAGATGTTTTACATATAAAAAAAAAGAATAATACAATCTTATAAAACAATTCTAATTAATTTTAATGTAGAACAATTTCAGGTAATTGACCAAATCTATTTGGTGAAAAAAATAATTTTGTTAGATATAATTTCATATACAGGCGGCTCTCGACTTTCTCACATTCTATTTTCGCACAATTTGCTAATTCGCACATTTTTTAAATACATTTTTTTAAAGTTTTTTGTCGGTAACGCAAACATTGTTCGCTTCCATGCAGTCGCTCCCACTTTTTTGGAAGAACTATAATATATGGAACGCAATAAACAGTATTGGAGACTCGTGGACTGAAATAAAAGAGTCAACAATGAAAAGATCTTGGAAACAATTATGCACACAAATGATGAATCATTTTATAAATTCTGAAGAAACTCCGGAAACTATCACAGATGAAATAGTTAGCCTAATGAATGAACTAAAGTTGAACGTCAACAATGAACATGTTAATGAGTTGATTGAATCTCACTCAGTACCTCTTTCAAATGAATACTTAATTGAGCAACAAGAATTAAATGAAATACACATTGAAAGTGAGGAAGAAGAAACTGATAAAATTGTCAAGACTGACAATAAAAAATATGAATGAATCCTTCATGCATCTTGACAATTTTTTGACCATCATGGAAGGATGTGATCCCAATGGAGAACGTATATCTCAAGTACATAGGGCGATTAAGAAATACACAACATGTTAGAGAACTCTTTATCAAGAAAAGAAAAAAAAAGGGTGGTATTCAACTAACTCGTGACAAGTTTATGAATAAAACACCTGAAAGCATTTAAACACGCCTCGTTAACTTAATTATGTATATTGATAAATAAATATTTTAATATATCATTGATAAAGAAATATTTTAAAGAAGAATTTTTGATGTTTTTTTTACAACCCTCTACTTTCGAACATTCAACATTTGCACACATTTTCAGGAACCATTACGTGCGAAAGTCGAGGGCCGCCTGTTTACATATTCAGGTCCCTTAATGGGATGTCTCCATTAAACTTTTTTATCTGCGTCTGAGAGAAATAAAACATTGTGAACGATTTCATCTTCATTTAATAAATTTATTACTTAAAATCGATTACATAGGGCCGGGGTATTATGATCGACTTGTTACAGTTGCTTGTCTTATCGATCACATAGGGCCGGGGTATTATGATCGAGTTGTTACAGTTGCTGGTCTTATAACGTGGAATAGCCTGTCTCTTAGTGATTGTGTTGTGGGGTGGCTTGCTCAATTATAGGAAGCATTTGAAGACAACCCTTTACGGGAGGTCTTTTCAAAATTTATGAAGATATATGAACACTACACATCTACACAATATTACCTCTAAAGCCGAATATGTTATAATTATACATTGGAAGGTCTATAAAGGTGTTTTTGTAGTTCATCTTCCCTTGATACGTTTTCAATGGTTTTCTTACCAAATTTGTTTTTCTGAACATATGCAGATATAAGGGAGGACCTAATCTAATGGCAACAGCCACTTAGCTGGCCATACATGTTTTATAAGTCTTGGCCGTATTTTTTTTTTCATATTGATTATTCCAGTCTACACCTTTGAGGCGTCCGGAGACGCCTCAAAGGTGTTGTTTGTGAAAATCGGGAATAAATTCACCAATACAATCAAACGTGTGCCAGTGTGAGACGTAGGTATATTCATTCTAAAAAAACCACTATGGGTGAGGAAGCGACGCTATTCCCGTCTCACTTTCACTCTACTTCGGTATATTGGAACGTAAGAAATATAATCTCACTTCGCAGTTGTGTTTCTTTCTTCGAGGTATAACATACGCAGTGTTAGTCCGTCTCAGGTCTCAGTAGCTCTCGGACATTCATTTGAGGTGGTCTATTCGCTGTTTTTTTTCATGTTTTCAGCAATAACATTTCAAGTTTTCTTACCCAATTTGTTTTTCTGAACATATGCAGATATAAGGGAGGACCTAATCTAATGGCAACAACCACTTAGCTGGCCATACATGTTTTATAAGTCTTGGCCGTATTGTCTTTTTTCATATTGATTATTCCAGTCTACACCTTTGAGGCGTCCGAAGACAGCATCGTCTTTGTTTACACCATTGAAGCAGAGTAGATTGACACTTAGATATGTAAAGTTGTATTGTAAATTTCTCTATAAATATTTTCGGTTCAGTTCAATTCCCCTACCACCAACGCTGTTATGGTGGACACATTAAGCCCCTATCTAGAGCAACCTTCACTAGAAGATCGAAATCTTCTTTATTTTTTATGAGAGCCACATCATGTAGTATCAAATAAGAAGTTGCCCAAAAGGACTCCTATTCCGATGGTGATACACCTGAGTGGGGAACAAATAGTTGGAATGACGAGCTTCAGGTCCAACGTCAATAATGAAACGCGACTAAAAACAACAATGAAACATACTCGTACATACTTCCTGCAAGATTGATGCCACCGGTAATGTAAGCCTTAATGTTAGGGTAGACTTTTTAGTTCTCACCATCCACCTACACTAACATTAAGAAGAAATCGAGAAAGGTTTTAGATCGACATTCAAACTATTAAGACATATAAGAGTCCATAATGACCTAATGAAGATGTAGTGTGATGAATCCTACGGGGCTAGTTTAAAAAATCCGAGGTTATTTTTAACCGCTGCTATTTCTAGTTAACGGCTTTCATTTGTTGGTTACTTGCTTGCTAAACCTATTAAAGGAGGTGATAGAGGGTTTAATCTACTAAATTAAGTCATCACATAACATTATATCAACTGTTACAAATATAGAAAAAAATGCTAAATTTACGAAATTCTTCCGCGTGAATCATAAAATACTTCATTCATTGGCTACCTTGAAAAAAAAAAGAGAATAAGAGGTCACATACTATATAGTTTATATTTGTTCAATTACACGTAAATATTGTTTTTTTTATTTATTAAGTTAAAAAAAATGATAATTGGCAATAAATTGCATTTATATTTTACAATTTGCATTGATTTCCGCAATACTTGTTTTTATCACATATCTCTAGGTCAGGGATGGCGAACCTTTTTGAGACTGAGTGCCAAAAAATTTTTTTTTTCAATAAAATAATATGTCGCGTGCCACATGCCATGGAAATAAAAATGCATCAAATGTTTGTGTAACTTCAGATTTTTAATAAAAACAAAAATTAATACACCGAGGAAAATAATTAAGTACTTATTAATGGCGAACTAAGAGAAATAAATAAAAAAATAGACTTGAAAAAAATTGTGAACCTCAAAACTTATTAGTGAGATTTTTGTTGTTGGATGCTAGATGCCAAATATTTTATATCGGGTTCATAGCTGGTAGCTTTTAATAAAATACAAGCAGTAGTACTTTCGTCTGTAAGTCTACTTCTTATGTCTGATTTAATAAAGTTCATTGAAGAAAATAATGATTCACAGGAATACGTCGACGAAAAAATTGTTAATATGCCCATTGCTATTTTTTTAAGACAAGAAAAAGTTTCCGGGATGAATTGCCAAGTTGTAAGTACTTCATTTTCGGCATTCCTCTGGACTGGTCCAACGAATCGATCTCGCTCAATTTCTTCCAAAACAATTCTTAAGTCTTTAAATTTTTGTGTCCATATCGAACTCGACTGTAAATCTACCAATTCCATTTCAAAATCATCTAATTCCATGTATTCAAACATTGTTAAGTTTAATTGTTGATACTTATATAGTGATTGATAACTTGTTTGGAGTTTCGGTCCGATGGTAGGACACCTTACTCCTTCATCGGATAAGTTCTGACTGTTTTGATGTTTTGGAAATTTTGGATCTTTTTAGGAATCGGGAAAGGATAGGTTTGTGAGTTTTTATGGATGATTATGAGAAATTAAAAACGATTTAAATACATAAATAAATGTGATAGTATATACATAATATTAAATAAGAATATACATTTAGTTGTGTCGTCACACACGGTAATATATTGAATGGGTGAAAAATGATGGTTATGAATAAAATATAGTATGTAAGTGAATATAGTATGTATATATATATATAGGTAATTAAGTGGATAAGGAGACGTGTGTGACTTATATAAATATATTAAAAATGTAAATAATGTTTATTGAAGGTGGTAAATGCGGTTGCCTAAGGGGGTAAACTGTCTTGCGGAGGAGCTGTCGATGAAGGGGTGTCCAGAGTGACGATACTTATATGTGTCTGGATGGGTAATAAATTTTGTAGTTTCTTCAAGTTGTCGAAACTGAACAAACCTTCTTGAAAATTGTTCTATTGTTGCGTCTAAAGCATTTTCAAATGATTCTATTAATTTTCCTACGTCTGGCTTTTCATGGATTTCCAGATCCATCATGTATTTTTTTAGGTTGGGAAAGTACTTAAAATTTCTGGTCATTATATCACGCTTAAATATTTGTAACTTAGCTTCAAATGCTTTTATATTATCAAACATAACAGTAATTATTTTGCCACGGCCTTGTAATTTTATATTTAGATCATTCAAATGGGAGCAAAAATCAGTAAAGAACATTAATCTCGAAATCCACTCAACATCTGATAATTCTTCATACTGAATTATTTTCTGGTTACTTAAAAACATATAAATTTCATCAAAGCACTCGACGAAACGCTGAAGTACTTTGCCGCGACTAAGCCAACGAACGTTATTATACATCGTTAATCCATTATACATCGAATTGACCTCATTTAATAATGATTCAAATTTTCTTTTGCATAAAGGATGCGCAGCAATATAATTGACTATCTTAGTCACAAGTTTCATCACATCTTCAAAAGATTTAAGACCATCCTTTGCACACAGCGCTTCCTGGTGTATTATACAATGAAATGCTAACAGTGGATGGCCAACAAACTTTGTAAATAAATTGACGAATCCTGCTGTTTGGCCAATCATACTGGGTGCACCATCTGTACTTACTGAAACGATTTTCGACAAATTTATTTCTGCTCTAGAAAGAGCCTCTACAACTGCTTTGCAGACATCTGTGCCTTTAGTAGTTTCTGGTAAAGATACCAAACTTATTAATTCTTCCATTATTTTATTGCCAACAAAATATCGAACAAAAATAGCTAATCGAGCCGAGAGAGTGACATCAGTGCTTTCATCAAGACAAATAGAAATCCAATCACATAATTTTATACCTGTTTTTTGTTGATATGTTACATTTTTACCCATCTTGAAGATTCTGTCTTTTATTGTATTTCGAGCGATAGGCAATTCTTTTATTCGTTCGAATATTTTTTCTTTATTTCCAAAATCCTCAAAAAGAAATGATGCGCATTCTAAAAATGCATTCTTGATGTAGTCTCCATCGCTGAATGGTTTTCCATTTTTGGCAATTATTTTGGCTATTTCAAAGCTAGCAGCAACATAATTGGAATTACTATTAACAAACTTATTTAAAGCACTCGATTGTAGATTTTTGTTTTTGATTGCTCTTAAAATATATTCTTTTTGTTCATCTCTGCTTTTGCCAAGAAGTTCCTTATGAATTGTTTCATAGTGTCTTTTTACAGATGATGTTCTAGATACCACTGACACAGAACATATAACACATATTGCTTTGTCACTTCTTTCAATTACACCGTACATTTCAGTCCACCAATTTTGAAATTGTCTGCCAGAATTTTTACTGCTGGCTTCACCAAGTTTTTGTTTCTTATATGGTACAGCCATCTTTGTGGGTGCCAATAAACAGTTTGTTTCTGTATTAATTAGATTGTTTTTATAGCACAAATTGATAACAAAACTGCTCCGATCAGGTAAAGAGTTATTCTGTCACTGAAACATCAAATCGTCGAATTTAAATTGTCGATAAATCATATTCATCCACAAGAGTAGCAATTATACACCTAAACCACAGGAGAGCTGATGATCTAATGCGCATCGAGAGCGCGCAGTGCGACGTATGTCGTGGATAAATCAAACACTTCGGAACGGCTCGTGCCGGGAGCGAAGTTCATTACAAAAAAAAAATACACCTCAAGGGACTAGCACCGCGCGGGAAGCATTAAACAATGCGATTTATTTATGCATGAATGTCGTCATATCCTTCGTTTCTGAAATTATTCATGAACGAAGAAAATACACGTCGCTATTTAAATATTTTTTTAATACTATTTCTATAACTTTTTTTATTTTTTCTTATACACTTTTATTTTTTCTCCTCATTCGCGTGCCACGCAAAATCGTCTCGCGTGCCACCTGTGGCACGCGTGCCATAGGTTCGCCATCCCTGCTCTAGGTTATCTTCAAGCGGAATGATCTCGTAGCAATACTTAAGTTCAACTGGTGTCATATTTGATTGGAAGTGTGTATTATATTTATCCAAAGTCATTTATTATTAAATATTGTAATGTTTTATAGATTTCCACAATATTAAAACTTAATTAACTTACGTGCGATTTTTTTTCCTTTTCAACAATACTCAAATTTACCCGTAATATAAAAACATGCAAACACTGAAATGTTCAGATTCTCTCAGATTTTTTAATATGCATTCAGTTATAACAATGATATCTATATAGTGAAAATGATTTCAACTTTATGTCAATTTTGTTGTTAGGAACGGAACATCATCGCCACTTCTCGTGGGATAATTATGGACCATCTTATTTAACACGCCTCATTTTTAAGTAAATGGTACTTGGACCGTAAACTATTGCGTAACTTAAACTTATTTATTTATTTATTTATTTTATTTATTTATTTATTTTTTCAAAACAGGCTTAGCCCAATTTCTTTGAAAATACAAAACATCAAAAAATAATAAAAATTACGTAGAGGAAAAAAAAATAATTTAAAAAATTATATAAAAACTGAGAATGCTCCTCATCAAGACCTATGTATGGAGTATCTTGATGTACGGCTGCGAGACATGGTGCCTATCCGAAAGAGATAGACGAAGACTAGAGGCTTTTGAGATGTGGTCCTATAGAAGACTATTAGGAATTTCCTGGAGAGACCGCATCACAAATGAAGAGGTTCTCCAACGAATCGAAGGAGGAAGGCACCTGCTCAGGATCCTGTCCGAAAGGCGTGCAAGATGGATCGGTCATATAATACGACAAGAGGGCCTCTTGCATGCCATAATGGAGGGTATGACCGAGGGGACAAACTCTAGGGGACGCCCACGCCGAGAGTACCTGGAGGACCTGTTGGTGGACGTGCGCTGCTCAACATATACAGACTTAAAAAGAGCCGCACAGGACAGGGGGGAATGGAGGAGAAGAGTTCAAATTGCTGCAAACCAGTCTTAGGACTGCAACCACGGAGAGATACACACGAGTATATACACACAAACATATTACACACATATATTCACATTCATTTAGGTATGTTGATGAGTGCCTTCTAGCGCGCTCAATCTAAGAAGAAAATTTACTTTTGCTTTTGGTAATGTGATATGAAATATGTCAATATCCGAAGCAGTCCCCTTCAGAAGAGTTAAGGCCCTTCCAACAGGCATAGCGGCTGGAAGACCCGTTCTTGCGTATTTTATTGAGAACAGTTCTTGCCGGCGCAGTCTAGTGTAATTGTTAGGAACATTTAACGCTAATCTTTGTAGTAATGCTGTACAGCTCACAACTCCTCGAACGAGTTTGACAACGTATACTAGGAGACGCACATCTCTTCTTACGCTCAAGGAGTTATACCCGAGCATGCCGAGCACTTAAATACTAAGACATTAATAATCAGAAATAGTATAAAATACCAGATTACAAACACACCCTTAATTCTAGTGTACATATTAACTTAATTAATTTTTATTGAAATAAAAATAACATTTTTTTCTGTTGTATGGGAAAAATGTGTTTTTTTATTTTATCAAAAGTTAATAAACATGACACTACAAACTGAAACAAACGTGTTTATAAAGATTCAATATATTTATATATTTTTTTAAATAGTTCTATTTCTTCTACACAATTTTAATTTTTCTCTATTGAATGTTCTTTTCCGTGTCGGGGTAGGCAGATAAGACTTTTCCGTATCGATGTAGGCAGATCAGACTTTTCCGTGTCGGGGTAGGCAGATAAGACTTTTCCGTATCGGGGTAGGCAGATAAGACTTTTCCGTATCGATGTAGGCAGATCAGACTTTTCCGTGTCGGGGTAGGCAGATAAGACTTTTCCGTGTCCGGGTAGGCAGAGAGGACTTTTCCCCCGCGACACATATCTTTCACTTTGCTTCCTATTCATCCAAAAACCTTATCACATAGCTCCTATGATCTTTCGGACTTTTTCACTGATTTCTTTCCAATATTCATTTGATTCAATCTAACTTTTCCCTGGTATTCTAGAACATCTACTCACATTGGCTCAATATATTTATTTTGATTATATTTCTTCATTCATTTAATCTACATGCCCAGACCATCATAAAATGCATTTTTTTTTATCAAACACTGTTTATTCGACTTTTTGTAAAGGTATAACCCTACCGGTTTCAGGGCTTTCACCTCATTATAGGGGGAGCACGAACAATACTCACTGAAAAACAATACATCTTAAAATGCTCTTCTGCATCGTAAGTTTTACTGGGACATAACAATTAAACTAGATATGAGGAGGTAAATGTATGTAGAAGAGGCAAAGTATGTTTGCCTAGACAGGAAAGTCTGATACTTTGTCCTCTTTGCGTACCCCAACAGAGAAATGGAATATAAATTTTAACTAACTGTTTTTATCTGTATATTTGATGTGATGCTGAGTCATGTATGGAAGTTCAGTGAAGATACACATATGGAAATTCAGTGAAGACACACGTATAGAAATTCATTGAAGACACACATATGAAAATTCAGCGAAGACACACATATGGAATTTCAGTAAAGACACACATATGAAAATTCAGTGAAGACAACTTTTAAATTAAGTTAACTTTAATATCGTTGGTATTTAATATCATGATCACATTTGAGGTGCAATTGTTGACTTGAAACATTGTTGGGCGTCCTCCGCCGAGGAAAGACATACATTAAAATTATTTCCTTTCATCAGGGCACACCTCGGCTTCCCGTGGGTACACCCAAACTATTGGAGTACCCAATTTCTCTCTGGTCATGGGAGCTTTAATAGAAAACTCTTAAATTTTAATCTTGTCGCTTCACCCTGTTACATTTTTTTAGCCATCTGGATCAATCCACTGACCACATTATGTAGTACTGTGATGAAAATCGAGTCAGTTATTTCCGAAGGAAACTCCATTTAAACATCGATTCATCTTCGGACCGATTCGCTATTCCCATCTAGTGACGTCAAATGATAGTTTTGTTGCATTTGAAATGTTCTGTGAAAGTACTGGCAACTTGCTGGTCTGTTTTACTTCCAGACCTCAAGCCACTTTAATTTTACTGCACTGAGTCATTTTTCTTCTCTCGTGATGTTGGACCTTAACCTTTCCCTTCCTGTGCTAAAAAAATCCGCGAGTTCCGGTGCTGTGTATTCAATACGCATTCATACACATCTAAAAATGAGCGATTTAAAATCGGAAAAATAAGAATATTCAATCGCTTAAATTAATTGAATTTGAAGTCAAAAGTGATAATAATTGAAATTTAATTGCTGAAAACATGAAAAAAACATCAGCCAACGTTCACAAAACGAGCGATGCGACCACCTCAAATAGCTGCCCGAAAGCCACTGAAGTGAGTGAAGCGAGCGAACTGAGAATCTATTTCTTGCGTTCCCATATACCGAAGTAGAGTGAGAGTGAAAGGTGAATAGCGTAGCTTGCTCACCCATAGCGTTTTTTTAGAATGAATATACCTACGTCACACACTGGCACAGGTTTAATTGTGTTGGTGAATTTATTCTCGATTTTCACAAAATATCTCTGATGTGGCCGATAAGTGCTAATTATTATAAATATAATTTTTTCATTCAATGCGTAAATGTATTGCGAAGGAATACCTAAAATCTGAACCCAGTATTTATTATATTTATAGACATTAAAGTTTTTCGAAGCAATGTGTACTAATTACACATCACAGGGAAGGGTTAAGTCTGTCGTCTCTACTATGTGTCGCTACCGGAGAAGAAGTCCCTTTAGGCAGTTCCTTCTTCGTCACTACATGACACTGCGCTCATGAAAAAAAATAAAAAAGATTTCGATTTTCTCGGATAATGTGTTAGTTTCCCATAAGATCGTGGGTGGAAGGGGGGGGGTCGAACTGAAATGTCATGATAACATTACCCCTTGTTTGAATTAGCATTTATATAATCTACATCAAAGTATCGCTTTAAAAACTAGGCACGTTATGTACGAGTATGTTAAAAAATTCTTAAGTTATTGATTTAAAAAAATTGAGATTTATAATTCTCGGAGGTTCTTCTCCACTCACGTTTGAGAATTGTTTATTTTCTCAACTCTACCGGCGCTCATTGAAAACATTATTCCTTAAACTTTTAATCAAGTTCCCCGCTCCACTCATGTGAGGAGAGCTCCCGCCTCGCTCTCACCCTACATACGGGGGCGCGTGAAGCGCATAAATAATTCAGCACCCTGCACCCCGGACAGAGGTAGGGCTAAGGTTAATGCCACCCTATTACAAAAAATAATCCGCTACTTGAAACTGATAGTTCTATTTTTTTTCTCATTTATTGTGGAAAGTATTAAAGGTTATATTTGAGAAATGATAAAATACTAATTAATCATATGCCAATAATATTATATATGTCTTCTCGCAGTCTAAAATCATGTAGATGTCTAGTTGCATAAACACTTAAATTCCATCTGGGGTTTTCGAGTTCGATTCCTGCTGGTATCAAAAAACAATTAAAAAAATGTCCATGTCTAGTGAAAAAGGTCGTTTGGTAAGTTACACGTACTGAATACGTATGCGAGTATTGTTGCCTTTTCATGTGTGGCAGTGTTGCTAATATGCAATGACGAACCATGAGTTCCGTGCTTAGTTAAGTGGTTTTAAACTCGAAAAATAGATAACTGGGACCAAAGAAATTATTGTATACCAGCACCAGTCTTCAAATTTGTCCGAATTACCATTCTTTATATTTTAACGGATTCCATATGAAAGAAAAAGAAAATTGAAAAGGAGCGATTGATGGATTCATTATTTTTTTAAATGGAAAATAAATATATAGGGATTGCAAAAAAATAGTTAACAAACGTACTAACTAGATATTCCTATTTAGCATTTTAACTAAGTATTCGTTTTTAGCCTATTAACTAGGTATTCCTTTTTAGCCTATTAACTAGATATTCCTTTTAAGCCTATTAACTAGGTATTCATTTTTTATGTCAACCAGCTTATCACATGACTCAATTATATATTGGGTGTTAAGATAAGTTGTGTACTTTTTTTTCAAATTTCAAAATGACCACCAAAAGTAAAACAAAATGGTAAAGATTATACGTCATTCGAAATCACTTTTTTTGTTCTATAAGATTTTCCTTGACTACAGTTCATCTGCTCAGCCAATTCTATGGTGGTTTGAAGGGAATCTTCATGAATAATATGGTTTAAGCGGTCCTCATCGAAGTTCACTTGTCGCCTGGAACGCTCCATATCTTTCAGGTCGAAATTACCGTCTTTGAAACGCAAAAACTATCGACGAGCTGTCCTTTCATTCATAGCATCTTCACCCTACACTTGGCAAATATTACTAAAAACTATTACTAAACTAAACTATTACTTAATACTAAAAACGCGAGCAGCTTTGGCAGCTTTATTTCCTCGATTGAACGCGAACAGAAGAAGGAGTCGAAAATGCTCATTTTCGTCCACTTAACATTCCATTTTGAAGGCTTGTAATTAAATAATATAGGTTACGTAAAACCAAACCCAATATCTTGTAGAGCAAAAAATTTTCTTTCAAATGACGTATAACATTTACCATTTTGTTTTACTTTTGGTGCTCATTTTAAAATTTGAAAAAAAGGACACAACTTATGTTAACAACTAACACATTCGTCTGCGAAAGAGAATATAAAAAAATAAAGATTTAATTTATTTTCAATTCCATCATATTCGTCCCGCCGTTTAGCTCATGACTGAACATCGTGACTCTGATAACATGCCTTGACGACTCCTGTCCATCATCTTTGCATTTTACGGTTTGAAAGGCAATTGTTAAGGATAATTCTTTTGCATCTCTCGCTTGAGACTTTTCCTCTTGCACAACGTCCTTCCACGTTTCTAGTGACCACAAGCTTCTCCAAACTGTCACATTGGCCACAAGCAATGTGCCCAAAGAATTGGAGAACTTTTTGAAATCAGACTGTTGACAATCTGTCGGTAATTCTCAGTACTTAAGTCTCAGGTAATTGAAGGAAACAAAAAAAAATTATATCAATATGTCATAGTTGATGAGCTGAAAATAAATTAAGTTTCACGATGACTGGGCTGAAAACAAAATAGATTTGTACACTAAAGAAATACTCTCTTTTGTTTACAAACAAGTATTTAAAAAAATTAAAACATGCTTCGGAAGGCTATTGAAAGTTTAAATATATTATAGTGAAAGTGGATTATGCATTGAGTGAAAACTAGTGAATGTACATTTTCACTAAAGTAATTATAAAATATCGAAGAAAAAGTGAAAATCAAAATAATTCAACCATATCCCTTTATGATTTATCTCCTCTCTAGTTTTTGTTTACTTTACTAAAGAATAAAAATACTTTTACTAAGGTTGTAATTAATTGCAGCAAGTAAAGAAATTATGACATTTCGATGCATAAAGCACCCATTTTTTTGCAATTATACGTCACAGTTTCGCATTTCAAAGAAAAATAACCACTGCTGCAAAAGGGTTTTCCTATTCTTGAACCTTCACTAACGACGAGCAGTGGATGTGTTCTTTCAACAGTGAATGTGAACAATTAACGCTGCAGTATTATTCATTGAATAGTTCACTGACCGTTTGTTTCCACTGTAACATTTACGATGACATTGATTGTACTTAAAATTGTGTGAGAAAGAAGAGGATAAGGTCGGTCATCAACAAGGTAGAGAGACTAAATTAAGGAAAGCACTGTCATAAATCTTTCAATAGCGTCATTTACAACATACTCGTAAAGTAGACGGAAGTGGCAAATATTTTGTCAAGACTATCTGATCGGAGTAAGAACCGATCGTTCTTCAATAGTGAAGAAAAAGACAAAGAAGAAACCGATTATCGTAGGTCACACGTATATTCTTCAAAAGTTTTGAGGTCACAGGTTGTAGTCTAAAAAAGCACATCACGAATCCCGGGCGCGCCTTGGACCGAGACGTTACTGCCCTGTCAGTTTTTTTACGGGAATAATTAAGCACGTCTTTTCTTGACACGTTTTTAGGCCAATACCTTATAGAATTATTTTCGCCAATAGCTTATAGAAATGTCACATCTCTATAAGGTATTGGCGAAAAATATTAAACATATTCCTAGTTAGGTTTCCTCCATTGTTATATATTGTGACACTCGATTATGTCTAAGATTTCACAGCAAATTTCTTTGTTATTCTACTAATTACATTTATTCCTACTACGCGTGTTTCTGCCCCCTATCCCAAAACTTCTTACAAGCAGATTGATTCTTGAACCAATCTCTTTTCCCGAGGTCCTTTTTTGGCGGAATAGTATTCTGTAGGTCTCGAATTGTTTATGTCAGACTGACCTGTATGTTTCAAATCGTTTATGTCAGACTGACCTGTAGGTCTCGAATCGTTTATGTCAGACTGGCCTGTAGGTCTTGAATCGTTTATGTCAGACTGACCTGTAGGTCTTGAATCGTTTATGTAAGACTGACCTATAGGTCTCGAATCGTTTATGTCAGACTAACCTATAGGTCTCGAATCGTTTATGTCATACTGGCCTGTAGGTCTTGAATCGTTTATGTCAGACTGACCTGGAGATCTTGAATCGTTTATGTCAGACTGACCTATAGGTCTCGAATCGTTTATGTCAGACTGACCTGTAAGTCTCGAATCGTTCATGTCAAGATTTTTTTAATGAAATAGCGCCTTTCAATTTAATTTCAAGAGTATGCTTACTATGACAATTGTCTACATAAAATTGTAAATCATATTTGGAAAACCATTTTTATTGCGACAGAGCATCATCCTTTGTGTTTGCTAACTTTTTCAAATAATTAATCAGCCCAGAAGTTACGGGTTCAATTCCTATTAGAATCCATATTTTTTAAAAGGATTACAGTCCAATAAAAGGACTCAAATCCTCTTTAATATATTTCTGATTAGTTGGATAAGATTGTCACATTTCAATAACCTTATCAGGCTGTACTGTACGGAGCAAAAACGGTCATACCATTTTGAGATAAATAACTGCATTTGGGAAGAGGGGGGACAAAAACATACAATTCTGTTGGCGACACAATAGAATGTGAAAAAGAAAATTGTATATGAAATCTAGAGAAAAAATCCATGCGCTAAAACGTTAGCGTAGAAACGACCGCGTAAAACTGGCGTCACATGAATGTCTCGGAATCAGAGCGCCCCAGTTCTCAGGTTACGGGGCCGGGTGGATGGAATGCTAATAGCCGCTGCTGTACCGGGCTGTACGGGGCTGGAGAGCGCTCCGAACTGCGTAATCAGGTGAGAGCTGCTTTGGAAATCTTATTATTGACAGGTGCATGCCAGCAAGCTCGATAATGATGTTATCTCAAGCCGCTTTAGGGAGCTTTCAAAGGCGCGCGTATGTTAAGGATGTACGTATTATTTAAGAGAGAATTCATTGATTCTGTATTTACTTATATTTTTTTTTCAAACAAGAAGTGTTTTTATTCGTGTTAGCTCGTTTGTTTTTGCGAAATTTTAAATGTGTACTAAACTATTCAAATTTAACCTGTTCCCCGCGGGGAGCACAAACGCCTGTGATCTGACGACAATCCAAGTTTCAAATCACAAATACTTAAAAAAAATGACACAAAACCGGAATAAAAATTGAACTAAAATTTAAAATAATCTTTATTCTAGCGACATCTCTGAAAACTTTGTCAAATAATATATTAGTTTATGAGATATTGTTGAATAAACAGAGCGCCGAATTTTTTTGGTTTCTCAATATTTCCAGCATTAACGACCTGTCTCGCGGATCGAGTCCTGCGATGAGTCTCTCTTACGTAAATAAACATTACTAGTGCTATATGCATTTGATTGGGTGAGTGTCATGAAGCATTGATTTGATCGTAGCATTCCTTTGTTTATTTTACGTAATGTTAAGTTTATCCCCTTTATTTAATGAGTCTCCTTAAGAGTAATGACTATTATTTATTATCAGAAAATTACTTAAGTGTCATGTTTACTTGGTGTTGTAATCAAATATCAGTGGTTCTAAACAAAATATGTGTTTAAACTTAGAAATTAAAAAACGCTGAAATTGTGCCGCGCACAGGATTCGTGGAATTTGATTTTTAACGCGGTGAACAGGTTAAGAGGAAATAGTTAGAAAAGTTCATAATATGACAGTATGCTTGATGAGCTATATGGACGAGATAGAAGCTAAAAATGTGTGCCAGAGTAGAATGAAATATATGAATCTGTTCTTTCTGCCTAGCCTTAAAGAAAAATGACGTGATGATGATGATTATGATAATAGTTAAAACTACCATCGTAATATTTATTTTATAATTAAATAAAACTCAAATAATATTACTTTTCTGTTCTGTGACGACCATATATAAACTATTTTAAGTTATGAAAAAAATGTTTGAAATAATAATACTAAACATCATGGAAAGATATTGCAATATCTATTGTACAGGTTAGACAGCAGACTGTCTTAACCTTTCCCTTCATGTGCTAAAAAAATTCGCGCGTTCCGGTGTTGTGTATTCAATACACATGTAAAAATGAGCGATTTAAAATCGGAAAAATAAGAATATTCAATCGCTTAAATTCATCAAATTCGAAGTCAAAAGTGATAATAATTGAAATTTAATTCATGAAAACATGAAAAAAAACATAGGCCGACGTTTACAGAACGGGCAAAGCGACCACCTCAAACAAAAGCCCGCGAGCTACTGAAGCGAGAGAAGCGAGCGAACTGAGATTCAGTTTCCTTGCGTTCCATATACCGAAGTAGAGTAAGAGTGAGCCGTGAATAGCGTCACTTCCTCACCCATAGCGGTTTTTTAGAATGAATATACCTACGTCAGTCACTGGCACACGTTTAATTGTATTGGTGAATTTATTCCCGATTTTCACAAAATATCTCTGATGTATGGTAGCCGATAAGTGCTAATTATTATTAATATAATTTTTTCATTCAATGCGTTAATGTATTACGGAGGAATACCTAAAATCTGAACCCAGTATTTATTATATTTATAGAGATATTAAAGTTTTTAGAAGCAATGTGTACTAGGTACACATCACAGGGAAGGAAGGGTTAAGGTCTATATTGTTTGGGATTTAAATCCACTTTTATTTATTGTGTGGGGATCCACGGTCGTCGCTGAATATTGTCGCATACATACGGTCAATGACCGATGAAACTACCTTCGGATTCCTCGATAAATTATATAAAACAGTCCAAAGGTCACATGCCAACCATTGACGCCGGCCGAGCATCGGGCCGCATTCCATACTAGAGAGAGAACGCACCACGCTGTCTCGCCAGTTTCGTAAATAAAATATCACCCACATACAATATTAATCGTTTTCTGCATTCACAGAAGCGAGACGGAAGCATATCGCGAGTGCACTCTCGTGCACATTCCAAAAACATATAAATACCTACGCTACTATAAAAATGAACACTCTCTCTTTCCGCATTGCGATCTAACGTGTTTTATTTATTTATCAACAACCATCATCATCTCTTCCTTAACGACCGATCCGCTAAAATTGATTAAAAATATTACAAAAAAAATATCAGTTAAGTGTAAGGATAAAAATATAGTGACCGTGGCTATTTAATAGGCCCTACATATGCATATATGTAGAAAAACATATTTGGTAAGAAAGCCGCAGAAAACCGACCAAGGCAAGACTAAATACTAAAAAGCTTTTGAAAATCTTCCAATAGCTTTCGGTGAAATGAAAGATTATCTATGTCTGAAACAGTATAGAAATTATTTATCATTAAAAAATTTGTTCATATAATAAAAAGAAAATAATTACATTGTTTTCTTGTATCATAGTACGAATATTATTATATATTTAAAATGTATTTATCTCCAGGTTTTATCTAGCGTGCATCAATGTTGTTACCTATACCCTGCTGTGAACAATCATTTTTGCAGATCTTAATATTTAAAAAAAATGTTATGGAAAATTCAAAAAGCTACACAAAGCAAGTGCTAACTCGGCTCTCAGCTTATTTGAATATAAAATTTCTCCCCCTGGTACTACTTTGTGAAAATTATATTAATGGTTAAGTATATAATAAAGTAAGCAATATAAAGTTGAAAACTCTCTGAAATTTCGTGGCAAAAAATATTCGTAATAAGAATTGATAATTTTGCATCACAACAAATACTTTTTATCCCTATAATATATTTTATGATTTTCGTAGAAAAATATTTACTAAAAAGTTCAAAATAATATTTATCCATCTCGTGAAAAGACAGCAAAAAATGTCTATAGTCTCATCATTAAGGCCACATTTGCAAATCGCGATCCTCTACAATGCTCATTCTGTTAAGGTGACTAGCCACCACGCAGTTGAAATAGTTTGGTAATAAAAAAACAAAAATTACATTTTGTTTTGTTATATTTTTTTACTTTTATTTCAAAGGATTTTTAAAACTGAACAGAAAAGTTGGATTTAGTTCAAGCAGTTTTAACGGTCTTTCTTCTTCACGCCGTCGTTTACTGCTCATGCCGTTAGATTCTGGAACCAGCTATCACCTGTTGAGAGAGGTTACCTTTGAAAACCGATTTTTTTTAATAGGGTTCGAGTCTGGTTTCTCTCAAGGGCTCTAAACCCTTTTAATCCCACGGGGCCGATTATCGGCTCCAACTAGTGTATGCTAAAAATCCCACGGGACCGATCATCGGTCTCAAAGTTAGCATACAAGTTTTTATGTTGAATACATTATTTTTATGAAATATTAAAATTAATTATTATTTCATTGGTCTCAAAGTTAGCATACAAGTTTTTATGGTTTTAAAACTAAATATTAACTGAGATAAAAATAAAATATAAACTACTGTTTTTTTGCCAAAAAATGCTGGGATTTTTCGCACATTTTATGCAAATTATGCTAGGATTAATAACTTTCAGGTTGGTTGAAAGAGATTGGCTGTACGTCTTGGTTGCACTGTATACAAAGAAAGTTTAATACGATAGTAAAATATCATCGTGAAATTCTTTTTGGGGTAGGCAGAAAGGACAGAGCGCCAAACTTTATTATAACCACATATTTACTTTGTTTCTTTGACATGTATACATCGTCACATAAAATTCCATCCATTTATTTTACTACTTTAGGGAATCGCGTTCCCAGTGGGACGAGATGATGATAGTTGTTGGTAAATAAAATAACTCGTTAAATCGCAATGCGGAAAGAGAGAGTGTTTATTTTTATAGTAACGTAGGTATTTATATGTTTTTGGAATGTGCGCGAGAGTGCGCTCGCATATATGCTTCTGTCTCGCTTCTGTGAATGCAGAAATGGTTTATTGTCGTATGTGGGTATTCATCTAAATACGGAACTGGTGAGATAGCCGTGGTGCGTTCTCTCTCTCTGGCGTGAGGTGCGAGAGCTCGGCCGGCGCCAATGGCTGGAATGTGACCTTTGGACTGTTTACTTTAATTTATCGAGGAATCCGAACTTCCTTTCATCGGTCATTGACCCTATGTATGCGACAATATTCAGCGACGACCGTGGTTCCCCACACTACTAATTCTTCTTATTTTTTAAATTTCATTATATTGGTCCACTCCCATTTTCTTTGTCATTTTTTACCACGATTCCCACTCATACTTAATTGATAAATTTGTTTAGTCAATCTAACGTCACTCATCTATGCAGCATTTCTAAACCACCTAAACGTGCTATTTTTTACACATCACGTTTAGCTTTACACGTTTAACTCACTTTAAACTTTAAAATTAAATTTCTTTTTTGCCATTGATCGACACATTTTCTTCTCAGAGCACACATTTTACACACTACATTTATTTGGCTCATTTCCATAAATAAATATTTTCACTTCTACTGTGTTGTGATAAAGTTGTTTTTGTATAAAAAAACGATAAATTTATTCAAATATAAGCAATAATTTCCAAGAGTTGTCTCTATAAATGAAATAGATAACTTAGAATTGTTAGTTAATATTCATGCTATGAAATAGATCGAAAGCGGTTATATTATATAATAATTTATCATTTCTAAGAATTAAAATAACTTTCCTTTCCAAAAGATTTCCAATATATCATCTCGTTACCAAATTGGCTTGCGTCAGCGTCGCTTTTCAAGAAAGTCATAAAAATATACGTGAAAAGAAGTTAAGAAAAGGAAGGAAAATTGAAAATTTTATCATGGGACCCCATAACCACACATCACGTCAGGTGTATCCCATGATCTTGCAAACCCTCGGTTCATTATTCACTCGCGGTCGCCAGCAGAAATTTATTACGAAGTTTCTTCCACAACCGTATTTTAATACTTTTTCTAACAACTAACAATTGTTGCTTTTTTAAGTAATAATGAAAAAAAAAAACAATATTTTATTTATCAAAGTTTTTGGCATTAATAATACTATAAAGACAATTTATATAGCGCCGTTTAGAGATAAACCTCTCCTCGAAGCGCTTTAACCCGATACTCGAACCCAGTGTTTTTGACAGAGTAAAAATGTTACAAAATAAATAAACGTATACATATAAAGACGTAAATACATACATATGTAACAAACATATAATAAATATAGTATTGTAATTTGTTTTATCAAACACGGTTTATTCCTTTTTTTTGTCACGGTATAATTCTACCGGTTTCAAGGCTCTCCCCTCATTATCAAGGAAGCACAAACAGTAGTCTTGTTTGTATTTCCCTGATGATGAGGCGAAAGCCTTGAAATCGGTAGAGTTATACCGTTACAAAAAGGGGAATAAACATTGTGTGATACAAAAACTTTCAATGTCTTTTAACCATTCCCTTCCTGTGCTAAAAAAATTCGCGTGTTCCGGTGCTGTGTATTCAAGACATATCAATACATATGTAAAAATAAGCGATTAAAAAACGGAAAAACAAGAATATTCAAAGCCAATCGCTTAAATTAATTAAATTTGAAGCCAAAAGTGATAGTAATAGAAACTTAACTGCTGAAAACATGAAAAAAACATCAGCCGACATTCACAAAATGGGTGAAGAGACCACCTCAAATGGATGCCTGAGAGTTTTTGAGACCTACGACAGACTAATACTATGTATGTTATACCTCGAAGGAAGAAACACAACTGCAAACTGAGATTCTATTTGTTGCGTTCCCATAAACCGAAGTAGAGCGAGAGTGAGACGTGAATAGCGTCGCTTCCTCAACTACAGCGGTTTTTTTAGAATGAATATAACTACGTCATACACTGGCACACATTTGATTGTGTTGGTGAACTTATTCCCGATTTTCACAAAATATCTCTCATGTGGCCGATAAGTGGTAATCTGACCCAGTGTTTATTATATTTATAGATATATTAAAGTTTTTAGAAGCAATGTGTACTAGTTACACATCACAGGGAAGGAAGGGTTAACCTCCACAATATTAATGCCTTAAATATAAACAATACATAAAATATAATACACATATACATTAGTAGAGGTTAGATTAGGTACTCTCCTGCATTTGCACATGTTCATAAAAATATATTTGGTAAAAATACCGCAGCAAACTTTCTAAGGACTTTGTAGAATTCCTTTTTAGAATATTTAACAAGAGATTATTTTGTTATTCAACTAATAATATTAATTGGCAGTTACAATAATTCTTTATTATATAACAATTGGTTTAAAAAAACAAAAGAGATATCTAAGACCATAAGTAAAAACAAAAAAGGATATATATAAATTAAAAATGCAAAAGGTTTCCAACCTCATAAATATTCTCCCCTGCAATTATTAGTATCGAACTCCAAGAAAAATATTTAATAAAATAAACTATATAATCATATTTGAAACAATTTAATACAATTTAAATATTTTCTTCGATAGATCACACACTTGTGAAGAGAGTGGTCCATAGTAACATGACCCTAGTATGATATAAGCACTGCTCTCATAACAAACTAGGATCATTCTGTCTGAAGAGGGCCTCGGGATAGAAGGTAGAAACACGTGTAGCGGGGATTTATGTTATTAGTGGAATAACAGAGTTATTTATTGTAATTTGTTTTATCAAACACTGTTTATAGTATTCCATTTTTTTTTGTAACGGTATAACCCTACCGGTTTCAAGGCTTTCACCTCATTTTCAGGGGAGCACAAACAAGTCTTGTTTGTGCTTCCCTGAAGATGAGGCGAATGCATTGAAACCGGTAGGGTTATATCGTTACAAAAAAAGTGGAATAAACAGTGTTTGATAAAACAAATTACAATGTATTTAAACCTCTACAATGTTAATGCCTTAACTATAAATAATACAAAGTGATTTATTATTTAATATACCAATAAATAAATTAATATTTTTACTAACATGTAGGCAAAGGGGATCAAGCGCTTGATTTTCAATCATGGTATCCGTATTTTGTTTGCTTTCTTTGTCTACACCTCTTTTGAAAAGCTTCTTCTAAATCCACAGGAGAACAATTTTACATATATAAATAGAGGGTGTCCTATTTTAAACTTGAAGTTTAATTTTTTTATTAAAATGCATGATTTTTATAAACTTGTTTGGTTATTCATTTAAGCGTAAATTAGATATATGGTAATAGTGTTCGATTAGTAAGTATATTGCTGCTGACTAATATTCAAATCCGAAAGGTGTCCTATTTGGGTCATGTACTGTACATGTAACAACATTTGTACTTTGCTCTTCATGTACTTAGAAGAGCAAAGTACAAATGTTGTTTATAGTTAAGGCATTAACGTTGTGGAGGTTTAAAGACATTGAAATTTATTTTTATCAAACACTGTTTATTCCACTTTTTTGTGACGGTATAACTTTACCGGTTTCAAGGCTTTCACCTCATCTTCAGGGGAGCGCAAACAAGACTAAATACTGTTCGAACTGGTAGCGATATACACGCTTCAACGGTTGGAGGCTGAGGGGTGAGGGAGGCAAAGTACAAATTACTGCCAAAAAATTATTATTCTAAGAATGTAATTTCTGCGTCTAAATTTATGTTATTTTCAGGATGAAGTAGAGGACACTGAAATAGTTTGGGTGTGTTGATAGAATGAATGAAGAAAGTAACTAACAAAGCAAATTGGTCAGCAACACAAGGATTCTTTAAAGAGCCAAAGTTGATAGAGAGTTGCTGACTAATATTAAAATCCGAAAGGTGTCCTATTTGGATCATATACTTAGAGGAGCAAAATACAAATTACTGCACATGATCATCCAAGACAAGATAGGGGGTCGAAGAGGTGTTAACAGGAGGCAGATCTCTTAGCCCCGCAATATATGGTATGCGATTGGACTGACATAAGGGGCGTTGGAGATCTTTTTCAGGCTGCCGGGGACAAAGATGTATACTCTCAGGTGATATTCAACGTTGGGAGGACCTGAAATGATACTGTTAAGAAGAAGATTAAGTATGTGCTAAATGTCCCGTTGGATATTTTTGCAGATGATCACTATTTTGGGGAAATTTTCCCTCAATTGTAACTCAATATCATCAGTAGCTCAATTAATGATGTTATTGAATTGATCAATCGACTGCGGATTGTTTGCATAGACTCTATTCTTTAGAAGGCATCAAAATGAAAGTTCTAGGTATGTTAGATTACAATATCTTACCGCCTTATTGATTTCACCATGCTAGAAAATGACACGAGCAGAAAATTCTGCAATGAAAGTATTGTTTCTTGCCACGTGGTACGTAGCGTTGTCCAACTGACGACTACATATTGGCATTTTTGCTTCAAGAAATAAACTGGATGCATCGAATTGACTTACAATTACGAGAAGTTTGTGAAACATAGTATTAATAACAGAACGCAAATATTAGTAAGAAGTTTGTAAGATTTTTAAAGGTTTTCTATTTTTGTAAAGATGCAGTATTAATTTAGCTGATCACTAGATGACGGGTGTTAAAAAAAAATCTTAGTTTAGACAATTTGAAAATGGTATCAAATCAAATCTTCAAGCTTAAAATGGGACACTCTTTGTTTACAATCACGTAGTGAAGAAAAAACCATGCGGATACTGCTGGCAAATAGATGCTTTTTTGGCCTTATCCCCCTGCTTTAAGTTTCGCCTACCCTCCAGGAATATAAAAAGCCTACTTTGTAAAGGACTCTTAAGACCTGTGCAAACTTACGCATCGTATACCTGGACACTTACAGAGTGGAAGATAAGAGCTCTCGATACCTTTGAGAAAAATATACTTTACAGAATCTATGTTCCTATTTATCAGAATTACACGTAGATGAAGGTATAACGAAAAGCTCTACATCCTATGCGGTAAATACAATATATTGTAGCAAAAGTTTTAAAAATGGCTCGACTGCGCTCGTTTGGGTTACTCATAGATGCATGCCACTCACTCTGAAAGGAAGGCTTTGTTTAGCGATTCGAAGGAATGTCGGAAAGGGGGGAAACCAAAGCTGGGAATGCAGAAATGTATCGTATAGAACTGTCGTACTTTGAGTATAACCAATTGGAGGTGCATGCTGTTGAAAGAGATAAGTGACTGACAATTTTGCGGGCAACCAAGAATTATCCTTAATACTTACAGACTATTACGCCATTTCTCGATATCAATATGCAGAGGATTGGATGACATTTTTTCTAATATATATAAAGACTACTAAATATCCAATTATCTCAATTAGTTTCTTTTATTTTTTTGACATACTATTACTTTTAGCACATATTTTTCTTGCGATCTCATAAATGCCCAAAAATATATATACAGGGTGACCTAAAAGTCACTTCTCCCTTTTAAAAACAAATAACTTCTTTATTTCTTAGTAATTCACATTTATTCTTTTATAAACAAATTTTATTTAGTTTTAAAAATTACATCCTTTAAATACCTGACATTTTGCTCTTCACACTGACGCACTCTTTTTAAGGTGTGCACCATCACCTGTCGTAATGTTTCTTGGCTTATTTCTTCAATTTTTTCACGGATGTAGGCCTTCAATTGCTGAATGTTTCGAGGATTGTTACGGTGTACTCTATCTTTCAAATATCCCCATAGAAAGAAGTCTGGAGCAGTTAAGTCATGTGAGCGTGACGGCCACTTGATTTTAGAGTTTCGCTAAATTATCCTTCTTCCGAAAATTTATCTTAAGAGTTCAACTGTCGGGCGAGCTGTATGAGCAGTAGCACCATCTTGCTGCCACCATACCTCTGGTGTGTCCTCGACTGCAGGACGCACGAAATTCTCTAGCACTTCTCGATGCCTTTCGCCATTGACGGTTAGTGGGGTTTCTGCGTCATCTTCAAAGAAATAAGGTCCAAGAACTCTTTCCGCATTTACACCACACCAAACCGTTACTTTTACGGGGTGCAGACTAAGTTGGTGGACTATTCTTGGATTTTCTGTCCCCCAAAATCGCATATTTTGTATATTAACAAATCCGTTTAGGTGGAAGTAGGCCTCGTCGCCCAAAATGGCCGTTATTTAAAGGATGTAATTTTCAAAACTAAATAAACTTTATTATGAAAAAGTATGTTTTCTGTTTATAAAAGAATAAATGCGAATTATAAAGAAATAGAAAACTTATTTCTTTTTAAAATGGAAAAGTGAATACCTCCGTGGCCTGGTGGTAAGACACTTGTCTGCCGATCCGGAGGTTGCGGGTTCGATCCCCGCAGGAACCCAGATTTTTTTTAAATAGGATTCCAGTCTGGTTAATACTTAGGGCCTATAAAACAGCTTTCTGGTTGGTTGGAAGAGATTGCCACATGGCAATAAACTCGCCAGGTTAAAAAAAAGTGACTTTTGGGACACCCTGTATTTCCTGTGTTCTTAATTTACGGCATTTGCTTTATAAATTAGTTTTGTAAATATTTATTCAATCATTCTATCAACATACCCAAATCATTTCATGAAAATTACATAAGTCCAAAATGTAGACGCAGAAATTACATTCTTAGAATAATATTTTTTTTCTTTCGTGTTTTGAAAATTGTTCAAGAGATTCTGTAACTAAAATATATCGTCGTAAAGAAAAGTGCCTTTAAAGGATTTTGCATAATCTAGGAACACACAAAGCATGAAACTATAAATCAGCAAACAAATAAAGTACAATGTTATCTCTTAGAACAAAACAGTTAGTTTAAATATATTTTTTACAATTTCTACACATCTCGACCCGAACTTTGCGCGCACTTCCTCTTGCGAGTTCCTGCCGCATTAAAATAATAACATGGTGTGCTTTCCATACATAAATCAGGAATACAGCTGTTGATAAAATACGCACACGCAACGTCAAAATATTATTTTGGAATATACGAGTTTACAGAAATGCTTCGAAGAACCAATCCACAATCTCTTGTCTTCGAGATACAGACCAGTGTATCTCATGTTCTTAAAAATTAACATATTTTTTTATAAATTGTCTTTCAATGTTGTACTCGTATGTGTGTAAAAAAACAGATGCGTGAGACTCTCTCGCGGTAGAAGTGAAACTTCTTAGCTTAGGAAAAGTTGATTTTATGTATTGCTTTTTTTTTTACTTGTTAACGATTTTTATTATTTTTTTAAATTAAATTCTAATATAATAAAGCGTTTATTAGTTGACTTATGCTACGTTCATCATACACAAGGTACACGCAGCGCATGCGCGTAGCGTGTCTATTATGTATTATGGATTTAAATACAAATTTAATTTAAATTAAAAATAATTAAATTAAATAAATAATTTATTTAATTTGAATAAAAAAAAATTTAATTTATTATTTAATTTTAATATATTTTTTTTTATTTATTTATTTTGATTTAATTTAATTTAAATAAAACTTTATTAAATTTTAATTTATTTAAATTAATTCAATTTAATTTAATTTAATTTAATTTAATTCAATTTGATTTAATTTAATTTAATTTAATTTAATTTTAATAATTTAATTTAATGTAATTTAATTTAATTTAATTTAATTTAATTTAATTTAATTTAATTTAATTTAATTTAATTTAATTTAATTTAATTTAATTTAATTTAATTTAATTTAATTTAATTTAATTTAATTTAATTTAATTTAATTTAATTTAATTTAATTTAATTTAATTTAATTTAATTTAATTTAATTTAATTTAATTTAATTTAATTTAATTTAATTTAATTTAATTTAATTTAATTTAATTTAATTTAATTTAATTTAATTTAATTTAATTTAATTTAATTTAATTTAATTTAATTTAATTTAATTTAATTTAATTTAATTTAATCTATTTTATTTAATTTATGTTTATTTAATTCTATTTTTATTTAATTTAATTTTATTTCATTTAACTTTATTTAATTTTAATTTCATTCCTTCACTCAAAATAGATGAAGCGTTTCACTTTTCGTGACGTTCAGGCCGATTTGTCCTACCGTGCCTATGGTAGTTTCACTTCAAAAAGATAATTCGGGAATTAAAATGAAGGTTTTAATGAAATTTTGTTTTTTTTATGTAACAAAAAAATAAAACTTTGTAGGTTTATAACAACGGTAAGATATCCGTCGTGGTCTAGCATTATTGTGTATTGTCTTGTGGATGGAAAACAGCTGTATGTGATGGTGTAGTCTATAGCATGCAAGCGGCTGCTTTTCAAACTCAAAGTTTCGATGGAAAGATCTATGTTCCAATACGATTGACAGTTTCAATCTACAACTGCTTTTCTGTAGGCAAAGTTTTACATAATATAATAATATACAATTTTTTAAATGCGATATTATTTATGGTTTCGTAGATGTAAAGCGGTCTAACAGTAAAACCAATTGAACCTGTCTTGAATCTAGCCTGGTACGCCCGATTGCTGAGAGTAAAATCTAGCCTTGAACATCACGCCTTCAGTTAATAAAGAGCAATTTTGTTTTATTCATTCATATGATAGTCCTCAATATATATTTGATGGTAATGTGGACATGTTAAAGAGCTTGACCGGGAGAAAATATCTTCTTTGGCCTTAGTATTTAAGCCATCGGGTTAAAAACCACTGGAGCTGGCACGCAACTCACAGTTCACATTGTACTCGTAAAGGTGAGTAATACTATCGTACGTAAACAGATAATATTTATATATTATTTATAACATAGTTAAGGCATTAACATTGTACAGGTTTAAAGATATTGTAACTTGTTTTATCAAATGCTGTCTATTCCACTTTATGTAACATAACAGTATACTCCCCTGATGATGAGGGGAAAACCTTGAAACTGGTAGGGTTATACCGTTACATAAAGTAGAATAAACAGTGTTTGATAAAACAAATTACAAAAATAATATTTACACATGTTTAGCATGTGTAAGTATTTTATTGAATAATATTAGTTCAGAATATTTATCTATATATTAAGTTGAATATTTAACTTCAGCTACCCATGAATTTGTGATAAACATGGTATATTTTACTTTATGATGATGAAACATGGATCATGAAAATAAGAAAACTAAATAAACAAGAAATATTCGAAATGTGCATTAATCGGAGAATGTTCATGATTTCTTGGTTTCATGGAATCACGAGTGTTCATAATTTCTTGGTTTCATAGTATCATAGTAGGATGAGAGCTCTGAAATATCATATAATGCCGAAAAAAATCCTATTTGGGTCATATATTGAGAAGAGGAAAATATCACTTCCTATATTTGATATTGATGGACAAAATTGAAGGTTGATGTGGACTGGGAAGTAGGCGCTTGTCATGGTTACAGATACCCAGACAGTTGAGGAACTGTTTCGTGCCGCAAAAGAATGATATATATTCTCAAGAGTGATCACTAAATAGAGTTAAGATTTTAAATACAAATAAACATGACATTTATGTACAAGATATTATTAATATATTATTTAAAGAATAAATAAATATAAAAAAATTATCATTAATAAATTCATTCTCAAATACTAAATCACTAGGAATTGCTTAGTTTATTAAAATATAGGAAATCTTCAAACGTAATAACACTTTTCAGTAAGAGAGAATCACAAAAAACCTTAGGCATATTTGAACTGAAAAAAAGCTGAAATAAAAATTTCAGCAGTTTCTGAACTAAAACAACTTGTTCGATAATGACCACATTCATAAGTTTATTGCTACCAGGCAAACTTTAAGGCCACACAAGGACCTTTTTTACTATTTTTTTTATATCGTTGGGAATCGAAACCATGACCCCCGAGTGGAAGACTGGCGTCTTATGAACTAGGCCAAGGAGGTCGACCATGATATTTAAAAACCTTTAACCAGCATTGTTAGATTTTATTCTTAACGATATTGTCACGTTATAAAAATCGTCTTCGTTGCTGGGTCTTGTAGTCGAGGACTCGCCATTTAAACGTCAATTCAGTTGGAAAGCGAAACTGTGCCGTGGAATTTATGTTTCTTTCACATTTTCTCTTATTTTGAGTGAGAGGTTGCACACCAGCAAACTCGCTGGCCCCACCATGGTACTGGATCCGATGGCACCCCAAAGTAAGATAATTTGAGCACACCGGCATGTTTTTTCTTCTTTTTTTTTAAGGAATAGATATGCTCCAAGTCAAGGGCATCATTACACCCAAGAATACTAGGCGGAAAAAATCCATGTGTCATTCGAAAGGAGTAGCACAGTGCGGGATTTGAACCAACGATCTTTTGCACGGAAGTCTAGTGCGTTACCGCGTGGCCATGCACTTCTCACGTAATAACAATTTAATAATAATAATAAAACGATAATTTATATAGGTCGCTTTAACTCAGTATTCGATCCAATTTTTTAACATATTAAAAGTATTACAAAATTATTACGAGTGATATGTGTGAGGATAAGAAGGTGGTGGGTGCGACTTATCAAGTAAGGCACTTTCCCGCATCTACATATATTTAGAAAACTTATTTTTCGTCCTATCTTGACCTATGCTGCACCAGTTTGGGGTAGTATGAGCAACACGGATCACCTGAAACTCCAGAGAGTGCAGAACAAGGCATTCAAGATATCTTTTAACACCCATCCCAGAACAAACCTTACCCGACTTCACGCCGAACAGCGAGAAGAAACCCTACAACACCACATCCTCGCTTGGACCGTGAAGTTGTATAAAATCCAACAAAATCACAACAATCCCTTAGTCGCTGTCCTGGGGGCTTACGAGAGTAAATCCGATCTACCCTTCCGTTATAAGCACAAGCTCCCGAAGCATTATCTGTTGCCTGACTAGTCCACGTACAGTATTAGCTGGGACGACCAAGGTCTGAGTGAATGTGATGGAATACAAGTAGCCTGAACGAGTGGACTTGTTCTTGCTAAATAATTAGTTGTAAGAATTGTTATCTAGTTATAAGTAGTATGTAGGTGTTAATTATTTCTAAAAAATCGTATATTATGATTATAAAAAAAAAATGACATGTAGGAAAATAAGTTTAAGTAAGTTCGTAAATTAGAATATATAAATAATATTAGTTAAGTAATAAATTTGTTTCAGGGGCTGGAGGAGTGCATCCCAGGATAGGGGGGAATGGCAACGACTGCTGGAGGAGGCCGGGGCCCACAATGGGCTGTAGTGCCATTGATGATGATGATGATGATGAATAAATTTGTGTATAGGTAAACCTTGACAAACATTTATACAATATATTACTTTGTTTAATAAAAAAAGAAAACTTATTTGATAAGAATACCTTTCCTTTTGATTGATGATATCACACTTTATGTGAAAAATAATGTTCGGGTGATTGTCCGTCTTTGTGGAGTTCATGGGCATAGGCATGCTCACGTATGTGTTTATGGATTTCATGGGGATGGATAGTCATTTGAATGATTTATGCGACCATGTAACTTGCTTCATTTACTTTTGTCTAGTTGGTGGGAAGAGATTGCCGCCTGGCAATAAGCCCGGCAGATTGTATTACAATAAAAGTGTTAAGTAGAATAGAATAGAAAAGAATAGCGCAAAAAATTAAAACGAAGAAAATCTACAAAGAAACCTTTGTGGATCTTTCGATATGTGAATAAGTAACACATTCAGATTTAGGTGTAGTGTATTATATGTATGTAATGTTCATATATGATATCTGTCCAAATATCGTGTCAGTATTCCCGAATCCAATAGACTTATAATTCAAAAATTATTATCGATAACTGAAATTCCATTCTAGTTTCAACGACTCTGATGAACTATCAAACAAAGTGTTTGTGAAGTGATGTTTCAATATGATACAGCGCTTTAAACGTCTTAATTAATTTATTATTACTAAACAAAGTGTTTGTGAAGTGATGTTTCAATATGATACAGCGCTTTAAACGTCTTAATTAATTTATTATTACTAAGCAAAGTGTTTGTGAAGTGATGTTTCAATATGATACAGTGCTTTAAACGTCTTAATTAATTTATTATTACTAAACAAAGTGTTTGTGAAGTGATGTTTCAATATGATACAGCGCTTTAAACGTCTTAACTAATTTATTATTACTAAACAAAGTGTTTGTGAAGTGATGTTTCAATATGATACAGCGCTTTAAACGTCTTAACTAATTTATTATTACTAAACAAAGTGTTTGTGAAGTGATGTTTCAATATGATACAGCGCTTTAAACGTCTTAATTAATTTATTATTACTAAACAAAGTGTTTGTGAAGTGATGTTTCAATATGATACAGCGCTTTAAACGTCTTAACTAATTTATTATTACTAAACAAAGTATTCAACTGATTTGATTTTGTAACTTCTTCGTGAAAAAGCGAGATGTATTATTTTGTGAATTTCAAACAAATAGAAAAATAATATGTCCAGGTTTTTCAATCTTTATTTTTTTTTAAAATTATATAAATTTATGAAAAACTTTTTATTTTGGTGTACTCACGTATTTTCATTACTTTGAAAAAAAAATTCATTCAATATTACTATAATCTAATTGAATATAACTTTGTGGGTTGGATATTTTATGCTTATACGTGTGGAAAATGGCAGAACTGAAATAGTTTATTTCCCCTTGACATGCAAGAAATCAGCGCGGCGCGGAGATGTCACATCCGGCTCGCGATCCCTCCGAATACTAAACTAGAATTGGCGAAACGTGCCAATACACGTGTATTATGTCAAACAAGATTGCTGCTTCTCAATCTGTGGGGCGTGGTATTTTTTTTTGAGTATCAGTACTGAGTTATGTCTAAGAGCTATGGATTCCTTTTCAATATGAAATTCTTTGGAATCCCAGCATTCATTTTATTTTCAAAGCCTTATTGCGATATCATTAGGGTTCAATATTTGTCTAGAACCGATATTCTTTCATCTTAACCTTGGCAAGATTTTTGATATTCTATTCAGAGAGTGGTTTGGGAGTCAGGTTTCTTCTATTGAATGAAAGCGCCTTATAAATTAAAATATTTTTATCTAACAATATTTGAAAATCCAAAGTTATAACAGTATTCCCGTTACCCCATTGTTGTATTTTTTACGACAAACTATGCTATCATGCTCATTTTTTATTCGAATAACACTTTCGTTGTATTCTATAATAACACTTTCGTTGTATACTGTACAACCTAATTGACTAACTGCTATTCATCATATCAAATTACAAATCTACAAACTATGCTCTCGAATGCACACATTTTTGTTTTGTTTCGAATTACACTTTTGTTGTATACTGTACAACCTAGTTGACTAACTGCTTTTCATCATATCAAATTACAAATCTACAAACTATGCTCTCGAATGCACACATTTTTGTTTTGTTTCGAATAACACTTTCGTTGTATACTGTACAACCTAGTTGACTAACTGCTATTCATCATATCAAATTACAAATCTACAAACTATGCTCTCATGCACACATTTGTTTTATTTTGTTTCGAATAACACTTTCGTTGTATACTGTACAACCTAGTTGACTAACTGCCATTCATCATATCAAATTACAAATCTACAAACTATGCTCTCGAATGCACACATTTTTGTTTTGTTTCGAATTCCACTTTCGTTGTATACTGTACAACCTAGTTGACTAACTGCTATTCATCATATCAAATTACAAATCTACAAACTATGCTCTCATGCACACATTTGTTTTGTTTTGTTTCAAATTACACATTTCGTTGTATACTGTACAACCTAGTTGACTACCTGCTATTCATCATATCAGATTACAAATCTACAAACTATGCTCTCATGCACACATTTGTTTTATTTTGTTTTGAATAACACTTGTGTTGTAAATTTTTATAACCTGGTAGACTAACTGCCATTCATTATAATAAATTACAAATAAATACAAAAAAAAAACAATATTAAGGAACAAAATATACTTTTTTACATCGGCTTTTTCAATCTTCATTGCCTTTCGATTGATACAAGTAACCATTGATTACTTTAAAAAAATCGAAATCTGCATGATTTTGGTCTAAGTATGAAAACATTTTTTATTAAAAAGGCCATTCTTAGTAGTTACACTCTTTTTAAAAGTCTTATACTAGCGAGAATCGAACTCGCAGGTTCTACGTCTTGTTGACCGGGCCATGGAGGTCTCATATGTTTGTGTATTTCTCTCGAAGTTTAAAAACTACTCTCGTTTTTGTTCCTAAATATCTATATTTTGGATGCTGTGTGCTAGAAGTCTCTCTTATCTTAATTCTATCAAAACGCTCTATTTTTAGTAGCATGTCATTTAAAATCGATAGAAGACGTGTTTTTTCGTTATATTCAAAAGAGTTAAACAATAATTATGTAGAAATTAAACGACGTGAAGATGTTAATATTTATTTTCTCTCGCGTTTCCCCATTATTAAATAAGAAACTTCATACCCGCGTGATATTAAAATTTCCACATTTCAGAATGCAACGAAACAACACGTCTTTCATTGGCTCTAGTTGACATAAAACTGAACGTTTTAAATTTTAACTGTAGCGTAGCCTGGGCATGATGTGATATATATTCAACACACTCAAACTTGTTAAGGTAGGAAACTTTTGAATTTTAGTTAAAATAATATTTAACTAGACGTCGCGTCGTTTCAAACTAGATGACGACTCTCATTTTATAGCAACAGTTATAGCATCTTTAAATTTTATACAAATATTATTAATCCAGTATATAAAAACTTTGACACTCCCTGATTTAGCATTAAGCACACCTCCAATATCTTGATGAGACCTGAATATTTATTGGCAAGTAAAAATTATTTTACGAATCACATATAACTAGTGATGGAAAAGCTAATTCCAATATTAGATTGGAATCTGTGTGGAGTATATTAAAATGAACCTATAAATTGATATTGAGCTATAGCTCAATTTTTTTAAAACTGAAGAGCTCACGCACCTTATTGATAATTTCATTATTTTGTGTCCATGATTAACCCTTCCCTTACGGTGTTAAAATTGAAACGCGTGCTCCGGTGTTGGGTAGTGAGTACGCGATCAAAAATTAGCGATTTTAAATCGGAAAAATAAGAACATTCATAGATAATCCCCTTAATTAATTATAATTGAAGTTAAAAATTATAATGATTGAGATTTATTTGCTGAAAACATTAAAAAACCATCTGGCAACGCTCACGGAACGGGCGTACGTCTAACCTATTTGCAAGCCTAGAAGCTACTAGTGGCGCGGAACGTCAGTCGCATACCCCGACGCTTACGCTTATGCTTGCGACGTTGAGACAATTCAGCTCCTCGCAATTCAGTGGAGTATGCAAGAGTGAGATGCGAATATAGTGTCGCGCTTCCCGCATACTATTCACCTATCAACAAGACACAAGGTCGAGGCACTCACAGCGTTTAAATGCGAATTTGTTTCCGATATCTTCACAAAATACCCACGATGTAGTCGATAAATTCTGATTAATATTAATATTATTTTTTAAATCAATGCGTAAATATACTATGGAGGAATACCTAAAATCTTAACCTTGTATTTATTATATTTATAGAGATATTTAGAAGCAACGTGTAGAAGATACCCAACACAGGGAAGGAAAGGTTAAACATGTCACATCTGACAGGCTTATTGTTATACAGATTTTTTTCCAACCAAATAGCCCATCTTAACCAACATACATTTAACTTTTTAAATCTATGACAGATTTTATGAAGAAAAATGCAAAAAAGTAAATAAGTTATTAATCATTATCAATTATGGTAATACGTGAGGAAAATAATTTCTTCAAATATATAAAGGAAGAATCCAAAGGAGAATTAGGATGAAAAGATATTCTGAGTAATGTATTTTTTTTTCAATTCTCTCTTAAACGTTAATATCATAAATCTTGGAAGTTTGTTCCGCAGTTACGCAAAGTGAACCGTAAATGAAGAAGTGTAAAATTTTGTGTGATGTGATGGGTATGCAAAGGGGTCTGTCATCGTCTGATCGATGAGAACGTCCGTATTCTGAAAGATGCTGGAATTTGGATTCTTAAACACGCCAAATAACCTAAAAGTTGGAGTAACTTAAGAATGGCATGAGTTGGAGTAACTTAATACTGGCATAAATTGGAGTAACTTAAGAATGGCATGAGTTGGAGTAACTTCATAGTGGCATAAATTAAGTGAAAATTTATTAAAGACTTGATGTCAATCATAAGTAATAAAAAGTGCTTTTAATTTTGTATTACAATTGTAAAAGATGTATTTTTATATTACAATTTTGTTGTATACTGAACGACTTAGTGAGCTTATTGCCATGTGACAATGTCTTTCAACCAAACAAAAATATAGACGGCCACCGGGTCTAGTTGGTAAGACGTTTGTGACCCAGCTTGGAGATTCCGGGTTCGATTCCTATTAGAACATTTGATTTTTTAACAAATAATTTCATTTTGGTTTTCACTAAAGGTCTCTTTATTATTTATCTGATTAAATTGAAGATATTTTCACATGGCAATAAGCCCATCAGGTTGTACTGTTTACAACAAAAGAATAATATACATACAACCAATGGATACTAGGATCCCACCACTATTTCAAAATGTATAACAATACTTTTTCAGATTCAGGAATGCCTTGTGAAAGCCAGACCAGCTTATACTCTGTACATCAAAAGGGTAATACAATACAATAAATTAAGTGAAAATTGATTCATGACAAGTAATAAACAGTGCATTAAAGATGTTGTACTCGTATTGTTTGTTATATGATAATTTTGTTGTATACAGAACCACTTAGTGAGCTTATTGTCATGTGACAATCTGCCATCAGGAATGCCTTGTGAAAACCCGCCAGCTTATACTGTGTACATCAAAAGTGTAATATAATACAATAAATGAAGTAAAAATGAATTCATGACTAGAAGTCAATGAGTAATAAAAAGTGCGTTAAAGATGTTGTATTGTTTGTTATATTACAATTTTGTTGTATACAGAACCACTTAGTGAGCTTATTGCCATGCGACAATCTGCCTTCAGGAATGCCTTGTGAAAGCCCGCCAGCTTATACTGTGCACATCAAAAGTGTAATAAAATATAATAAATTAAGTGAAAATTAATTCATGACTAGATGTCAATGAGTAATAAAAAGTGCGTTTAAGATGTATTGTTTGTTATATCACAATTTTTTGTATACACAAAAACCGGTTGGGCTTATAGCCATGTGACAATCTTTTCCAACCAAACATAAATATATTAAAGACGCTTCAAATAAAAACCGTAAAAGAATCGTTCAAAAAAACATGGCGTAATAATGATGATGCAAAAGTTGATAACACAAACCAGAAATATATTAAACCCTAGCATGGTTTTTTTTATGTACGTAAAAACAAATATATGCTCAAAAAAGTACGGCGAGTCTTTGATCTAATGGGGGTGTAAAAAAACTCTTCCTCAGCTGGTGTTGCCCCGGGCTCTCGATAAGAGGTGCGCAGAATAAGTACATCAGCACCTTTTCTTCCCTCGGGGGTGCGACTCGCCCCCTCTTCTCTAGTTCAGAGTGTGAAACTTCATCTCCAGTGTGTTGCTTCTACAATATTCACTTCAAATAGAGAAAAACTTTATTCAGTGTCTTTTTTATTTGATCGGCAATGTACACCCTACGGAATGATTTGTACCAGTTAAGTGTTATTTTTTAGTTTATTTCAACTATACAGGCTAACAGTTAACATAGCAGGTAATAACAATAAAAATATATCTAATTTTTTATAGTTAAGGCATTAACGTTGTGGATGTTTAAAGACATTGTAATTTATTTTTAACTAGCTATGCATACGTTCGTCCTAAGGCAAGAAGATTAAAAAAAAAACAAAAAAAAAATACTGAAATATACATACGTGTGTATAGAGCAGCCATAAATATATAAAAAAACCTTATTATATAACATAACGAAAACAAAAATATATTTATTTCTTGAATCTTAGAAAATACATTTATTTCACATTGTGGTGTCATATTTATAACATAAATAAAACATTGTAATTTGTTTAATTAAACACTGTTTAATCCACTTTATGTAATGGTATAACCTTACCGGTTTTAAGGTTTTCACCTCATCTTCAGGGGAGCACAAACAAGACTGTTGTTTGTGCTCCCCTGAAGATGAGGTGAAAGCCTTAAAATCGGTAGGGTTATACCATTACAAAACAGTGGAATAAACAGTGTTTGATAAAAATAATTTACAATATATCGTTTTCATTTTTTAGATTTAATTAATAATCAAGTCTAGCATTGATCTCGATGTCATTGTCGATTTTTCAAAATAACTTAATAGACTTTCTTTATAATATAATTTAACAGTTTAAGATTTTAAACTTTACAAAACTCTTCTCAAGGAATTTAAAGATTTCAATATTATTTTATTTAATTAAGAATTTACATTCTTTGGTATGTATTTTATTGATCAAATATAAATCTATGTTTATTTTAACTTTAGAGGTTTAGTTAAAGAATTGTTATCTAGTTATAAGTAGTATGTAGGTGTTAACTATTTCTAAGATCTCATATATTAAGATTGAATAAATAAAATAAAATGATATGTAGGAAAATAAGATTAAGTGAGTTCATAAATTATAACATATAATTAAGATTAGTTAAGTAATAAATTTGTATACAGGTATAGCCTTGACAAATGTTTGTACAATAATTTACTTTGTTAAATAAAATAAAAAAAACGTGTGCTGGATTTTTAAATTTATATTTAAGTCTAGTTTAGATTCCGATGCCAATGTTGGTTTTCCGAAACACTCAAAAGACTTTCCTTCATTATTTTAAGATTTCCAAGATACTTAACGAGCTTTATTTTAAGTTTTTTATATCTCAAAGATACTTAAAAGAATATTAAATAAAAAATTACTTTTAATCGTCACCAACGACTTATTATAATGACCTTTATTTTACCTTAATATAATATTAACGCAATAGCAGCCCTTAGAAAGTTATTAAAAAAGGTTGAATATTTAATCGTTATTAATCCCTTATAAGCAATATAATATTTATTATACGCAATCTCCCTTATATGATCATTGAGGTTTTATAATCCCTTAATTGCAATAAACTTAAGCCAATTATACAATTATTTATTATTTAAAAAAAAAAATAATAAACAAAACAGAAATATCAAACAAGTTCTTAAATTGCGAAAGAAGAGTAGTAACAGGCAATATAGCAAAAAGTAGGTTTCATAATATACTATGGAAAAAAATATATGTGATAGAATAAATAATAAGGACATTAACAAAGAACGCGGATTGAAAGTAGGTGCAATGCTTAAAAATTAAAAATAGAGCATTGGTGCCGTTTGGTCACGTTGAAAAAATGAGTGATGAAAGAATTACAAAAATAATCTACAATATATAAGTTGAATAAAAGAAGGAAGAGACTTAAAACGAGGCATGATCAAGGGAATTGAATTCTGAAAAGGCAAATATATAGCCTACATAATTGGAAAGTATGCATAATGAGGTAGAAGAGAACGTTTTGTGCTAGGATAAAATGAAGGGAAGATCTATTATCTCTGCCTACCCTGGTAGGAATATGGCGTGAATGTGATGATATATTATTATCACGCAGCTCGATATTTTATAATTAACATGAAGTATGCATATGTTATTTAAACGGTAAAATAGTTTAAAGTTTGAAAGAAATTTAATCTAGTTTAATATAAAAACTTTCGACTTACGATTTGAATTATGAGGTACATGGCCTCGCGGTAACACATTGGACTTCCATGCAGAAGGTCGTCGGTTCAAGCCGGTCACCGGTTCACGCTGTTCTACTTCCCTCGAATGACAAGGGTATTTTTCCGCCTAGTATTTGGGGGTATAAGGATACCTATGACTTCGGTCATATCATTTCTTTAAAAAAAAATATCAATATTGCCTCAAAATTTTTGAAATCTCATTATAAGTTTTTCCGAAACTTTTCCGTTAGTATAGCATTTTCCGCGGGCATACATTTTACTAGACTCAATTGTTCTGTACTTTGGAAAAGAAAACTTCCAGAACGATTTGCTTCTGGAATCATTCCGTTTGCTATATTCTGAGAAATTGTCAACCTTTTTGTATTATTTTTATTTATTTACTAAATGCTTAGCCCGTGTAATGCCCAATATCCAAGTTTTTTTAAATGTTTGTGAAATTTCATAAAACTGTTATATTATAAAACGGTATTTGAGGTAAAAAAAAAAAACAAAAAAATCATGTACGTACACGTACGAGTACCTATTTCCAAAAAAAACAATACAGAGTTGAAATAATAGTGCCTCAGATAGATATCGATAAACACAATAATACTGACCCAACACTTTAATAGATAGCTAAATGTCAAAACTATATAATTTTTTTATATAAAATATTCTAATACTTATTCAGTACGTGAATAAAAATATATAATTTCAATTGAATATTAAACCATGTAGTTTTTTTTATTACAAAAAATAAAAATAATGCGACATCTGTTATTGTATATCTTGATTATAACCGACAGATATGTGCTATTTGGGTGACATCTGTTTTTAGATTATCGAGGCTTTTTCAATCATTTTCGCCGAACTTAAGAGCTTTTTGGATAGATTGTGGTATTTATTATTATAATTTATCAACAGTACAATATTTATAGTGAAAACAAAAATAGCAGAATTCTTCAATTCGTTATATTGTTTCATTGTTTATCAAAATATTGCATTTATATTTCCTTGCAATTTTTAAAATTTACAATGACATTGTATTTTTCGAGTTGTATATTATTTATTGGTATATTTGTGAAATAAGTGTAAATAATTCTTCAGATTCTTTCGAGTTTGTAAATAACGATAAATTGTACGTTTGAAAAGAGTGCACTCTCGTCATTGTTGATTTAGATCTTTTTAAATATGAAGGGTGTAGTGATAGGAAACAAACTCATTGGGACAATTAAACATATGTATTCTAACAGGACAGTTAAGGTCAGATGATAGCCCACAACGGTATTTTAAGTACAAACTACGAGTATGATGTTTGGTAGTAAAACGTGGACGTGGAAAAAGACGGACAGAAAACTTTGGATGTCAATGTGTAAAAGAAGATGATTGAATATTGATTTCATCTCTTGATGTTGATGTGTTGAGTAGGATGAAGTAGATCAGTGTGAGGTCGTGTGAATATGTAGAACGAATTAATGAAGACAGACTTCTTCTCCCTGGCTCCATCCCAACTCATTGTCTGCGAAGACTATTGGGGTCAGCTCTCCTCGTCCTCAGGTTGTATGCTATTCTGTCCCAGACTACACCCACCAGGCCGTGCCTCTGCATCAGGTTATCTTTTTGCACCAATCATGAATTCTTTGGTCTTCCTCTGGTTGTTATTCGAGGAAGATCCATGGAGATTGCCTGGTTCACAATGTGATCGGGTGCTCTGCGTCCAACGTGCCCATACCATCTCAATCGCCTCTCCTTCATCTTGCTGTTGATGTCTGTAACACTTAGGCTTCCACGAATGCGTGAGCTTTTTATTTTGTCTCTTAGGGACACACCAGCTGACCATCTTAGCATGCGCATTTCAGCAGTTTCTAGTTGCCTAGAATAAGAGTCATACATCGTCCAGCATTCGGAGTCATAGAGGAGTGCGGTTCTGACAATCGTTTGGTATACTTTTCCTTTTAACTTTACTGGCATTTTCGGATCACATAGAACTCCCGTCATTTATCTAAACTTCATCCATCCCACACCAATTATATATGTTACATCTGCCGCACATCCTCCATCGCTATGGATGAGTGACCCAAAATACTTAAAGGAGTCACAATTTGGTAATGTTTCTCCATCCATTTGCATTACGGGAGTGACAGCATTTGTGTCCTCGAATGGTAGGTAAAGATACTCTGTTTTCTTTCTGCTCAGTCTCAATCCATTATTCTCGAAGACTTTTCTCCACCTTTCCAGACTTTTTTGCAGGTCTTCATGTTTTTCACTTATTAATACGATATCGTCTGCAAATAGTAGGAGACTGTTCATTTCCTGGTTAGTTAAATAATCCATGACTCAGATGAACAGTAGTGGACTGAGTACCGATCCTTGATGTACCCCCACATTTACAGGAAATTCTGGTGAAGTTCCCGAAGTGCACCTCACTGACTGATTTAATTAATGTATGGTAGACAAAAATTGATTAAATTAATGTATGATATGGGTTAAAAGTGAGTAGAAGGCGTGGTAGTGGAAGACCAAGGAAAGTATATTTGGATCAAATGAATTATTTTTTGAAATAAGAAAATGATATAATTCTGAGAAATCTTAGGAATTGTTTGATAAAAGCTACGGATGCTGAAGAGGCAAAGAATGCGTTTTGAAATAGGACAGTATGTTAATCCTTCTTCTCAATGCCTACCTCAACAGGGAAATGAATGGCGTGATGATATGTATGTATATAAAGGTTTTGACATAAAAAAGCGCATAAAAATGTGTTTTGATATAAAAAAAGCGCAGAGAAAAGTGTGCAGAAAAATGTGCACAAATATTTCTTTAAAGTTTTAAATAATATTTATGTTAAATATCAAAATACGTATAAAAACCAATTATAGAGTTCAAAGCTTTTGAAAATAATTGTTTGTGTTTTCTTTGAAGTGGCTTAGTTATACATGCAAAGAATTTCAATAAGCTTAGACTTTTTGTCGATCTTTTTTTTTGACGGCGTACGTGTCCTGGTTGATAAGATGCTGATCTTTCTACCCGTCTCCTGTTCTACTTCTGTTTACTATCACTCTCTCTCCAATATTCAAATTTCCACACTCTATAAACCATCTAAATGCTAGAGTCAATAATACGAGTAGATCACTAACCGAGGTTACGGGTTTGATTCCCGCTAAAACCGAGATGTTTTCAAAAAATATAATTAAGGTTTTCAGTCTGTTTTTCACTTAAGGGTATACAAAGATCTTTCTATACGTACTGTGTACAAAAAAAGGGTTCACATGATTCGCTAGGGCGGTGCCATAGCTGTTAGGCGTGATTTGTTTAATAATAGTGCATTCAAGTCTCGAGCGAGTGAGGAGTGGTCTCTAAATTGCGCAATATAAAATTGTTCCTTGAATAAAGTAATAAATGAAAAACATTACTAACTTAAAATTAATTCTTTATAATAATCACGGTCAAATATTAGCACTTGATTCATAGGTTGTGTACCCATGATGTAGCTTATTTTATTTTGTGTATTCACGATTTGTTGGAATCGCGAAAGGAGAATAATTATGATAAAAGGACAATTTTTATAGCACCATTCAGAGAGTAGACTCTTCTCACGGGCACTTGGAATTCGAACTAGTTATTTTTGACATATTGAAAATTTTACAAAATAAAAATATATAAGACGAGATTTTGACAGGAAGTGAGAGGGAAATTTCTAAATGGTCATTTTTAAATGCTTCCTAAAGCTGCATATATATTATATCTTCCAACCAACCAGACAGATGGTAAACAAGCCGATAACCGGTTTGGAAGATAGTCTTTTTAATTAGTCTACGAATGCTGATGGTTTTATCTAAGTGATTTTTTTTAATTCATTTCTTCTTCTTGAGGCGTTGTCTCTTATTAAAGTTTGTACAGCAGTTATGACAATGTTTATCATATTTAATGAAGACCAGCTCAACTCAGTTGAAGTGCACCTAAATCGATAATTTACATTCTTAACCCAAGAAATGCGGTGTCATTCTCTACCTCGATTTCCATTTATAATATTTATTTTTTGGATGATATAATCATACATACGAGTAGTATCACGTAATCTCTCTGTCAGAGTAGGTAGAGAGAACAAAACGTAAGATTTTCCTACCTTGACACATATCCATACACGTTCTCATACATCTACGATATATCTGATTTTCTATGTTTTCTTCGTTCAGAATATCATTCCCATGCTCCAACCATATTTTTTTGTTTTTCTCTCCACCCACATTAGGATTATATGTCTGTTTTGTTGATCTTTTCTCATTCGTTTGTTTCACATGCCCAAATATTATCAGCATCCTCTTCATCTTACTCAACGCATCAGCTTTAAGTTCACGTTCATCCCTAATTCTTATCCGGTCATTTATTGTCACTCCATGTGTTCATCTCAAAGCACGCATTTCAAGATAATTTTTTCAGCCCCTTTCAGTATTTTTAGGGCCACTTTCTACTTCCATACAACTAGCACCAAAATACTATTGTGAACTATCATCTTCACTAATATATATATTTTAGTATCCCATTGACTTTTTTCCTTTCGCTGCCCGCCATTCGATATGCATAATAACTCTTCCATCATCTTAGAAATTACTATTTTATCTTTGTAAAATAATTTTTCAGCTCGTTCTTATACTCCATTGCTAACCAATACACTACATTTACATTTTCATATCACTATGACTTTGACACTACATTTACATTTTCATATCACCATGACTTGGACACTTCATTTACATTTTCATATCACCATGACTTTGACACTTCATTTACATTTTCATATCACCATGACTTTGACACTACATTTACATTTTCATATCACCATGACGTTGACGCTAAATTTACATTTTCATATCACCATGACTTTGACACTTCATTTACATTTTCATATCACCATGACTTTGACACTTCATTTACATTTTTATATCACCATGACTTTGACACTACATTTACATTTTCATATCACCATGAATTTGACACTTCATTTACATTTTCATATCACCATGACTTTGACACTACATTTACATTTTCATATCACCATGACTTTGAAACTACATTTAAATTTTCATATCACCATGACTTTTACAACACATTTACATTTTCATATCGCCATGACTTTGGCACTAAATTTACATTTTCATATCACCATGACTTTGACACTTCATTTACATTTTCATATCACCATGACTTTGACACTTCATTTACATTTTCATATCACCATGACTTTGACACTACATTTACATTTTCATATCACCATGACGTTGACGCTAAATTTACATTTTCATATCACCATGACTTTGACACTTCATTTACATTTTCATATCACCATGACTTTGACACTTCATTTACATTTTTATATCACCATGACTTTGACACTACATTTACATTTTCATATCACCATGAATTTGACACTTCATTTACATTTTCATATCACCATGACTTTGACACTACATTTACATTTTCATATCACCATGACTTTGAAACTACATTTAAATTTTCATATCACCATGACTTTGACACTACATTTACATTTTCATATCACTATGACTTTGAAACTACATTTACATTTTCATATCACCATGACTTTGACACTTCATTTACATTTTCATATCACCATGACTTTGACACTTCATTTACATTTTCATATCACCATGACTTTGATACTTCATTTACATTTTCATATCACCATGACTTTGCCACTTCATTTACATTTTCATATCACCATGACTTTGAAACTACATTTACATTTTCATATCACCATGACTTTTACACTTCATTTACGTTTTCATATCACCATGACTTTGACACTTCATTTACATTTTCATATCACCATGACTTTGACACTACATTTACATTTTCATATCACCATGACTTTGACACTACATTTACAATTTCATATCACCATGACTTTGAAACTACATTTAAATTTTCATATCACCATGACTTTGACACTACATTTACATTTTCATATCACTATGACTTTGAAACTACATTTACATTTCATATCACCATGACTTTGACACTTCATTTACATTTTCATATCACCATAACTTTGACACTTCATTTACATTTTCATATCACCATGACTTTGACACTTCATTTACATTTTCATATCACCATGACTTTAACACTACATTTACATTTTCAAATCACTTTGACTTTTTTTTCGAAACATTCATTCTCAGATCTTTATCTTTACATCTCTCTCTTATAATTTAATTGACTAATCACACTCTCTAATTCATCCTCATTTCGAGTTGACACTCTACCAAGCCAATAGTAATCTGCACACATTCCCATTTTTATTGTATTGTATTACACTTTCATTGTATACAGTGAAACCTGGTGGGCATATTGCCATGTGGCAATCTCTTCCAACCAATCGCAAAGATCTTAAAGTGGCATTAAGAGAAAATCAGAAAGGAATCCTTTAAAAAATCTGGGTTCCAACGGAATTTAAACCCGCCACCTCCGAGCTAGGACACAGGTGTCTTACCAACTAGGCCATGTCGTTTGCCACATTTGATTTCACCCATTGATATTTTTAATTCTAACAAACTTGACTAATGATGACCTCTGCAGCTTAGTTGAGATTGGAGTTTACCCGGGTGTTGCGGTATCGATTTCCGTTGAATCCCAGATTTTTTTTAAAAAGAGTTCAAATGTGGTTTCTCTTAAGGCCTCTTTTACATATTTCTGGTTGGTCGAAAGAGATTGCCACATTACAATAAACCCCCCAGGTTGTACTGTAAACAAGAAAAGTGTAATAATTATAATATTTGTAACAAATAATTCTGTAAAAGTTTTTGACCAGTTATAGGTTTTTTAGTTGAAAATATTTTTGAAAGATTCGAGAATAAAGCTGTGTTCAAAATTCAGTCACAGTAATGTATGAATGTAGAAGGCAAAGAAAATTTAATACACGGGGAAGAGTGAAAGATAAAAGACAGTTAAGGAATTCTGCTTTTAGGGTAGTATTTTGTAAGATAATGGAGAGTTACGCAAGGTATTTAATGGTGCGTAGTAATAGAAAATATAGTCGATGGGACACTTAAAGAGACAGTCTCAAATTTCACTAAGATGATAATTCAAAACAGTATTTGCCGTCTGAATTTTGTGTGTGGGAGTGAAACTTTAACTTTGAAAAACTTTGAAAGGAGCTGAATAAATGTAGAAGTAATTGTAAAAACAATGAATACATTTTTTTATCCACTTTGCACGGATTTTTCCTGTTACACAAAGAGGGGCTGATTCTAGCGTTAGCTTATTCGTTAGGAAAAATATCAGCCAGGATTCTTCTCAGACTGCTAGGCGCTTTCGAGAATATATCAAAAGTGTCATTCACACACATGAAGTGATAATGTATACAGAAAATGGAATGAAGGTTTTAAGTATTGATTGTTGTATTAAGTCGAGTGAGTAACGTTGTCGTCGTTGTAACGTGACTGTCGTTGTTGCAGAGCCTCATAGTCGAGAATCCTTTCGCCACTCAAACATCAATTTAGTTGAAAAGCGAAGCTGTGCCATGGACTTTTGTTTCTTTCTTTGTTTCTCTTTTTAAACCGAGTGAGCCGTTCTACACCAGAAAACTCACCGGCATGTTTTTCGCATTCTTTTTTTTTTTCAAGAATAGATGTGACCTAAGTCATGCCCCCAAATACTGGGTGGAGAAAAATGCCTGTGTCAGTCGAGGAGAGTAAGACAGCGCGAGCCTCAACCGAAGACATTCCACACGAATGTTCCGTTCGTTACCGTGCGGTCAGGCCCCTTGGATGATTCAAGTATGTTTATTCGAACTAATCAATGAAAAAAAAACTATTTAAATAATAAAACAACGCAAATGTTAGTGAAAGGCGTGGAAGAGGATGACTAAAGCATGTTTGGTTGGATCAAGTTAATGGTATAAAACATGTGGAAAAATAGAGATATCATAGGTGCTGTACGAAAGGTGCATATTAATATACATAGAGGAGGTGAAATGTCTAGCACTGCCTTCTTTATCTTTCCAGATAGATAATAGGCGTGATATACGACACTTTTCCATGCATTTCACACTAATTATAGCACTTTTAACAATGTACCATCCCTAGAGTTAAAACAACTTTTGCCCAAAGGCAATATGCCTATTTAGCTTCCATGACATACAATGGGGTGCCGAATTCAATAAAGGCAAAGGGAGGTAAACAATTTAGGCAGTCGATCAAAGCGTGGTAGTTATTGCGACAAGAGTTTGAGTACTTGGGTTTGCAAGAGGAATGACTTGTCGTTTGTGTGAGCTCTTGATTGTGGTGTTTTTTTATTATTTTGTATAATATTTTTGATATTTTATTTTAATGATTATGTACGGTACATTGTGGGGGGAATGTTTTTGGTCTGTCTGGAGTGATGAAGTGTGAAGAGTTTGATTTCGCGTGATGTATACATGTGTAATTGACTGTCATTGTTTGTCAGGTTGATGAGAGTGTGCGACGGGGTTTTGTATAATCAAAAATCGGAAAAAAGTATCGATTTATTTTTTCATGCTATATGTCCTCAGTGAGATAAAGAATAGAGAACAAATGAAAAGCCAAAAACCAGATCCATTAAAATGGTGTGTCCAAATTAAATTACCTGTTTTTTTTTCGCAAATTATGTATATTTCTTTTCATGTGTGAAATAAATAAATAAAATACAAGTAATGTATATCACTACTGTCAATGTGTAGTATAATAATTATTATATATTCTCCTTTGAAGGACTTGTGGCGGTCGTCGCGGAATATTGTCGTATACATACGATCAATGACCGATGAAACGACCTTCGGATTCCTCGATAAACTATAGTAAACAGTCCGAAGGTCACATGCCGGCCATTGACGCCGGCCGAGCGACCGCACCACACGCCAGAGAGAGAGAACGCACCACGGCTATCTTACCAGTTCCGTATTTAGATTAATACCTACATACGACAATAACCGTTTCTGCATTCACAGAATCGAGACGTAAGCATATCGCGAGCGCACTCTCGCGCACATTCCAAAAAGATATAAATACCTACGTTACTATAAAAATAAACACTCTCTCTTTCCGCATTGCGATTTAACGAGTGTATTTATTTATCAACAACCATCATCATCTCTTCCTTTAACGACCGATCTCTAAAGACTTATTGTCATGGGAATGTTTTCCAACCAACCACTAATATGTAAAATGATAACCTCCCTCTATAATAAATTACTATAGAAGAAATAAATATAACAATTCTTATAAATAATAAAGATATTCAATCCAATAAAATAATATAGGTGACCTTGTTGATAAAGCACCTGTCTTGTGACTCGTGGGTGGCGAATTCCATCCCCGTTGGAATACAGATTTTTTTTAAGGATTGCAGTTTGATTTTCGCTTAAGGCTTTCTTTAACATTATTCTGGTTGCACGGAAGAGATTACCACAAGGCAATAAACCTCTCAGGTAATGGTACAGCGATAGTATAATATAATACAAAATAATATTATACATTACAAATTAAAAGCCGAATTACGATGAGGAGTCATTTCTTTAAGATTCGGGAATTGAATCCGACACCTTTTGGTTAGGAAACAAGCATTCAATCAATCAGCCGTTTAATTTACTATACAACATTTTGAATTAATATCTTTGCTGATTTTCATTATAATTAATAATATTTGTTAAATTCGTTGCGGTTGATTTCGTTCAATTTATTTTTTTTAGGGACGCAAATGGCATTTTTATGTTAAAACAAATGGGTTATAGCGAAATTAGCAGAAAATAAATTGTTTTTATGGAAAAAAAGCCACGTGGACAAAAAGGTTTATTGAATGCGGAGAAGGTTGTTTATAGAAAGCACTCAGTTGGCAAGTAGCTCGGCCTGAAATCATATATCCTTTCATATAAAAGCCTGTTTTGGGCATTTTATGGAGAAATAAAAAATATCACCAACTATATTGTGTATTAAATGGTTCATACCCCCCTTCTCGGAGGTTTTATGTTTTCATGGTTTTTGTGGGATACGTGAATAAAAATATTTTATTTTCAAACTTACTTTTTTCAAAAATATAACCGATTGTTCTTTGTTAAACAAAACTTCAAAAATGGAGTATACATTGTTAAATAAAATCCCAGTAACAAGTGTTGTTCTATATTTAATAAAACTACATTATTGACTTTTCCATGTTATAAAGGGGAAAATTCCAAGTTAAAACCCAGAATGGTCTATTCCTTTTAAATAAAACACCTGGACGGACTACTTTCTTTAATAAGAAATGTTCCTAACACGTTTAGGAGGTTACGTTATTTTATATCACAATTAACGTCAATGCGTTTCTACTTTGCTTTTGTCATGATTTATTTTTATAATTCTAGTATTTTTGTTCAAAAAATTCGTTTTTTGTTAGTCAAAAGTAGTAAAACAGGAAAAAATGACACAAAATATTGCAATTTCGTAAAAATAGAGGTTTGCGACGAAAAACACGAAAACATGTAGAACACATAACATTTCTGACGTGATTTTATACATGTATTCGTAAACTTGATCGTCAATGCCATTTTTTCAGGTGAAAAGTAGTAATTTTCAGTATATTTTAGATGAAATGTTCCTACACATTTAGGAGGTTACGTTATTTTATATCACAATTAACGTCAATGCGTTTCTACTTTGCTTTTGTCATGATTTATTTTTATAATTCTAGTATTTTTGTTCAAAAAATTAGTTTTTTGTTAGTCAAAAGTAGTAAAACAGGAAAAAATGACACAAAATATTGCAATTTCGTAAAAATAGAGGTTTGCGACGAAAAACACGAATACATGTAGAACACATAACATTTCTGACGTGATTTTATACATGTATTCGTAAACTTGATCGTCAATACCATTTTTTCAGGTGAAAAGTAGTAATTTTCAGTATATTTTAGATGAAATGTTCCTACACATTTAGGAGGTTACGTTATTTTATATCACAATTAACGTCAATGCGTTTCTACTTTGCTTTTGTCATGATTTATTTTTATAATTCTAGTATTTTTGTTCAAAAAATTAGTTTTTTGTTAGTCAAAAGTAGTAAAACAGGAAAAAATGACACAAAATATTGCAATTTCGTAAAAATAGAGGTTTACGACGAAAAACACGAATACATGTAGAACACATAACATTTCTGACGTGATTTTATACATGTATTCGTAAACTTGATCGTCAATGCCATTTTTTCAGGTGAAAAGTAGTAATTTTCAGTATATTTTAGATGAAATGTTCCTACACATTTAGGACGTTATGTTATTTTATATATCACAATTAACTTCAATGCATTTCTACTTCGCTTTCGTCTTGATTTATCATAATTTTTGTTCAAAAAAATTGGTTTTTTGTTAGTCAAAAGTAATAAAACCGGAAAATATTGAGGCAAAATATTGCAATTTCGCCAAATTAGAGGTTTAAGACGAAAACACGTAGAACAAATAACATTTCTGACGTGATTTTGTACATATATTTCTTAAACTTGGTCGTCAATGCCAATTTTTTGTATGAAAAGTGGTAATTTGCAGTATATTTAATAAGAAATGTTCCTTACACATTTAGGAGGTTATTTTATTTAATATCACAATAAACGTGAATGCGTCTCCACTTATTTTTTATAATTTTTGTATTTTGGTGCAAAAAATTGGTTTTTTGTTAGTCAAAAGTAATAAAACAGGAAAAATTGACACAGAATATTGCAATTTCGCAAAAAAGAGGTTTGGGACGAAAAACACGAAAACATGTAGAACAAATAACATTTCTGACGTGATTTTATACATGTATTATACAACTTGGTCGTCAATGCCATTTTTTCGAGTAAAAAGTAGTAATTTTCAGTATATTTAAGATGAAATATTCTTACAGATTTAGGACGTTATGTTATTTTATATATCACAATTAACTTCAATGCGTTTCTACTTCGCTTTTGTCATGATTTATTATAATTCAAGTATTTTTGTTCGAAAAAATGGTTTTTTGTTAGTCAAAAGTAATAAAACAGGAAAATATTGACGCAAAATGTTGAAATTTCGCAAAATTACAAGTTTGGGACAACAAAAACGACAAAACGTAGAACAAATAATATTTCTGACGCGATTTTGTACATATATTCGTAAACTTGGTCGTTAATTCCAATTTTTCGGGTGAAAAGTAGTAATTTTCAGTATATTTAAGATGAAATGTTCCTTACACATTTAGGAGGTTATGTAAATTTATATCCCAATTAACTTTAATGCGTTTCTTCTTCGCTTTTGCCATGATTAATTTTAATATAATTCTAGTATTTTTGTTCGAAAAATTGGTTTTTTGTTAGTCAAAAGTAATAAAACAGAAAAAATTGACACAGAATATTGCAATTTCGCAAAAATAGAGGGTTGGGACGAAAAACACGAAAATATGTAGAACAAATAATATTTCTGACGTGATTTTATACATGTATTATACAACTTGGTCGTCAATGCTATTTTGTCAGGTGAAAAGTAGTAATTTTCAGTATATTTTAGATGAAATGTTCCTACACATTTAGGAGGTTACGTTATTTTATATCACAATTAACGTCAATGCGTTTCTACTTTGCTTTTGTCATGATTTATTTTTATAATTCTAGTATTTTTGTTCAAAAAATTAGTTTTTTGTTAGTCAAAAGTAGTAAAACAGGAAAAAATGACACAAAATATTGCAATTTCGTAAAAATAGAGGTTTGCGACGAAAAACACGAATACATGTAGAACACATAACATTTCTGACGTGATTTTATACATGTATTCGTAAACTTGATCGTCAATGCCATTTTTTCAGGTGAAAAGTAGTAATTTTCAGTATATTTTAGATGAAATGTTCCTACACATTAAGGAGGTTATGTTATTTTATATATCACAATTAACTTCAATGCATTTCTACTTCGCTTTCGTCTTGATTTATCATAATTTTTGTTCAAAAAATTGGTTTTTTGTTAGTCAAAAGTAATAAAACCGGAAAATATTGAGGCAAAATATTGCAATTTCGCCAAATTAGAGGTTTAAGACGAAAACACGTAGAACAAATAACATTTCTGACGTGATTTTGTACATATATTTCTTAAACTTGGTCGTCAATGCCAATTTTTTGTATGAAAAGTGGTAATTTGCAGTATATTTAATAAGAAATGTTCCTTACACATTTAGGAGGTTATTTTATTTTATATCACAATTAACGTGAATGCGTCTCCACTTATTTTTTATAATTTTTGTATTTTGGTGCAAAAAATTGGTTTTTTGTTAGTCAAAAGTAATAAAACAGGAAAAATTGACACAGAATATTGCAATTTCGCAAAAAAGAGGTTTGGGACGAAAAACACGAAAACATGTAGAACAAATAACATTTCTGACGTGATTTTATACATGTATTATACTACTTGGTCGTCAATGCCATTTTTTCGGGTAAAAAGTAGTAATTTTCAGTATATTCAAGATGAAATGTTCCTACAGATTTAGGACGTTATGTTATTTTATATATCACAATTAACTTCAATGCGTTTCTACTTCGCTTTTGTCATGATTTATTATAATTCTAGTATTTTTGTTCGAAAAAATGTTTTTTTGTTAGTCAAAAGTAATAAAACAGGAAAATATTGACGCAAAATGTTGAAATTTCGCAAAATTACAAGTTTGGGACAAAAAAAACGACAAAACGTAGAACAAATAATATTTCTGACGCGATTTTGTACATATATTCGTAAACTTGGTCGTTAATGCCAATTTTTCGGGTGAAAAGTAGTAATTTTCAGTATATTTAAGATGAAATGTTCCTTACACATTTAGGAGGTTATGTTAATTTATATCACAATTAACTTCAATGCGTTTCTTCTTCGCTTTTGCCATGATTAATTATAATATAATTCTAGTATTTTTGTTCGAAAAATTGGTTTTTTGTTAGTCAAAAGTAATAAAACAGGAAAAATTGACACAGAATATTGCAATTTCGCAAAAATAGAGGGTTGGGACGAAAAACACGAAAACATGTAGAACAAATAACATTTCTGACGTGATTTTATACATGTATTATACTACTTGGTCGTCAATGCCATTTTTTCGGGTAAAAAGTAGTAATTTTCAGTATATTTAAGATGAAATGTTCCTACAGATTTAGGACGTTATGTTATTTTATATATCACAATTAACTTCAATGCGTTTCTACTTCGCTTTTGTCATGATTTATTATAATTCTTGTATTTTTGTTCGAAAAAATGTTTTTTTGTTAGTCAAAAGTAATAAAACAGGAAAATATTGACGCAAAATGTTGAAATTTCGCAAAATTACAAGTTTGGGACAAAAAAAACGACAAAACGTAGAACAAATAATATTTCTGACACGATTTTGTACATATATTCGTAAACTTGGTCGTTAATGCCAATTGTTCGGGTGAAAAGTAGTAATTTTCAGTATATTTAAGATGAAATGTTCTTACAGATTTAGGACGTTATGTTATTTTATATATCACAATTAACTTCAATGCGTTTCTACTTCGCTTTTGTCATGATTTATTATAATTCTAGTTTTTTTGTTCGAAAAAATGGTTTTTTGTTAGTCAAAAGTAATAAAACAGGAAAATATTGACGCAAAATGTTGAAATTTCGCAAAATTACAAGTTTGGGACAACAAAAACGACAAAACGTAGAACAAATAATATTTCTGACGCGATTTTGTACATATATTCGTAAACTTGGTCGTTAATTCCAATTTTTCGGGTGAAAAGTAGTAATTTTCAGTATATTTAAGATGAAATGTTCCTTACACATTTAGGAGGTTATGTTAATTTATATCACAATTAACTTCAATGCGTTTCTTCTTCGCTTTTGCCATGATTAATTATAATATAATTCTAGTATTTTTGTTCGAAAAATTGGTTTTTTGTTAGTCAAAAGTAATAAAACAGGAAAAATTGACACAAAATATTGCAATTTCGCAAAACTAGAGGGTTGGGACTAAAAACACGAAAACATGTAGAACAAATAACATTTCTGACGTGATTTTATACATGTATTATACAACTTGGTCGTCAATGCTATTTTTTCGGGTAAAAAGTAGTAATTTTCAGTATATTTAAGATGAAATGTTCCTACAGATTAAGGACGTTATGTTATTTTATATATCACAATTAACTTCAATGCGTTTCTACTTTGCATTTGTCATGATTTATTATAATTCTAGTATTTTTGTTCGAAAAAATGGTTTTTTGTTAGTCAAAAGTAGTAAAACAGGAAAAAATGACACAAAATATTGCAATTTCGTAAAAATAGAGGTTTGCGACGAAAAACACGAATACATGTAGAACACATAACATTTCTGACGTGATTTTATACATGTATTCGTAAACTTGATCGTCAATGCCATTTTTTCAGGTGAAAAGTAGTAATTTTCAGTATATTTTAGATGAAATGTTCCTACACATTAAGGAGGTTATGTTATTTTATATATCACAATTAACTTCAATGCATTTCTACTTCGCTTTCGTCTTGATTTATCATAATTTTTGTTCAAAAAATTGGTTTTTTGTTAGTCAAAAGTAATAAAACCGGAAAATATTGAGGCAAAATATTGCAATTTCGCCAAATTAGAGGTTTAAGACGAAAACACGTAGAACAAATAACATTTCTGACGTGATTTTGTACATATATTTCTTAAACTTGGTCGTCAATGCCAATTTTTTGTATGAAAAGTGGTAATTTGCAGAATATTTAATAAGAAATGTTCCTTACACATTTAGCAGGTTATTTTATTTTATATCACAATTAACGTGAATGCGTCTCCACTTATTTTTTATAATTTTTGTATTTTGGTGCAAAAAATTGGTTTTTTGTTAGTCAAAAGTAATAAAACAGGAAAAATTGACACAGAATATTGCAATTTCGCAAAAAAGAGGTTTGGGACGAAAAACACGAAAACATGTAGAACAAATAACATTTCTGACGTGATTTTATACATGTATTATACTACTTGGTCGTCAATGCCATTTTTTCGGGTAAAAAGTAGTAATTTTCAGTATATTTAAGATGAAATGTTCCTACAGATTTAGGACGTTATGTTATTTTATATATCACAATTAACTTCAATGCGTTTCTACTTCGCTTTTGTCATGATTTATTATAATTCTAGTATTTTTGTTCGAAAAAATGTTTTTTTGTTAGTCAAAAGTAATAAAACAGGAAAATATTGACGCAAAATGTTGAAATTTCGCAAAATTACAAGTTTGGGACAAAAAAAACGACAAAACGTAGAACAAATAATATTTCTGACGCGATTTTGTACATATATTCGTAAACTTGGTCGTTAATGCCAATTGTTCGGGTGAAAAGTAGTAATTTTCAGTATATTTAAGATGAAATGTTCCTACAGATTTAGGACGTTATGTTATTTTATATATCACAATTAACTTCAATGCGTTTCTACTTCGCTTTTGTCATGATTTATTATAATTCTAGTATTTTTGTTCGAAAAAATGGTTTTTTGTTAGTCAAAAGTAATAAAACAGGAAAATATTGACGCAACATGTTGAAATTTCGCAAAATTACAAGTTTGGGACAAAAAAAACGACAAAACGTAGAACAAATAATATTTTTGACGCGATTTTGTACATATATTCGTAAACTTGGTCGTTAATTCCAATTTTTCGGGTGAAAAGTAGTAATTTTCAGTATATTTAAGATGAAATGTTCCTTACACATTTAGGAGGTTTTGTTAATTTATATCACAATTAACTTCAATGCGTTTCTTCTTCGCTTTTGCCATGATTAATTTTAATATAATTCTAGTATTTTTGTTCGAAAACTTGGTTTTTTGTTAGTCAAAAGTAATAAAACAGGAAAAATTGACACAAAATATTGCAATTTCGCAAAAATAGAGGGTTGGGACGAAAAACACGAAAACATGTAGAACAAATAACATTTCTGACGTGATTTTATACATGTATTATACAACTTGGTCGTCAATGCTATTTTTTTGGGTAAAAAGTAGTAATTTTCAGTATATTTAAGATGAAATGTTCCTACAAATTAAGTACGTTATGTTATTTTATATATCACAATTAACTTCAATGCGTTTCTACTTTGTTTTTGTCATGATTTATTATAATTCTAGTATTTTTGTTCGAAAAAATGGTTTTTTGTTAGTCAAAAGTAATAAAACAGGAAAATATTGATGCAAAATGTTGAAATTTCGCAAAATTACAAGTTTGGGACAAAAAAAACGACAAAACGTAGAACAAATAATATTTCTGACGCGATTTTGTACATATATTCGTAAACTTGGTCGTTAATGCCAATTTTTCGGGTGAAAAGTAGTAATTTTCAGTATATTTAAGATGAAATGTTCTTACAGATTTAGAACGTTATGTTATTTTATATATCACAATTAACTTCAATGCGTTTCTACTTCGCTTTTGTCATGATTTATTATAATTCTAGTTTTTTTGTTCGAAAAAATGGTTTTTTGTTAGTCAAAAGTAATAAAACAGGAAAATATTGACGCAAAATGTTGAAATTTCGCAAAATTACAAGTTTGGGACAACAAAAACGACAAAACGTAGAACAAATAATATTTCTGACGCGATTTTGTACATATATTCGTAAACTTGGTCGTTAATTCCAATTTTTCGGGTGAAAAGTAGTAATTTTCAGTATATTTAAGATGAAATGTTCCTTACACATTTAGGAGGTTATGTTAATTTATATCACAATTAACTTCAATGCGTTTCTTCTTCGCTTTTGCCATGATTAATTATAATATAATTCTAGTATTTTTGTTCGAAAAATTGGTTTTTTGTTAGTCAAAAGTAATAAAACAGGAAAAATTTACACAAAATATTGCAATTTCGCAAAACTAGAGGGTTGGGACTAAAAACACGAAAACATGTAGAACAAATAACATTTCTGACGTGATTTTATACATGTATTATACAACTTGGTCGTCAATGCTATTTTTTCGGGTAAAAAGTAGTAATTTTCAGTATATTTAAGATGAAATGTTCCTACAGATTAAGGACGTTATGTTATTTTATATATCACAATTAACTTCAATGCGTTTCTACTTTGCTTTTGTCATGATTTATTATAATTCTAGTATTTTTGTTCGAAAAAATGGTTTTTTTGTTAGTCAAAAGTAGTAAAACAGGAAAAAATGACACAAAATATTGCAATTTCGTAAAAATAGAGGTTTGCGACGAAAAACACGAATACATGTAGAACACATAACATTTCTGACGTGATTTTATACATGTATTCGTAAACTTGATCGTCAATGCCATTTTTTCAGGTGAAAAGTAGTAATTTTCAGTATATTTTAGATGAAATGTTCCTACACATTAAGGAGGTTATGTTATTTTATATATCACAATTAACTTCAATGCATTTCTACTTCGCTTTCGTCTTGATTTATCATAATTTTTGTTCAAAAAATTGGTTTTTTGTTAGTCAAAAGTAATAAAACCGGAAAATATTGAGGCAAAATATTGCAATTTCGCCAAATTAGAGGTTTAAGACGAAAACACGAAGAACAAATAACATTTCTGACGTGATTTTGTACATATATTTCTTAAACTTGGTCGTCAATGCCAATTTTTTGTATGAAAAGTGGTAATTTGCAGTATATTTAATAAGAAATGTTCCTTACACATTTAGCAGGTTATTTTATTTTATATCACAATTAACGTGAATGCGTCTCCACTTATTTTTTATAATTTTTGTATTTTGGTGCAAAAAATTGGTTTTTTGTTAGTCAAAAGTAATAAAACAGGAAAAATTGACACAGAATATTGCAATTTCGCAAAAAAGAGGTTTGGGACGAAAAACACGAAAACATGTAGAACAAATAACATTTCTGACGTGATTTTATACATGTATTATACTACTTGGTCGTCAATGCCATTTTTTCGGGTAAAAAGTAGTAATTTTCAGTATATTTAAGATGAAATGTTCCTACAGATTTAGGACGTTATGTTATTTTATATATCACAATTAACTTCAATGCGTTTCTACTTCGCTTTTGTCATGATTTATTATAATTCTAGTATTTTTGTTCGAAAAAAATGTTTTTTTGTTAGTCAAAAGTAATAAAACAGGAAAATATTGACGCAAAATGTTGAAATTTCGCAAAATTACAAGTTTGGGACAAAAAAAACGACAAAACGTAGAACAAATAATATTTCTGACGCGATTTTGTACATATATTCGTAAACTTGGTCGTTAATGCCAATTGTTCGGGTGAAAAGTAGTAATTTTCAGTATATTTAAGATGAAATGTTCCTACAGATTTAGGACGTTATGTTATTTTATATATCACAATTATCTTCAATGCGTTTCAACTTCGCTTTTGTCATGATTTATTATAATTCTAGTATTTTTGTTCGAAAAAATGGTTTTTTGTTAGTCAAAAGTAATAAAACAGGAAAATATTGACGCAACATGTTGAAATTTCGCAAAATTACAAGTTTGGGACAAAAAAAACGACAAAACGTAGAACAAATAATATTTTTGACGCGATTTTGTACATATATTCGTAAACTTGGTCGTTAATTCCAATTTTTCGGGTGAAAAGTAGTAATTTTCAGTATATTTAAGATGAAATGTTCCTTACACATTTAGGAGGTTTTGTTAATTTATATCACAATTAACTTCAATGCGTTTCTTCTTCGCTTTTGCCATGATTAATTTTAATATAATTCTAGTATTTTTGTTCGAAAACTTGGTTTTTTGTTAGTCAAAAGTAATAAAACAGGAAAAATTGACACAAAATATTGCAATTTCGCAAAAATAGAGGGTTGGGACGAAAAACACGAAAACATGTAGAACAAATAACATTTCTGACGTGATTTTATACATGTATTATACAACTTGGTCGTCAATGCTATTTTTTTGGGTAAAAAGTAGTAATTTTCAGTATATTTAAGATGAAATGTTCCTACAAATTAAGGACGTTATGTTATTTTATATATCACAATTAACTTCAATGCGTTTCTACTTTGTTTTTGTCATGATTTATTATAATTCTAGTATTTTTGTTCGAAAAATGGTTTTTTTGTTAGTCAAAAGTAATAAAACAGGAAAATATTGATGCAAAATGTTGAAATTTCGCAAAATTACAAGTTTGGGACAAAAAAACGACAAAACGTAGAACAAATAATATTTCTGACGCGATTTGTACATATATTCGTAAACTTGGTCGTTAATGCCAATTTTTCGGGTGAAAAGTAGTAATTTTCAGTATATTTAAGATGAAATGTTCCTTACACATTTAGGAGGTTATGTTAATTTATATCACAATTAACTTCAATGCGTTTCTTCTTCGCTTTTGCCATGATTAATTATAATATAATTCTAGTATTTTTGTTCGAAAAATTGGTTTTTTTGTTAGTCAAAAGTAATAAAACAGGAAAAATTGACACAGAATATTGCAATTTCGCAAAAATAGAGGGTTGGGACGAAAAACACGAAAACATGTAGAACAAATAACATTTCTGACGTGATTTTATACATGTATTATACTACTTGGTCGTCAATGCCATTTTTTCGGGTAAAAAGTAGTAATTTTCAGTATATTTAAGATGAAATGTTCCTACAGATTTAGGACGTTATGTTATTTTATATATCACAATTAACTTCAATGCGTTTCTACTTCGCTTTTGTCATGATTTATTATAATTCTAGTATTTTTTGTTCGAAAAAATGTTTTTTTGTTAGTCAAAAGTAATAAAACAGGAAAATATTGACGCAAAATGTTGAAATTTCGCAAAATTACAAGTTTGGGACAAAAAAAACGACAAAACGTAGAACAATAATATTTCTGACGCGATTTTGTACATATATTCGTAAACTTGGTCGTTTAATGCCAATTGTTCGGGTGAAAAGTAGTTATTTTCAGTATATTTAAGATGAAATGTTCTTACAGATTTAGGACGTTATGTTATTTTATATATCACAATTAACTTCAATGCGTTTCTACTTCGCTTTTGTCATGATTTATTATAATTCTAGTATTTTTGTTCGAAAAAATGGTTTTTTGTTAGTCAAAAGTAATAAAACAGGAAAATATTGACGCAAAATGTTGAAATTTCGCAAAATTACAAGTTTGGGACAACAAAAACGACAAAACGTAGAACAAATAATATTTCTGACGCGATTTTGTACATATATTCGTAAACTTGGTCGTTAATTCCAATTTTTCGGGTGAAAAGTAGTAATTTTCAGTATATTTAAGATGAAATGTTCCTTACACATTTAGGAGGTTATGTTAATTTATATCACAATTAACTTCAATGCGTTTCTTCTTCGCTTTTGCCATGATTAATTATAATATAATTCTAGTATTTTTGTTCGAAAAATAGGTTTTTTGTTAGTCAAAGTAATAAAACAGGAAAAATTGACACAAAATATTGCAATTTCGCAAAAATAGAGGGTTGGGACTAAAAACACGAAAACATGTAGAACAAATAACATTTCTGACGTGATTTTATACATGTATTATACAACTTGGTCGTCAATGTTATTTTTTCGGGTAAAAAGTAGTAATTTTCAGTATATTTAAGATGAAATGTTCCTACAGATTAAGGACGTTATGTTATTTTATATATCACAATTAACTTCAATGCGTTTTCTACTTTGCTTTTGTCATGATTTATTATAATTCTAGTATTTTTGTTCGAAAAAATGGTTTTTTGTTAGTCAAAAGTAATAAAACAGGAAAATATTGACGCAAAATGTTGAAATTTCGCAAAATTACAAGTTTGGGACAAAAAAAACGACAAAACGTAGAACAAATAATATTTCTGACGCGATTTTGTACATATATTCGTAAACTTGGTCGTTAATGCCAATTTTTCGGGTGAAAAGTAGTAATTTTCAGTATATTTAAGATGAAATGTTCCTTACACATTTAGGAGGTTATGTTAATTTATATCACAATTAACTTCAATGCGTTTCTTCTTCGCTTTTGCCATGATTAATTATAATATAATTCTAGTATTTTTGTTCGAAAAATTGGTTTTTTGTTAGTCAAAAGTAATAAAACAGGAAAAATTGACACAGAATATTGCAATTTCGCAAAAATAGAGGGTTGGGACGAAAAACACGAAAACATGTAGAACAAATAACATTTCTGACGTGATTTTATACATGTATTATACAACTTGGTCGTCAATGCTATTTTTTCAGGTGAAAAGTAGTAATTTTCAGTATATTTTAGATGAAATGTTCCTACACATTTAGGAGGTTACGTTATTTTATATCACAATCAACGTCAATGCGTTTCTACTTTGCTTTTGTCATGATTTATTTTTATAATTCTAGTATTTTTGTTCAAAAAATTAGTTTTTTGTTAGTCAAAAGTAGTAAAACAGGAAAAAATGACACAAAATATTGCAATTTCGTAAAAATAGAGGTTTGCGACGAAAAACACGAATACATGTAGAACACATAACATTTCTGACGTGATTTTATACATGTATTCGTAAACTTGATCGTCAATGCCATTTTTTCAGGTGAAAAGTAGTAATTTTCAGTATATTTTAGATGAAATGTTCCTACACATTTAGGAGGTTATGTTATTTTATATATTACAATAAACTTCAATGCATTTCTACTTCGCTTTCGTCTTGATTTATCATAATTTTTGTTCAAAAAATTGGTTTTTTGGTAGTCAAAAGTAATAAAACCGGAAAATATTGAGGCAAAATATTGCAATTTCGCCAAATTAGAGGTTTAAGACGAAAACACGTAGAACAAATAACATTTCTGACGTGATTTTGTACATATATTTCTTAAACTTGGTCGTCAATGCCAATTTTTTGTATGAAAAGTGGTAATTTGCAGTATATTTAATAAGAAATGTTCCTTACACATTTAGGAGGTTATTTTATTTTATATCACAATTAACGTGAATGCGTCTCTACTTATTTTTTATAATTTTTGTATTTTTGTGCAAAAAATTGGTTTTTTGTTAGTCAAAAGTAATAAAACAGGAAAAATTGACACAGAATATTGCAATTTCGCAAAAAAGAGGTTTGGGACGAAAAACACGAAAACATGTAGAACAAATAACATTTCTGACGTGATTTTATACATGTATCATACTACTTGGTCGTCAATGCCATTTTTTCGGGTAAAAAGTAGTAATTTTCAGTATATTTAAGATGAAATGTTCCTACAGATTTAGGACGTTATGTTATTTTATATATCACAATTAACTTCAATGCGTTTCTACTTCGCTTTTGTCATGATTTATTATAATTCTAGTATTTTTGTTCGAAAAAATGGTTTTTTGTTAGTCAAAAGTAATAAAACAGGAAAATATTGACGCAAAATGTTGAAATTTCGCAAAATTACAAGTTTGGGACAAAAAAAACGACAAAACGTAGAACAAATAATATTTCTGACGCGATTTTGTACAAATATTTGTAAACTTGGTCGTTAATGCCAATTGTTCGGGTGAAAAGTAGTAATTTTCAGTATATTTAAGATGAAATGTTCCTTACACATTTAGGAGGTTATGTTAATTTATATCACAATTAACTTCAATGCGTTTCTTCTTCGCTTTTACCATGATTTATTTTAATTCTAGTATTTTTGTTCGAAAAATTGGTTTTTTGTTAGTCAAAAGTAATAAAACAGGAAAAATTGACACAGAATATTGCAATTTCGCAAAAATAGAGGTTTGGGACGAAAAACACGAAAACATGTAGAACAAATAACATTTATGACGTGATTTTATACATGTATTATACAACTTGGTCGTCAATGCCATTTTTTCGGGTAAAAAGTAGTAATTTTCAGTATATTTAAGATGGAATGTTCCTACAGATTTAGGACGTTATGTTATTTTATATATCACAATTAACTTCAATGCGTTTCTACTTCGTTTTTGTCATGATTTATTATAATTCTAGTATTTTTGTTCGAAAAAATGGTTTTTTGTTAGTCAAAAGTAATAAAACAGGAAAAAATGACACAAAATATTGAAATTTCGCAAAATTAGAGGTTTGGGACAAAAAACACGAAAACACGTAGAACAAATTACATTTCTGACGTGATTTTGTACATATATTTCTTAAACTTGGTTGTCAATGCTAATTTTTATGGTAAAAAGTGATAATTTTCAGTATATTTAAATAAAATTACAGAAAAGACTGTAACGTGTTAAATAAAATTCCAGAGCGAACTGGTTCTTGTTTAATAAACCCTCGAACGAACTATTATCTGCTTAATGAAATCCCAGAACGGACATGGCGTGATGGTCTATATATAAATGTAAGCTTCAAATTAAGTTCTCTCGCCCTCCTGCGAAGCACCGATGATAATAATTAAAATAACGATAAATTTTAAACTGACGGCAGCTAGCTATCTGTCCTGTGGGATGGGGGAGAAGGTTAAGGGATGAGAACTTCAGCGTGTCAAGTGAAACTTTCCTCGATCTAATCGCCATCAAAGTTTCGGTAAAATTACGGCGTGACGTTTACGCTCATATCTAGGGGTTAAAAATCAGCAACTTACGAATCGCTAGCGAATATATTTAAATTTGGTATTCATATTGAAAGTATGTGTTTATCTGTCAATAAAGTTCTGGAATTTGTAGGGTCTCTAGGGCATTTGGTGTTGACGCTGTTTTGAGATATCTACATGATTTACTGGTTCACAGTCGTTTACAGTTTGACTTAATGATATTGAACCCGAGAGAAATTCTAAACTAGTTGAGAGAGTAAAAATAATAAAATGATAATTCGTAAAGCTCTGTTTAGAGAGTGAACTCTTTCAACGACACTTCATAAAAAATTAATGCATTTAAGTTAAGCGAAAAAAAGGAAAGTGGAAATTAGATAAGCCATTTATCAACGTCTTTATATGTTTATAAATACAATAAAGAAAACTTTGTAGAGCTTCTGATGTGCGATTGTAACATATTTGTCTTGTGGAGTGTGATGTTTATATATAATCATACATTTGGATAAAACCTTCCAGATCTTCAAGTATTTACTAAATCTGTGCATAATACCTTATATGTTCTAGTAGTAACCCATACCATATTACTAGCAAAGGCCACGCCACATTTAGTCTTGTTTTAAAACCCCACCCTATTTGATTGATTTGTAAAAATTAATGTATTTGATAAAGAACAAATCAACCTGAAAGTTCTGCTCCTCTCTGAAAAAAACACCTTTTAGATAAATTTAGATAGAGATATTCCATTAAAGGACTTAAATCTAAAGACACAAAGTTTGAAGTCAATTGGTTTGTGAAACTAGAGCTAATTTGGAATTTTTAGAAGATAACTATTTTGACAATATTGACTTCAAATTGTGAAATTTCTACGATTTACATTTATTACAAAGTGTACGGATTTTATCCATGGCTCTATCCTAAATTTATTGAATGCGTTTGTTTGGATATTATCACTCAAGCTTTATAAGAGATTTACATCCCTATTTGAAGCATACGGAATCTTTTATAATTAAATGCGTCAATAGCAATTTGCTAACGACAGTTGTACGTTGTAATTGATCAATTGGAAGAGTGTAAGAAAAGAGTTTCTCCATGGCTGTTTTTGGCGAATATTGTAATGTTGAAATGAGAGGGAAATGAGTACGAATTGAAAAAAGATGCAGTGCTTAAATGATCGTTGATATGGTTAGAAGATATAGAAAGAATTAATGGTGAAAGATATATTTATAAGTATAAACTATACGAGTAGTTAACAAGGTACTAAAGGATTGAAAAAGCTTAGAAAAATATGGCATGACTAAATTAATCAAGTTCTGGAAGAGGAGCCTTTATAATTTGAGAGTATACATGATGAAGTGTATGGACGTAGAAGAAAGGAATGATTTGTGCTACATTAAATTGTTCACCGTCGTTGTCGTTACTGATCGTCGTATCCGAGGATCCCCTAGCCATTCCAACGTCAATTCATTTGGAAAACAAACTTGTGTCGTGGAGTTTTATTTCTTTCTTCCCCTTTCAACGCACAAACCACACCGGTGTACTAGATCCAATGACATACTGAAGTGATACCATCATATTGGCATTTTTTTTATCGTTATACACCGTTTGACATCCATTGTAACTTTCTAACCACACAGAAGTCTACACACACATATATACAAATTGTTGTATAAACAAGTGTGAAGAAAAAATAGTTGATTTTGACATTTTTTTTACTGATCGGACAATTATTTAAGCCATTTTAAATTACGATTGTTTCCGGTGACGTATTCACTAATTAAAAACCATCAAAAGCGTCACCACTCGCATACATAACACCTTTGTTGAATTTCTTTTCCGATATCGATGTCTTCCATATCTCGGTAAATAAATTGAGGGTTGAACACATTAATAAACTTCGAAGGCATATCTGAAATAATTTATAAGAAAGCCTGAGTATCATTGTTTCCGTTGTTATTATATTAAATGTAGAGTTTAATATATTGGGTGTGAACATAAGTTGTGTCCGTGTTTTTTTTTCAAATAAAAAACGAGCACTAAAAGTATAACAAAATGGTAAAGGTTATACGTCATTCGAAAGAATATTTTCTGCTCTACAAGATATTGTGCTTGCTTTTACGTTACATATATTATTTTATTTGATTACAAGCTTTCAAAATGGAATGTCAAGTAGACGAAAGTGAGCATTTTCGACACCTTCTTTTGTTCGCGTTCAATCGAAGGAATAAAGCTACCAAAGCTGCTCGCGATATTTACTCGCGATATTTCGCGATATATGAAGCTTAAAATACATAAGCAAAGGATTTTGACCAGTATATCCAGGTATACAACCGACTAGAAAGATCTTAAAGAGGCCTTTTTGAGAAAAACTTTAATCTGTGTATTAGGAGATAGGTGTATTACAAACTAGACCATTATTAAATCTGTGTATTAGGAGATAGGCGTATTACAAACTAGACCATCATTAAATCTGTGTATTAGGAGATAGGCGTATTACAAACTAGACCATCATTAAATCTGTGTATTAGGAGATAGGCGTATTACAAACTAGACCATCATTAAATCTGTGTATTAGGAGATAGGCGTATTACAAACTAGACCATCATTAAATCTGTGTATTAGGAGATAGGCGTATTACAAACTAGACCATCATTAAATCTGTGTATTAGGAGATAGGCGTATTACAAACTAGACCATCATTAAATCTGTGTATTAGGAGATAGGCGTATTACAAACTAGACCATCATTAAATCTGTGTATTAGGAGATAGGCGTATTACAATACAAACTAGACCATCATTAAATCTGTGTATTAGGAGATAGGCGTATTACAAACTAGACCATCATTAAATCTGTGTATTAGGAGATAGGCGTATTACAAACTAGAACATCATTAAATCTGTGTATTAGGAGATAGGCGTATTACAAACTAGACCATCATTAAATCTGTGTATTAGGAGATAGGCGTATTACAAACTAGACCATCATTAAATCTGTGTATTAGGAGATAGGCGTATTACAAACTAGATCATCATTATTCTTGTCTTAAACCGGGGGTTTTGAATTTAATTTCCGATGGTGTCTTAAAAATGTTAAATAAGGTCATTGTCCTGTTTAACACTAGGTTTACGGCACCCGTCATTGACGTTCTTTTTTTTTTTTTTTTTTTTTTATTTCACCTGGCGTGGAAATCTCTTCCAACCAACCAGAAAAAGATGTTTTAATTGGCCCTAAGTGAAAACCAGACTGGAATTTCATTTAAAAAAAAAACTGGATTCCAGTGGGGATCGAACCCGCAACCTCCGGATCGGTATACAAGCGTCTTACAACCAGGCCACGGAGGGTTTCCGATTTGCTTTTGCAAATTTTACAAAACAGACAGTATTTTTCGTTTTTTTTTATTACGACTTTTTCTAATTGAACAATGCAAATATATTTACTCTTTTTTTATCTTCTTCTTATTTTAATAACTTCTTATTTTTGAACATTGGAATTTTTATTTTTAAACCTAGCTTTACTGACACCCGTCAAATTGACGGGTTTGGTAATTTGATTACTGTATACTAACCGTTGACTGATATCTGTATACTAACCGTTTATAAAATCTGATAACTGTATACTAATCGTTGACTGATATCTGTATACTAACCGTTTATAAAATCTGATAACTGTATACTAACCGTTTATAAAAGTGAACCAAAAGTCCTTCTTCTGAGCACAAAGCATACATTCGTAAAATTAAAAAAGACAACGATAAACGTTTACCAGAAACAAGTGGATATTACAACAAGACCAAGTGTGGTGTAGATGTTGTTGACCAAAACTGTTGGCTCGAGAATACTCCGTCAAATCAGGAAGTGTTCCTGATTTGACCAAGTGTGGGCCAAGTGTTAGATGGCCTCTTCAAGTTTTCTTCAACATCTTGGATTTGGCAGCAATAAATGTATGGATACTTTATAAAGAGTGCACTGGACTCAATGTATCAAGAAATGACTTCTTATTTCAATTGGCCGAGGAACTAGCCAAGCGAGATAATGAACCGCATCAGACACCATCTGTTTCTCTTCAGTCACGGAACACCACTTCTCAAATACGCAAAAGTTGTCAAACAGGCTGTTGTAAAAAAAATGGAAGCAATAACGCATGTACAAGATGTAAAAAGGTTGTGTGTAGAAAATGTACTAAGAAAATTGAATATGTTTGTAAAAAATGTTTCGAATAGTTGAATATATTATTTTTACTGTCACTCCCTTTACTATTTTACTTGTAGTAATATTTCTATTTGTATATTATGTCTATTTTAGTCTTATTTAAGTTAAAAAAATAATTGAAAAAGAAAAAAATAGGTAATTGTGTTTATCCGTCAATTTGACGCGTGCCCGTAGAGATAGGTATATAAAAAATGCCCGTAAACCTAGTGTTAAGAGTCTATCTAGCAACAATAATCGCACGTTCTAAAAGTACGTGAGTGTTGTTGCTTGTCTACATGCGGTTGTATTTTAAACACGTACGAGTACGAAGGTAAATGGTGAAATGTGTATCGACTTCAGCGGCTCTTAACGCAATGGCTCAGCCTTTGGGGTCGAAGGTAATATTGTTTGTCGGCCATGCTCTTCAACATACTTGTATCGCTTTTTTTTAATTATTTTCAAGCGAATATATATGGTGTATTTATTGCTTTAAAACAATTTCCTTTTGATTCAAAATCATTCATGGCCGTGTATTCGACATGATGCTTGAAAACCATATTTGAAAAAATTAACAAAAATTCAAATAAAATATATGTATCTCAAGGAAAACATGAATTAGGAATAGTATGGAAGTTAATGAAGAGGAATAATTAAAAATAAATAATGCTTCTCTAGTTTATTCTTAAAAATCAATAATGATGTACATCAGTGTTCCCCAACCGGTGGTCCGCGGCCCGGTGCCGGGCCGCAGAGACTTTCCGCTGGGCCGCAAACAGTATGTCAAATTTCAAGAAATTCGCCATGCAAAAATATTAAATATATGATTTTTTCACTTGTACGTTGACTTGTATTTTTAGTTATTGTTAAATAAATATAATTCGTATGATAATGCGACACAATGGTCGCTGGTTTTCTCAGAATGGACAGTCATAAATCTTCTCAGACACACTTAGGGAGAACGGAAATATTTGCTCTTGGATAGTGAACTCGGATGCAAAACCCTACCTAAATATATTTCCAAGAATTTCATAATATATAATTGTTTTCATTTTGGAATGGGCCGGTGAGAGTAACAGTAAATACATGTAAAATAATGTCAGAGACAGCACTGCAGTCAAGAATATCCAATATATTAGCAAAGATGCAACAGCAGGTTTCGCATTAGTTTGTTGAAAAAACCCCATTATTTTTGTTAAATTTTAATTGTATCAGATAATGTTACAATTAAAATTGTAACTGTTATATGTATATTTGTTAATTATATTGTAGTTACATACGAGCATGTCCATCTGTCACAATATAAGATTAAAAAAATATTAAATAAAAAAACCATTTTTATTTCAGTATTAGTGATCCGCGAAAAAAAATCCTTTTTTTACCGGTCCACGGGACTAAAAAGGTTGGGGAACACTGATGTACATAGCATATCAATATAATCCTGAAAAATTGTTCTCAAGTCGAACCGCAAAAGATGACGTATATAATATGTGATGCGTTGGTAATACACAGTTTATCGCGAGTCTTCCAATTTTTTTGTACACGTCGATGTTGAGAATTTGCCAAGGTACATATTAGGGTCACCAATGACTACGGATATAACAAAGTTTTAGTTACCTACAGCATCGAGATAGAAGCGCATAAGTTAGATATTCGATGGTTTTAAGAACGGCTCTTAAGGATGCTACAGAACTACCTTGTGATTTTGCTATTTCATGAACTGCAAGGTGTTTTGATGTAATGAAAGAGATTTTCAACAGATACCAAGATGGGAACGTTATTTAAAAATGGTTTTCTGTTTCTATGACTCAGAAAAATTAATCAAAATACGAGGATGAATCAAATATTAGGTCCTTACATATGAAATTGGCGTTTTGCCGTACTGGCAACTTTGATCTCAAATATCTTCTCTTTGGTTAAGAATTCCAAATTCAAATTTATACAGCTATTTACTCAAGTATTTGTGTTTCGAAAATTATAATTCATTTGTTTTTTCCTCAATTGTTTTTTTTCTTTGCGTCACTCAGTTTACAAAATGGAAAACTTGAAATATCGCGTTATTTACGAGTACGAGTTCCACCGTGGCACCAGTGCTGCAGAAACGGCTCGAAGGATTAATGATGTGTATGGCGACGGTGCCGCAAAAGAAAACACAGTGCGTTTTTGGTTCCAACGTTTTCGTTCTGGAAATTTCGACCTGCAGAAAAAGCCCCGTGGACGGCCGGAGACCAAAGTTGATAATGAAGAATTGAAGGCTATTGTGGAAGCGGATCCATCGCAAACCACGTCCGAGTTAGCTGCAGGCTGCGGTGTCAGTGATAAAACTGTTTTAATCCACTTGAAGCAAATTGGGAAGGTGAAAAAGCTTGAAAGGTGGGTACCTCACGAATTGAGTGAAGCAAATCAACAAACGCGCGTTGACTGCTGCGTTGCATTACTCAACCGGCACAATAATGAAGGGATTTTGAATCGAATCATTACCTGTGATGAAAAGTGGATCCTGTATGATAATCGGAAGCGCTCATCGCAATGGCTGAACCCTGCCGAACCAGCCAAACCATGCCCCAAGCGAAAATTGACTCCAAAAAAGTTACTTGTGAGCGTTTGGTGGACTAGTGCTGGTGTCGTTCACTACAGCTTTCTTAAATCTGGCCAGACGATTACGGCAGATGTCTATTGTCAGCAACTGCAAACCATGATGGAAAAGCTAGCTGCTAAACAACCGAGGCTGGTTAATCGCTCTAGGCCACTGCTGCTTCATGATAACGCTAGACCACACACTGCACAACAGACGGCTACCAAATTAGAAGAGCTTCAATTGGAATGTCTAAGACATCCACCGTACTCTCCGGACCTTGCCCCAACAGATTACTATTTTTTTCGAAATTTGGATAACTTCTTGCAAGGGAAAAAATTCAACTCCGATGGGGCAGTCCAAACCGACTTCAAAGATTTTATTGATTCCCGTCCGAATGGTTTTTTTAGTAAAGGGATCGATGAACTACCTATGAGATGGCAAAAGTGCATAGATAGCAATGGTACATACTTTGATTAAATAAATATATTATATTAAAAAAAAATCAACTTTATGTTCCTCCCAAACAAAACGCCAATTTCATATGTAAGGACCTAATATTAACGAGACTTTTAGAAAAAGACCAAGTCCACATAATTTTTCTATCCTGCTATAGAAATACATTTTTACCAGCGGATCAGTATTTTTTCATCGTAAAAATAAGTGGGCAGTCAATTGCGCACAAACCCCTCTACTCCATCGACGTCGTTGAATCGTTGGCCGAGTCTTGGCTTTCACAGGGGTTACCTCATCTTTCTTTCTCCACTCCATGCTGGCTTGTTTCGACTCCAGCGTGTAGTGGTGTACCCAAATTTCATCGTAGGTAACGATGTGACTCAACAATGCGTTCTCTTTTTGTGCAAACCGCGCTAAGACCCGCTCACAGACGTGCAAAAGTGCCAACTTTTGTTCTGTAGTCAAAAGACGTGGTACCCATCGAGCACACATTTTACTTGTACCTATCTCAGAACAAATTTTGGAAACCGGCAACTCGGTTCCCATCCCAAAGATTATGAATGGTGTTAATGTTCTGTTCGGTAATGCTCGTCCGTGGTCGATGATCATGGCTCTCGTTTTCGACCCCTTAACGGCCTTTTATGGACTCTCTATGCCAAGGCAAACGCATGAAGCTTTAACAGTGTTTGATCCCCAAACTGTGCCGTCAGTATTTGCAGAACTTCCGCTGGTTTTATGTCCTCACGAGCGAGAAACTTGATAATTATGCGTTGCACAATCGACGGGTGCACGTCTTTTTCACATGTGTCCTACTAATTATGGAATCTGTTGAAGTCGGCCAATCACTTTCTCCACTCCTGATATCCCCACCCAACACTCTTCGACACGGCCGCGCGCTTTGTTTAAAATTACGCGCTCTAAAACAAAAGTCTCGTTTATATTTGATCCACCTTCGTACATGATTTTCACCAAGTTCCGCTTTTTTCCACTTTAGAGTTGATGTTTCTCTATAACGTCAAATTTGTTTTTTTCTTCGCCAATTTCTACCAGTTTGTTGTGTCTTCAAATTTCCGGATTTTGTCAATCCAGCAGATTAGATGGAGCATTTTTGTTTTTTTTAGGGACAACATAATGTCATTTTTTTGTCATATGTACAACAATATTGAAAATAAGGGCACAAAGATCATCGTGGTATGACATAAGAACACTAATGGAATGGAACATTAATAAATAAATAAAAACAAGTGATAAATAATTAGAAAATAAACCTGAATAGGTTCAGTACCGGTTAAAATGGACTTAACTGTAGTAAGCTCTGAATATCGAATAATATTTTCATCAGAAAAAGGTTCTTAATCCTAACCAATACTAAGCCGCCACCTATCTTGCGTGCAAACTTCTTCCTTCTTTTAACCCCCAAGCAGCGAGGGTGGGTTTCAAGGAATGGGTGAGGATGGCCCCTCCGCAACAGAACGAGCATACTGATGGCAAGCGGAGAAATCACGTATTAATATTTAATTCAATTTATTTTCCTATCTGCTATTTGGAATCATTTTGGACGGCTGTGTCAAACGGGCTTAAATATTTTTGTATGGGCTTATTTTGGCGTAAAAATGAAACTTACAAGAAATACGGTTTATAGATATATAAAAAGTTGGAGAAACATATGAATTAGTCACAAGTGATATATTTTTAACATCATACTTAAAATAAGGACTAATAACTTATCAAGATGATAAAAATTTATGACACATCTATCCTGCTATAGAAACACATTTTTACCAGCGGATCAGTATTTTTTTAAACCGTCATCGTAAAAATAAGTGGGAAGTCGATTGCGCTCAAACCCCTCTACTCCATCGACGTCGTTGAATCGTTGGCCGAGTCTTGGCTTTCACAGGGATTACCTCATCTTTCTTTCTCAACTCCATGCTGGCTTGTTTCGACTCCAGCGTGTAGTGGTGTACCCAAATTTCATCGCAGGTAACGATGTGACTCAACAATGCGTTCTCTTCTTGTGCAAAAATAATGCTAAATGCTATAAGGTAATTCAACAATCAGTAAAAAATATGAAACATTTATAAAGTAATTCAACAACATTTATAAGGTAATTCCACAATCAGTAAAAAATATCAAACATTTATAAGGTAGTTCAACATTTATAAGGTAATTCAACAATCAGTAAAAAATATCAAACAATGTTTTCATGTGTATGTGCTCAGTAAGGATACAAGCAAAAGCCTTGTTGACTTGGGACACGAAAAATGAAAGAATTCAAACCCAGATCCATATGATATCATAAATAGCGTTCACTTTAAATTATCGATCTTTTTTATGTTTGTCATGTTATTTTTACTATGTACACATACAACTAATTGTAATGTCAATAAATAAATATAGTATGTACATACATGGTATATAACGGTGTCTGTTGAAAGCTTATTTCAAGATGTCAAAACTTGTAATAAGCTTTCAAATTATGGGATGGTAATAATAAAAGGACAATATATAAAGCGCCATTTAGAGAGCGAACTCTCCCGTATAGTAGATAGAGAGGGTGTAATTGCTCCAATTGTGGTTAAAATGTTGGTTTTATTATAATATACGCTGAAATGCACGTAAATAACACACTTTTACAATGATTTTGTGTTTAATTGCACAAATTTGAGTTAAAACGAATGTTTTAGCATATTTGATGTCGAAATGCAAGAAAATAACGCACTTTCTAAGGATTTTAGTGTAATTGCTCAAATTGTGGTAAAAACGTATCTTTTATCACATTTCACGCTAAAATGCAAGTAAATAACACATTTTACAATACAATTATGTGGTTTTGCTCAAATTGAGGAGAAAATATGTGATTTTTCATATTCTTTCCCTAATATGGAAGTAAATAACACACATGCCCATGATTTTGTGTGTAATCGCTCAAATTATTTATGATTAAAATGTATGTTCAATGATATTGGACGCATTTTGGACAAAAATACAATAAAAAAGTATCAAAAACTATAAGATATTGTTACAAATTTCACATATTTAACTTGAATGGATACGTTTGAGTTATATTAAAGACAATTTGTTTTGAAACTATACAGTTAAACTATACAAAAAGATGTGTATGTAGGTCCATATCTATTATATGGTATAATATTTAGCTTGAATGGATACGTTTGAGTTATATTAAAGACAATTTGTTTTGAAACTAGACAGTTAAACTTTACATAAAGATGTGTATGTAGGTCCATATATATTATATATTATAATCTTTAACTTGAATGGATACGTTTCAGTTATATTAAAGACAATTTGTTTTGAAACTAGACAGTTAAACTATACAAAAAGATGTGTATGTAGGTCCATATCTATTATAAAGTATAATATTTAGCTTGAATGGATACGTTTGAGTTATAAAGACAATTTGTTTTGAAATTAGACCGTTAAACTATACAAAAAGATGTATATGTAGGTCCATATCTATTATATAGTATAATAAAGCAACTGTCAAATGTTACCAGATGAACCGAAATTTACAATAAAAAAATGTGTGTTTTATCAAATTTTTCGCTGAAATGTTAAAAACCAGCACATTTTTGGCAATTCTACATATAAAAGTTTTGAATGACATTAGAAGTATTTCATGCAAACATCAAAAACCATAATAAAATAATGTATCAAACTTCACATATTTAAATGAAATCGATTCGTTCGAGATACATTAAGGACAATTGGTGTTGTAAAACTAGGGTTTTATTATGATTCTACTCCAAAAGGTGTATATCTAGGCCTAAACCAATGTGTTAATAGTAAAATATCGCAAATAACAAGCAAAATTCTCAAAAGTTAACGTTTATACCTAAGTTTCCGCACAAATATAATACAGTTTTATCACAATGTATGCTGAACCGCCTGCTTCAAAAACACAATGTTGATTTTCTTTTTATTTGCTCAACATGTGATGAATTCGTTTGACTGTCTGTTCGCTATATTAAATTACCATTAAAACATTGATCGGAGACTACAAATACATATTTAATTTAGTTATTTAACACTTTTATAGCAAATACAATCTGGCGGGCTTATTACCAGGCGGCAATCTCTTCCAACCAACCAGACAAAAGTAAATGAAGCAAGTTACGCGGTCGCATAAATCATTCAAATGACTATCCATCCCCACGAAATCCATAAACATATACGTGAACACATGCCCACTAACCCCATAAAGACGGACAATCACCCGAACATTCTTTTTCATATAAAGTGAGATATCATCAATTTAAAGGAAAGGAAGGGATGGTGGAGAAGAAAGGAAAAGAAAAATCAGGAATGAAATACGTTATTTTACTGACTAGATATTAAGAGTTTTTCAGTCGCTTCTTAAAGCATGCCAAGGACGGAGCGATTCTTATATTGGTTTATAACTGAATCCAGAGTCTAACTGCATGGACAGTAAAGGACGACGTAAAGAAAGAGGAGCGGTGAACTAGAAAGGCCAATAAACAATCTCTGTTTGAGAGTTTATACCTATGTAGGATACCTACCTAAATAAATAAATAATTGTCAAAATAAATAAGTGAATTGTTAAACATAATTAAATTAAATTAATTATTGTTAAAATAGTAAACATACAGGGTCAATGACCGATGAAGTATTTACAGATTGTCACACGCCAGGAACAACAACAATGTTTACTATTTCATAGTATTTGCGACCTGTCTAGCGGTCTCCGAATACAAATAAATATCTACCCGCCAATGCACGCGCTAGAGTAAGACAGAATATGTATCGCGAACTGGTTCACTCATTTGTATAAATTACCCACGCGCCGAGAAATAAATATAGATTATTATTGTTCATTCAACTGTCAAGACTTGTTATTGATTGCCCGCTGTCCACTTTCGCTTTCATCCGCATTCTTGAGTATTTATATTTAAATAAATACAAATCAAAATCATCACGACGTACAAGATAAGCACTTCGCTACATTGATGGCCCTGAACGAGAAGGAACGCAGAATCGACTAAAACGAATATAGCGATGTCGATATCAACATCATCAGCACGTCCTAATAGGACACATGCTACATTGATAACGACCATCGCTACAATACCATTAAAACATTGGTTTGAGACTACAAATACATCTTTAATGGATGAAATCATAAATGAAGTATAGTTTTACAACATATTATCGTCAATGTAACTCAAAAAGTATGAGCAACTTGTTACATTATCTTATAGCTTATGATACTCCTTCGCTATGTTTGACCGAAATGCATACAATGTTATTGTAATTTGTTTTTATCAAAACTGTTTAATCCACTTTTTATGTGGAATAAACAGTGTTTGATAAAAATAAATTAAAATGTCTTTAAACCTCCACAATATTAATGCCTTAACAACAAGTATAAATATTATATCCAATGTTATTCACAACTACTGCTTTTCTGTATGGAAATTTCACAAATGTGTGTTTTTGTTTCTGTCTTAGCTGTCAGCCGGTTCGCGAAATATTTCTGTTATTTTTGCTTGTCCGCAGGTGTAAAAAGGTTAAAGAACGCTGGTTAAGGTAATTTAATATTTAGTTTAGATAAACTATTTCAATCATATCAAAATTGTTGAACTTAATTTCAAAACTGAATGATAACTTGAATGTGAAAAATTCTGTACAAGAAATCTTAATTTTATAAAGTGACTGACCTATTCTGCTTAATACAATTATTATCAAACTATACTCAAAACATTGCTAATTAAGTTTATTTATCGATTATTTAACAATATATGGATTAAAAGTTACATAATAACTTAACATGAGCCGATCATCCTGAAATTTGGGAAACCACCAACGACCAGTTATGTTAATTCTGCAATATCCTAGTTGGTAAGACGCCTGTCTCGCAACCTGGAGATTACTGGTTCAAACTGATATTCACTTAAGGCCATTTTAATTTATTTCTGATCAGTGTAAAGAGATTACCACTGGTTCTGGTTTGGTTTTTACTTAAAGCCACATCATTCTGGTTGGTTGGTTGGAAGAGATTTTCACATGGTAATACGCCCACCAGGTTGTAATTTTTATAACGATAGTGTAATACAATAAAAAATATTCTCTTTACTCAACTTTTGCTACAAAACAAGACATTGGCTTATTTATTTAATTAATTAACGACATAACAGTGTCTTTTATATACAAATGAGAAATTATGAAACGAATGTTTTGATGTGTCTGGAGTGATGAAGTGTGAGGAGTTTGGTTTCGCGCGATGTAAACATATGTACGACATATGTTTCGCGCGATGTAAATATATTCAACCGACGAGGAGGTAAAGGAGGAGGTAGAGAAGTGGACGGAGGGGTTGGCGGGAAACTACTTCGAGGAAGGCATCAAAAAGTTGATACCCCGCTTCACCACCTGCATTCAGAGGAATGGCGACTATGTCGAAAAATAGCTTACATATGTACTTCGGTAACCACGTAATTTTTTTGTTTAAATAAAAAAAATTGTAACCTACAAAAATTCAGTACACTTATTTTCTGGATTTACCTAGTAATTGAGTGTCACTGTTTTTCAGGTTGATGAGAATGTGCAACGGGGTTTTACATAATCTAAAATCGGAAAGAAGTATCGATTTATTTTTTCATGCTATATGTCCTCAGTGAGATACAGGCAAAAGCCTAGTTTACTGGGGTCACGACAAATGAAAGGCAACAAACCCAGATCCATTAAAATTGTGTGTCCGAATTAAATTACCTGTTGTTTTTTTCACAAATGATGTATATTTCTTGTCATGTGTAAAATAAATAAAAATATTATTATAATTATTAAATTTTGTTTATTTTTCAATACATACTTTGAAAAAAGATCAGTTCTATAAAAATATCTTATTATCCGCTTACACAACCATGCCCCATTTAATACTTCTCAATTTTCTGATCAAAAGATATTGGATTCTTCTCACGTTTCCAATAATAGTTTTTTTTTTCTTATTTGATAAAATAATTTAATCTTCGAAAGTCAAAGCGTGATGTTTCGCTTCAAAATTGAAAAAAATCTCGAATAACAAACACCGATACACACCTTTGTTTTTCACAAACATTTTTTATGTAAAAGGCAATAAATAATGGGCAAACAAACAAAGTAGGTAAATTGAGATATTTATTGCCTTTATTCGGCTAAACTGCCGCTTATTGACGTTTCAATAAAATTATTCAAGTCTCCGGTGTAACTTTTCCGACACGATAAATCCTTATCCTCTTAGTAGGAAGAATACGCCTATAAAGAATAATATTGTATGAATAAAATGGAAACGGAAGACAGAGGATACGCATTGTAGACTAAATATTGCGGAGGTTGTTGCAACAAGGCGTATGTTATTTGGAGAATATTTGCAGAATTTATTTCTTAGAAAATACGCTTTTTTCACTTTGTGATGTCGTGTTTATAATTTATTTAATGTTTTATCAAACACGGTAACGGTATAACTCTGACGGTATCAAGGCTTTCATTTAATCATCAGGGAAGAACCTGAATTCTGTTCGGACTGGTACCGAGATACACGCTTCTAACGGAAAAAATTCGTTCTCTCGATTGTAGGGTTATATCGTTATACAAAGTGGAATAAACAAATTATAATAATTAATACGCATATTTATGATGAAATTGTATTACATGATAGAATATTTTTAGGCTATTTGAATGTTCCTAAGTCTATGTGGAATGTTTCAATATATTTATAATCTTTTTCAGCGTGTTTTTTGTCATTTAACATGTTTGTTTTGTAAGCGTGTGCATGTCGGTACCAGTTTGAACTTAATTCAGTCTTGTATGTGCTACATTAATGATAAGGCGTAAACGTAGAAAATGGTAGGGTTATACTGTTATATAAAGTGGAATAAACAGTGTTAGACTTTTAGGGACGGTTGTCCCGAATGTAAAGAGGACGAGGATGATCGTTGTTTTAATAAAACTCGTTTGAAATCGGAATATGGAAAGAGGTATTTTATTGTTAAATGTCGGTATTTATAATATTTGGAATGTGTGTAGAAAGGCGCAGAAGATTTGTCGCTGTCTCGTTCTCGCTAAACAATATTTATTGTTACACGTCCCGTATTTATATGATTTGTAGAAAGGCGCAGAAGATATGTCGCTGTCTCGTTCTCGCTAAACAATAACAAGCGGCTCGCGCTGTGATCACAGGAAGTAAGGATCGCTACAGACTTAACAAATTATAACAATTAAGATGCATGTTTATAAGGAAATTTTATTACACGATACAATATTTTTTGGCTTTTTGAATATTCCTAAGTCTGTGTGGAATATTCCAATATATTTGTAGTCTATTTCAGAGTAATTTTTATCATTTTATATAATTGTTTTGTAATTATAATATTCATATTTTAATTGCGTTATAATTAATTAAGTAATTAAGGATCTTTATTTTTCATTACTTTCATTTTCCATAGTTGTTCAAAAGGATTGAGCTTTGTCTGTCTCAGTATTAAAGATATTAAAGATTCATTTTCAACCTACGAAAGTACGATCATATAACTTCATACCAGAAGGCATAGAACTGGTTGAATGTTAGAAATACTCGCCAAATTCACATACTGTCTCTATTGTATAATATCCTTAACTGTCCCGCCGCACTCTCTTATCTCGCCGACAATTTTCAGCGTCTTTCCAATCATGGATTAGCGCTACGCTCAAACAGAGATTGTTTATTGGCCTTTCCAGTTTACCGCTTCTCTTTCTTTACGTCGTCCTTTAGTGTCCATGCAGTGAGACTCTGGAATCAGTTACAAACCAATATAAGACTCGCTCCGTCCTTGGCATGCTTTAAGAAGCGACTGAAAAAACTCTGAATTTCTAGTCAGTAAAATAACGTGTTTAATTCCTGATTTTTCTTTTCCTTTCCTTTCCACCATCCCTTCCTTTCCTTTTGATTGATGATATCTCACTTTGTATGAAAAATAATGTTCGGGTGATTGTCCGTCTTTGTGGGGTTCGTGGGCATGTGCTCACGTATATGTTTATGAATTTCGTGGGGATGGATAGTCATTTGAATGATTTATGCAAACATGTAACTTGCTTCATTTACTTTTGTCAAGTTGGTTGGAAGAAATTGCCGCCTGGCAATAAGCCCGCCAGATTGTATTGCTATAATAGTGTTAAATAAATAAATAAATAAATAAAGATGCGAGTCAAATGCTGTCACATAAAAACAACCCTTTTTGGAGGACTTATAAAAAAATATGATTATATATGAACACTACACACATACTCTATACTCCACCTAAAGCCGAATGTATACTTGAGTTGGGGAGAGGAATACTGAATAATAAGGGTAGGAGTAGGTAGGCGCCAAAAGGGTGGCTTTTGAATTGAAAATATGTTTAACGAAGGACTATTATTAAAATTAACTTGGTGCCTTATATTGTTGAGACCAAATTTAACTATTATTTTTAATCTTGAGAATTTCAAAGTTGTTCAGCTGTAACCCTTTCTGACTTGTGTATAGAACCTGCAAACCACGATCGATATCAAAATAATGATTTCCCTTCCCACTGCTTCCGTCACTCTCTTCTGTACCTATTGTTTGTTTATTTAGCACTTTTATTGCAAATACAATCTGGTGGGATTATTGCCAGGCGGCAATCTCTTCCAATCATCCAGACAAAAGTAAATGAAGCAAGTTACATAGTTGCATAAATCATTCAAATGACTATCCATAAACACATGTGTGAGCATATGCCCACGAACCCCACAAAGACGGACAATCACCCGAACATTCTTTTTCATTTAAAGTGAGATATCATCAATCCAAAGGAAAGGAAGGGGTGGTGGAGAGGAAAGGAAAATAAAAATCGGGAATGAAACACGTTATTTTACTGACTAGAAATTAAGAGTTTTTTCAGTCGCTTCTTAAAGCATGCCAAGGACGGAGCGAGTCTTATATTTATTGGTTTGTAACTGATTCCAGAGTTTAACTGTATGAACAGTTAAGTTCATATTCACCTTACGAGGAAGGCGGAGGTCATTGAAATCGGCAGTGAACTAAAAAAAACAGCGATGAATAAAAAATAAGTATTTTATTTATTTTATTATAAACATATTAACATAACACCACAAAGTGAAACAAAGGTCTTTTCTAAAAGTCAAGAAAGAACCTTAATAATTCTTTTTTTAAAATAGATAAATATTAACTAGAGGAACGTTGACACATTTTTGTAAGATAGCAAAAAAGCTTTGAATCAAATACTGAAAAAAAAAATCAATCCGGAACGTTGAGAAAATTGAACTCGTGGTATCAGATTTCTAAACAAGCGTGTTGACCACTGCGCCATAACCACTTACGCACTTTTTGGTTTATCCTTTGTAATCTTTTACAATTTCTGCCATATCCTCCGCGATTTCTCTTCATTGTATGAATCCCTTCCAAAAATAAGCACATTGTTCTTTTCTCTTTTGTGTTGCCAAATATATACGTATTTATCTTCCTCTGTTGCTTCGAGCGTTGCCGTTTTGAACAAAAATACAGTATCTGCCATTTTGGTGATATGCTGAAAGTATCCCTGTGTGTATATCTAGCAGAAGAAATATTTTCGTACAACTCTTTCACTGTACTTGTAGCTTTTTTTTATAATCAAACATTACAGGATAAAGCAAAATTCACCCCATTGTAAGGTATGGATTGCAGCATTTTGTGTTGTATTTAATACAACTTAATTTCTTGACAAAGTATTTATGATATTATTCTTTTTATTGACTTTATACAAATAATAACAATTCAATCGTTAGCCATGTGCAAACAAATAAAATTTAAACAGGTTACCATATGCTTACATACACTTTTGCGTGTATCTCACTGAGGACATAACATACTACCTTGATCAAAAAGTTCAAGGACCGGCCACCGTGTGGCGCTGTCAGTCACCCGATTGGAATTCTTTTTAAAACGGATGTAACGGTCCGCAGACCTTGGAAATGTTGGAGAAGTGTTTTTCGGTGACACGAACGCTTCAGAAGTGGTCGTGAGTCGGTCGAGGATGGCGAACGCAGTGGCAGTCGAAAACTGATGGAAACATCGATAAAATCAAAGAAATGTTGGCCGAAACCCGCAAATTGACCATCAGAGAGCTGGCAAAGGACTTAAACATCGCTTATGGTTCCGCTCAAGACATTTTGGTTAGTGATTTGGGCCTCAGACGTGTCGCTGCAAAACTGGTGCCGAAAGACCTCAATTTGATGCAAAAAAAAAACACCGTGTTGAAATCGCGAAAGACATGATTTCTATGAGTTTTTGAGCAAAAACAACACGTATACTATCCAGCAGCCTTCGAATTCACCTGATCTGGTTCCCTGCGACTTTTTCCTGTTCAACCGACTTAAAAAACCGCTTCGCGGAACGCGTTACAGCACCCGAGAGGATGTCATGAAAAAATCGCAGACGGCTCTGATGGACATACCAAAAATTGAGTACCAGCGGTGTTTCGAGGATTGTATCAAGCGCTGGCGTAAGTGCGTTGCAGTCGATGGGGAGTACTTTGAAGGGGACCATATCGATTTATGAATAAAGTCCTAAAACTTTTTGATCAAGGTAGTATAGCATGAAAAAATAATTATTTTCAATTTTTGATTATACAAAACCCCGTTGCACATTCTCATCAACCTGACAAATAGTGACACTCAATTACATAACATATGTATACATACATCACGCGAAATCAAACTCCTCACACTTCATCACTCCAGACAGACCAAAACATTCATCCCACAATATACCGCACGCTATCAAAATAAAAGTATATCATAACATTTCCCTGTCGGGGTTTGCAGAAAGGACAGATCACAATACTTCCTTATCTCGACACACCTCTTTCGCTGCTTCTACATCCATACACATTCATTCGCAACTCCTACGATTTCGCTTGCTTTTAAAATTCCCTTCATTCAAAATATCATTCACTTGATCCAACCATGATTTTCTTAGTCTTCTGTGTTACGTCTTCCAGTCACACTTGTATTTTATATTTGTTTTGTTAGTTTTCATTCAAGTGATGGATAGCTTGTTCGGAGTTTCGGTCCGATGGTAGGACACCTTACTCCTTCATCGGATAAGTTCTGACTGTTAAGATATTAATTGGAAATTTTTGGATCTTTTTGGGAATCGGGAAAGGATAGGTTTGTGGTAATTGTTTTGATTTTATGAATGATTATGAGAAATTATAAACGATTAAATACATATATAAATATGATATATACATAATATTAAATACAAATATACATAAATTTGTGTCGTCACACACTGTTTTATATTGAATGGGTGAAAAAAAAAAAAAAAAAAAAAAAAAAAAAAAAAAAAAAAAAAAAAAAAAAAAAAAAAAAAAAAAAAAATGAAAAAATGAATTGTGACTAAATTATAAGAATGAATATAGTATATGTAGATAAGTAAATGAGTGGGGAAATGTGTGTGACTTTTATAAATATATTAAGGTGTAGAAAATGTTTATTGAAGGTGAGAAATGCGGTTGCCTATGGATTCATTCGTTCCATACTGTGTAGTTACAACAGGGCCTAGACTCTAGTTTCCTGGAGTGAGCAAAATCATATTCTGTTCAACATTAATACATGTGTCTGTGTATCTTATAGTCGATCGTTTTCACCAATCCACCATCAGTATACTATGCAGGGAGTGGCATTAAACAGAGTTTCTGAATTCAAAGATTTGGGCGTAACCTTTGATGTCGATTTCACGTTCGTTAACCGTGTCTCGCGTTTGATATTGGACTGTTACAAACTACTCGGTTTTATAATGAGAATATTAAGAGAATTTAACAGTACCGATATCCTTTGAAACTTGTTTAATTATCTAATTAGAACCAAATTAGAATATGCATTTACAGTTTGGGCTCGTCATCAGCTCAAATATAAAAACAATATAGAACAAATACAAAAAAATCATCGGATATCTATGGTACAGAACAAAAAGCGATTACCCAAAATATGCTCACCATGCCGAACTTCTCACGGTGTGTAACTATAGAAGCCTCGAAACAAGAAGGCAATAATTCATTGCGGTATTCCTACTTAAGGTTTTTCAAGGCTGCTTTAACTGTCCCGCGATTCTAGAAGCACTAAGTTTATGTGTAGGTACCTAATAAATATACCCGTGCAAGGAATCACCCTCTGTTCTACATACCAACTTACATGACGAATATCATGGCTAAACACTCAGTCACGCGTGGTATACAGATATTGAACCAACTGAATGACACTGTTGATATATTCTCGGTACTGCCTAGCAATATGAGAAGAATCTTGGCTGATATTGTTCTTAACGAATAAGCTTACGCTAGAAGCAGACCCTCTTTGTGTAACAGTAGAAATCCGTGCAAAGTGGGTAAAAAAATATGCCCAAACCATTTCAGAATGATCTTGTTCGTCCTTACTTCACACATCCAATTTACGTTATCATGTATCTTTCATCATTCCATTCTGTATTCTGGCATACATTGTCACCTTGTGTAATGTTGTCAGTGCACGTATATTTCTAAAAGCAATTATTCGGCTTCTTTCAATATTTTTTATGTCAACCTTTCACTCCCATACATCAACGTTAGAACGAAAATACTATTGTTGACTACTAAGCAGTTTGCGCGCTTCATTGACTTTGTTTCCTTTTGCTACACGTCGATAGTTCTCGTAATTCTTTCACTATCTATAAAATACTACTCAAATAGCAAAATTTCTAAATTACTAATTGTTCATTATCTACCCACGTATCTCATTTACTTTTCCCCTTAACGCTTTTCTATCAGCATTACTTAGGATTTTGCAGCATTCATTTTAAATCGTTTTCTTCGTTTTTCTCATATAATTTGCTTATCAAACTCAGTAATATATTTTCACTCCTGCTAATCCTACCATATCATCAGTATACTGCATTTATTAAATACGAACAATGCAATTGGATTTATTGACCATATGCAAATAATTTAATGAGAATATCTGATCACACACAAATATTGTAAATCAATTCGTTGATCATATGTAAATAATTAAGTATAATTAGTTGAGAAATGTTAACTTGTTCCCCGCGGGGAGCACAAACGCCTGTGATCTGACGACAATCCAAGTTTCAAATCACAAATACTTAAAAAAAATGACACAAAACCGGAATAAAAATTGAACTAAAATTTAAAATAATCTTTATTCTAGCGAATCTCTGAAAACCTTGTCAAATAATATATAAGTTTATGAGATATTGTTGAATAAACAGAGCGCCGAATTTTTTTGGTTTCTCAATATTTCCAGCATTAACGACCTGTCTCGCGGATCGAGTCCTGCGATGAGTCTCTCTTACGTAAATAAACATTACTAAGTCTCTCTTACGTAAATAAACATTACTAGTGCTATATGCATTTGATTGGGTGAGTGTCATGAAGCATTGATTTGATCGTAGCATTCCTTTGTTTATTTTACGTAATGTTAAGTTTATCTCCTTTATTGAATGAGTCTCCTTAAGAGTAATGACTATTATTTATTATCAGAAAATTAATTAAGTGTCATGTTTACTTGGTGTTGTAATCAAATATCAGTAGTTCTAAACAAAATATGTGTTTAAACTTAGAAATTAAAAAACGCTGAAATTGTGCCGCGCACAGGATTCGTGGAATTTGATTTTTAACGCGGTGAACAGGTTAATACAATAATATACCTCAGTTAGTTGAGAACATCAAAACAATTTAATTAATTTATTTGGATATGTACAAATAATACACTTACTATAATTACATTAATTAACCTTAAGCAAATATTTTATAATTCCATAACAAAAAACAAATAAGAAATATTGCTGATCTATGCAAACAATTTATTTTATTTTGAATATTAATCATCACATTACTTAATTATTTCACTTATTAATCAAATAATAAAGTGATTTATTATTATTCTTATATGATGTTCCACATAGTTAAAAAAGAAATATTTGATAGTACGTATCAATTTATTGACTATATGTAAATTATTTAATGAAATCATTAGACCATCTACAAATAATACAATCCAATCGATTATCCATATGCAAACAGAATCAGTAAATTTATTTATTTCTTTTTAACGACACAACAGTGTCTTTATATATTGGGTCCTCATCGAAGTCCACTGGTCGTCCGGAACGCTCCATGTCTTTCAGGTCGAAATTACCGTCTGTGAAATGCAAAAACCATCGACGAGCTGTCCTTTCATTCATAGCATCTCCACCATACACTTTGCAAATATCGCGAGCAGCTTTATTCCTTCGATTGAACGCTAACAGAAAGAGGTGTCGAAAATGCTCATTTTCGTCTACTTGACATTCCATTTTGAAGGCTTGTAATCAAGTAAAATAATATGTGTAGCGTAAAAGCAAACACAATATTTTGTAGAGCAGAACATTTTGTTTCGAATGACGTATAACCTTTACCGTTTTGTTTTACTTTTGGTGCTCATTTTTAAATTTGAAAAAAAAAAAACGGACCCAACTTATGGTAACACCTAATACAAATGAACATGTGACAGGTTAATACAAATGAACATGTGACAGGTTATAAAGAACATTTGACAGGTTGTTCACGATATGCAATCAAATGTACTTGAAACGGTTGACCATAAGTAATGATATAATTCAATTTGTTGACCATACGCAAAAAAAACAATGCTTTTTTTATAAATCATATAAGCTAATTCGTTATGAACATGGTGGCCGGAACATTATTTTCCCATTATTTTCAGATCACTAATATTAACCCTATATTCTTCGACCACAAGTCTTCGCCTTCACCCACATTCTTCACCAACAATTCTTCCCGGCCATGATTACTCGCGGCTGCTATTGTAAGCTCATATATTATATAATATCATAAAGTATTTTTGGCTTGCAGCCCCTAAGCATTTTTTTTGGCAAAATCATAATTAATTGAGTTAAATTTTTTTCTTAGATGGGATACTTAGAGACACAGTGATATAATATTAAGTATCCCAAAACCCACTTTAAGGAAATAATTATCAAATATAAAAAAAAAAGTAAAAATGTACATGAAGCTTTAGACAAAAGTAAAAAAATGGCGTTGCAGATAAAACCATTTTTTTCTATCAATTGAACAGCAAAAAATTATGAGATAAGAATTGTGGCCGGGAAGAATGGTAGTCAAGGAGAATCGTGCCCGGGAAGAATAGTAGCCAGGAAGAAGTGTGGCCAGGAAGAATGGTAACCAAGGAAGAATTGTGGCCGGGAAGAATAGTAGTCAGGAAGAATTGTGGCCGACAAGAATAGTAGTCAGGAAGAATTGTGGCCGACAAGAATAGTAGTCAGGAAGAATTGTGGCCGACAAGAATAGTAGTCAGGAAGAATTGTGGCCGACAAGAATAGTAGTCAGGAAGAATTGTGGCTGGGAAGAAAAGTAGTCAGGAAGATTTGTGGCCGGGAAGAATTGTGGGTCAATAATGATTCTAAACCATATTAACAAATATTAAAATATCATTTGCTGATTTTATGTAACATAAATAATGTATTTAAATTTGTTGACTATATTCCTAAATAATAACGAATTAGAATAGTTCATAAGATTTGATTGAATACTAGGGATTATTATGATAGTTTTTTTTGTCACGATATATGGTTCAATACTCAACGATGTTTTGAACCAGGAAAGTACGAGTCTGTCAAGAAAGAGTAGAAATGAATAAAATTGAAACTAAAAAAATTATAGCTTGGGAACACCAAAATAACCCTCATTAATTTTCTACTCCTTTTTGATAGACTACGAGTATAAGGTTAACTGTGTTTGCCATTTTTTTAACTTTTTTTTTTAACCTGGCGAGTTTATTGCCATGTGGCAATCTCTTCCAACCAACCAGAAAGCTGTTTTATGGGCTCTAAGTGTTAACCAGACTAGAATCCGTTGGCATCTTAATTTAAATCCTTTTTTTAGCGTATTAGCCCCTTTAATTACATTCACCAATGTGTGTCAATAAGTAACAATTACCTAATATGGATTTAACATTTTTTTGAGTACTGGATATCTGGAGTTGGTTTAGATGTATTATCAACTTAGACCTTTTTAGTATTCTCAGAACTGCTCTGTACTTTCTCCTAAAACCTTAACCACTAAATACTTGAAATGCGATAAACTGTTTTTTATTACACTAAGTACGTTTATCTTCCCATTCCATTGAAAAATACTGACAGATGGACACGGCTGCTTAACTATTTGGGCGCCCACTATTTCATGTCACGTATAAGCGCTAAAATCTTCGGGGAGGTCAAACGAGCATTACGGTACAGTAAAACGCCGTGACCTTAGGACGTCGTCAAAGCTTTGGTGCGGGCAAATAACAAAAAGGGATGACAATAAACAAATCCTCGTATGGGTGAGGTCAATGGGTGATGTTGAATTATGGTGTGAATGCCACCCCGAATAAATCCCATGGCTCATATCCTGCCATTGGAGTAAGCGGAATCATCCCTTAACCAGCGGGGCAATTTTACCCTCGTTGTGCTGGTTCCTTTGATGATGTTTTGGGTCATGAGATTCATGTTTGTGTTCGTAATACTGTTTCCTAGAGGCAATTCTTGTTGAAATATGTTCATTTTATCTAGGAGAAAATTCCTTTTTATCATGGAAAAAAATCATTTATACCCTGGAAATGATATGACCAAAATTAATTAGACAATCTTTTTGTTTTTGTACTATTTGTTTTAGAAAAAAAAATGTGCTTCAAATTATGAATTGCTTTTTTGATCGAAAAGAGCGCGAAATTCTGAGAGCTCATTATATAATTCTGCAGTTTTATATGTAAGAAAGACGTATGTACGAGTATGTATGTGAAGAAAGAAAATTATTTACTTAGTCGGCGTCCGTATTCTAACGGTTAGGCGGGCACTCAGGTTCGATTCCTTGTGGAACACCTTACGGACTGGTTTTACTCTTAGAACGTTTTACATTTAAATTTATTTTTCTCTTCAGCTTAAATATTGCTTACCATAATTTTTATAGCGCTATTAAGCAACACAAAAATAGCCCTATATAAAAAACTCATTTTAAGAAAAGATCCGAAGTAGATTAAATCTGTCAATCTTCTTGGATCTTTAGTTTCCTTGCAACTGGAGCTTTAGTGTTTCAGGAATGGGTGATTTCTGAAGTGCAACAGTTTGCACACAGTACACCAATATAAGCACATACGTTTCCATCCACAGGACGGCTGACGATCATACTAGATCACAAGGGACACCTTATCACGCAAAATTTCGTTATAAAATTGGTTTCAGTTTTAACTTTGTGGAGCTCCACATAAAAACATTTCATAGCAAATTATATCGTTATTCTAAGAATGATATTATACTATACAATACGTGTTTCTACTTCATATTTTGAGACTCTTTAGATGAAAGAGTTCATTCAGGTTGGAGTACACTTTCGTTGTACAGTACAAACTAGCAGAATTATGGTCATGTAGTTATTTCTTCTACCTTATACAAAACAATTATAAGAACAGTAGTGGCATATAGATGCAAAGCATGGACACTAATAGCTAAATCCGCAGAGTTGCTTGATGCCTTCGAGAGAAGAGTACTACGTAGGATCCTGGGCCCCGTGAATGACGGTGAAACCTGGCGAATACGATACAACGACGAGCTCTATAATATCTACAAAGCTCCCAGGCTATCTGTACATGTCAGACTGAGCAGATTGAGATGGGCCGGACATGTGCAGAGAATGCCGTCATCACGAGCACCCAAAATAATTCTGGAGGGACCCCCAGGTGGGAGAAGGAGAGTGGGCAGGCCAAGGCTGCGATGGGAGGACGAAGTTGAGAGGGACGCAACTTGGCTGCTGCAGGTGCAGGATTGGAGGGTCGATGCGGAAGACAGGAGGAGTTGGAGGCGAAGATTGATGGAGGTCAAAGCTCGATATGGGCTGTAGTACTATCAAAAGAAGTTATTTCTTCTAACCAACAAGATAGATTTTTAATAATTAATCAAAGTAAAAACCAGACTGGAATCGTTTTTTTTTTAATCCGGGAAGACAAACGTCTTATCAACTAAGCCACGGAGATTGTCTTAATATTTTTTAGAATAAATATTATACTCAAAATGATGTAATGTTAGTGTGACAAGTCGATGTGCTAAACTTCAGGCCTGAAATCGCACTTCAGTCAGGCTTCAAGTGCAAATTTTCTTCTAAGCTACTACCTGCTTTATCCGTGTTTTCGCTCATATCATGTGTAAGTTAAGAATATTATGAAATAACCAACCTAGAGCGCAAGTCAATTGTTACAAATATTTAGGAAGTCAAAACTGCAAAATGAAAAGGTCGTATAATTATGCCCCGCAACCCCACAATGTATGCCATATCATCAAAAAACAAATAAAATTATAATGTATTTTATCACACTTCGTTCTTTACAGTACAACTTGGCGGGTTTATTGCCATGTAGCGATGTCTTTTCAGATACCAGAAAGGCGTTTAACCCTTCCTTCCCTGTGATGCGTAACTAGTACACATTGCTTCTAAAATTTTTAATATCTCTATAAATATAGTTAATTTGTTCAAATTTTAGGTATTCTTCCGTAATACATAAACGCATTGAATGAAAACAAAATATTAATAATAATTAGCACTTATCGGCCACATGAGAGATGTTTTGTGAAAATCGGGAATAAATTCACCAATACAATCAAACGTGTGCCAGTGTGTGACGTAGGTATATTCATTCTAAAAACCAGCTATGGGTGAGAAGCGACGCTATTCACGTCTCACTCTCACTCTACTTCGATATATGGGAACGCAAGAAATAGAATCTCAGTTCGCTCGCTTCAGTAGCTCTCAGCATCCATTTGAGGTGGTCTCTTTGCCCGTTTTGTGAACGTCGGCTGATGTTTTTTTCATATTTTCAGCAATTAAATTTCAATTATTATCACTTTTGATTTCAAATTAAAGCGATTGGCTATGAATATTCTTATTTTTCTGATTTTAAATCGCTCATTTTTACATGTGTTTTGATGTGTATTAAATACACTGCACCGGAACGCGCGGATTTTTAAGGAATTCCATTAAGAACTTTGGAAAACATGATTTGTGTTGTGCAAATCAGTAATAAGGAGATTTTTACAAGGGTTCTTCATTATCAACCATAAAATCTTTTGATTACTATAAATATTGATGTATCGGTCCAGAAGTTTTGATTAAATCATCAACACTCATACAAACTTGAGAAAATTATGCTAACAAATTCCGAAAACATCAAAGTTTCTTAAAATCATGTAAAATAAAACAAAATATCATTTAACTTGTTAAACAAATTTTCTTATACAGAATTAAACAAAATATATTGTTATAAATTTAGCAAATTACTGCCTTACGAAATATCTCATTTCTAATTATTTTTTTATCAAAATATAAACATGATTAATAAGCAAATTTAACGAAATACGCTATTAATTGGCAATTAAACAAGAAAAAAAAAAACAATACGACATAACGTTGAGAGGGACTTTACTCCTAGGGAAAGGGCGGAAGTAAGAATATTTGTGTAATAAACTTTATTTTGGGGGTATAAATCACCGCCCCTGGTGTGCCGCCGCCACTAAAGCCAGGGAATAAAAACGTACATTTTCTTACGACCTGTACTAGGTGAGGGGGATGAGGAAGGGCAATGAGAAGGTGGAGGTAGGGAACGAAATATTCTAGAGAGGGGGTTGTTTATTATCACGCCGTTATTAAAGAGAGAATAAAGTTAAGACACGGTTTGGTTTATGCTTTTTAATATACAATTAAAAATTCTTTAGTTCAATAAATACTTTTTTATTATTTGTTTATTTTGAATAAATTTATCAACCTCGGTGTTCTTCTTTCAAGGAATTATGAATTTGAAGCAAATATTTGAAGACGAGTTAGGAAGGCGAAATCAGCTATGTAAGTCTGTCAAAAATATAAACTAACCGGTCTATATTCATAAGAACAAAAGTCCGGCTTGTTAAGTTTGTAGTATTCTCCATAACACTGTATGGAACATGGACGATGACAAAAAGGAAAAGAACTTTGAAGTGTCTTCTTCATAAGCTTCTTTATCGTTTCAGAATTGGAGATTGCTTGAAAAGGCTTTTGACAACAGGCAGAAAAGAATTAAACGTTATATGGGCATGGTTCTATGGGTAGATATTAAAAAAGGGGGATTACCTGGCCCATACTATATGTTCTTATTACAGTTGTCTTTATTTATTTCGTACCACTTCATTGTTAAAATAATCTGCCAGACTTATTGCCAGGTGGCAATAAGTCCGTCAGATTGTTTAAACAATGAAGTGGTATGAAATAAAGCATCATGATCTCTTAAATAAAGGTCGCCAAAAATATTCAAATGTTTATTAATCCTTACGAAAATTATGAAATGTTATACAGGTACTTAAAAAAAGAACATATACTCAAAGTAAAAGTGAGATGTCGTCAATCAAAGCTTAAGGAATGGATGATGGAGATGTTAGAAAATCAGGAATGTAACACGGTATATTACTGACTAGAAATTAAGAGATTTTTTAGTCACTTCTTAAAGCATGCTAATGAGGAAGCGAGATAAATAGTTGGTTTTGTGAGCAATTTACTAATGATTTTGGAAAAAAAATACTTCAATACATCAATGCTACCTTTCTCTATAAAGAAAATTCGTTTTATATTTATTATAACTGACCATTCTTAATTACTTTAGCTTTCAAGGTATTTTACAAGTTTTCATGTTCAATCCTACTTTTAAACGCTTTACATTGAGCCTTAATGAAAATATCTGGTCAAAAAATCCTGTGAGTGGCCATGAGATTTGAGTATAAAGGATATTTTTTCCTAGTTTCTTCACAATTTCGGAAAAAACTGTAAACACGAAAACACATCTTACGAAAAAAGAATGTCAAAACTACAGTTTATTGCCAAAAAAAAAGAGTTAGAAAAGGCAAGTAGAATAATTGTGTTTTATAATACTGAGACTGACTTAGTGAACAAAAAATAGCTGACTCATGATCGGGACAAGTAGAGAACTGTGCTTGTGAGACTCGAGAGAGAAAGGAATGACGATAATAATGATGATCTTAGTGTATGGAAATAAAATTAATTTAAGATTTTGTGGAAAAAAGTTAGTGACACGTACAAAGAGAATTGTTCGTGTCACTAACTTTTTGTTTTTTTTATGTAATCTATCTGAAATTGACGTGTTTTTTTTTTCTTTGAAGTGCCGCTCCTCTTTTGATGTTGGTGTTTATCATAGTTATATAGATTTTTGAGGCAGCACCTCTTAATATGTATTATATCGTACTAAAACCACTTTTGAAAGTTCTTCAATCAGATACACCTTATTTCCACATTTTTTCTACCTTGAATTTTCGGAAGGATGAAGTGAGTCTAACATTGGTTTTTAACTGGTTTCAGAGTTTCACTGTAAGGACAGTAAAGGACGACGTAAAAAGGAAGAGCGGTGAATTAGGAAGGCAACTAAACAATCTCTGTCTGAGCGTAGCACTAGTCCATGATTAGAAAAACGCTTAAATTTTTCGACGAGTTAAAAGGGGGTGGCTGGACAGTTAAGTATATCATGCAATATAGGTAGTATGTGTATTTTGCGTCTATTTCTCACGTTCAACCAGTTCAGCGCCTTCTGGTAAGAAGCTATACTACCTTGATCAAAAAATTTAAGGACTTTATTCATAAAATCGAAAATACAAGTTTATTCATCAAAATCGATATGGCCCCCTTCAAAATACTCCCCATCAACTGCAACGCACTTACGCCAGCGCTTGATCCAATTCTCGAAACACCGCTGGTACTCAATTTTTGGTATGTCCATCAGAGCTGTCTGCGATTTTTTCATGACATCCTCTCGGGTGCTGTAACGCGTTCCGCGAAGCGGTTTTTTAAGTCGGTTGAACAGGAAAGGTCGCAGGGAGCCAGATCAGGTGAATTCAATGGCTGTTGGATAGTATTCGTGTTGTTTTTGGCAAAAAAACTCACGGAAATCATGTCTTTCGCGATTTCAACGCACTCCTTTTTTTGCATGAAATTTTGGTGTTTCGGCACCAGTTTTGTAGCGACACGTCTGAGGCCCAAATCACTAACCAAAATGTCTTAAGCGGATCCATAAGCGATGTTAAAGTCCTCTGTCAGCTCTCTAATTGTCATTTTGTGGTTTTGGCCAACATTTCTTTGATTTTAACGATGTTTTCATCGGTTTTCGACTGCCACTGCGTTCGTCATCCTCGACCGACTCACGACCACTTCTGAAGCGTTCGTGCCACCGAAAAACACTTCTCCAACATTTCCAAGGTCTGCGGACCGTTAAATCCGTTTTTCACAGAAAATTTAATGCAAACTCGTTGATACCATTTTCAAACTTGTAAAAAATCGCAAACACGCACAAAGGTAGATGTACTCAGTACAGCGTAACTTTTACAAATGTCAAGCAATGACGCTGAAATTTAAAGGAAAGTGTCAATAATAGATGTGGTAACCTAACAAAAAAAAAGAATTCTAATCAGGTGACTGACAGCGCCACACGGTGGCCGGTCCTAAAACTTTTTAATCAAGGTAGTATGAGCATACTTTCTCAAATTAAAAATAAATTATAATCAAACATTTTGAAGACGCTGTAATTTGGTCCAGGTGTTCCTTCGTAATATGCAAATAAAAGACGTCCGCATAGTCTGAAATTGGAAATAGCAGAGATTGCACGAGTTAAGTTTTGGTTTTAGTAGACAGGAATTTTTGCAACACTTTTCTTATGACTAAATCATTTTTTCAATAGTTACAACCTCACTTTAGGACTTGTTGAAAAACGAGTAACTTTCCACACGTAGTGACTCGAGGGCATCCAGTTATTTCTTTATAACTCCAATATAAAAACTTTAAAATTTTATTTTAACCAGAATTTTTTTTACTTTGCCTGCAAGTTTTGCAATATTTATTTGTTTCTCTTCTTACAAATGTAATTTCTTCATTTGAAAACTTTGTACAGTTCAGGTAACAGCAACTTGAAACATTACTTGCACCATTCTATAAAAGTGGAAAATAAAGTTGGACTTAGGTAATAAATTGTTGGTCCACCGCATGGATAAGAGGGGCTTAGTTTTTCAAATGATAAATTGCATTTTTCCGCATTGAGTTGCATCGTACGCCATATGCACTCGATCGTTTTGTTCCACTTTGCGCAAATGCGAGGCATTAATATTTTGCAAATGTGCAGATAAATATAATGCATACGTGGCGCTTATATTTAACGCAAAAGTGATAGAACTTCGGCTTTAATGGCGTATAAAGTTAGTTTCGTCTGATTTCACAGCGTATATTAAATTTCCGTGGTGTAGTTGCTAATGTTAGTGCAACATTGAAATGATGCAATTTTTATTAAAATATCTAAGTATCAAAAATTGCAATATTTCAGGTAACATTAGTTTGATAATAGTACTTTTGTTGAGCTGTGGCGTAGAGATAATCATACTTATTTTTTCAACGTTTCGACAGATTGGACTTGAGGTAAACATGCCATACTTTTTGGCAAGTCATTGAAAAAGTGACCAAATAATATATTTTGTGTATATTTTGGGGTTGTAAGTAAGCTGTCAGCTGTAAAATAAGCGATGAATCGATTGATACGGCTGATATAGACCGTTTGTTTTGTAAATACATTAAAATACGTTGAGTAACATCGTTGCATAGTAACGCATTGCATTTACGTGCAGGAGGTCGCCGGTTCGAGCCCAGCGCTGTGCTACTCTATTCGAAATAAACAGGGATGTTTCTGCCTAGTATTTGGGGGTATAACGATACCTATGACTTCGGGCATATTTATACTGTCAAAAAAAAACAGAAGAAAAATATATGCTGGAGTGCTCCGATAATCTCACGTTGGTCTGCTACAAATCCAGTACAGCGATGTGACCGGTTAGATTGCTGGTGTGCAACGGCTTTCTTACTTTAAAAAAACTTCAAGGAAGAGCTTTGCTTTTCAACTGGCGTTGGAATGGTGAAGAGATCTTTGGTTACGACGCCCATTCAACGACGACTTGAATGTATTAAAATTTATTTTCAGAAAATAGCGAATCACCTATCAATCAACAAATAACGAAGAAACAAAAACTCCACGGCACAGCTTCACATTCCAACTGAATTGTTGGAATGGCGAGAGGATCCTAGACTTCGAAGCCCAGCATAGACGTCAACGAAATTAAAAAAGTCACTAAAAATTTTCATCATTACCATCCTGTCTTGTAGCTCATGATTGAGCATCGTAGCCCCCATGATAGCCTTTGACAACTCTTCTCCATCCATCCCTGCATCCACGGCTCGAAAGGCTGTTGTTAAGTGTAGTTCAGTTGCGTCTCTCACTTGGTCAGTCCAACACATTAGGACTCTTCATCTAGAGCATCGTCCTTCCACGTCTTCAGTAACCAAAGCCTCTCCAAACTGTCTCCTTGGTCACAAGTAATGTACCCAATAAATCGGAGGACTCGTCGAAGGCATAATGTTGACTATCTTTTGGTGATTCTCAGTTCTTCGAAAATGGAGACGTTAGATCGCCTTGCCATCCATGGAATTTGTAACATCCTTCGAGAATGGAGGCGTTAGATCGCCTTGCCACCCATGAAATTTGTAACATCCTTCGAGAATGGAGGCGTTAGATCGCCTTGCCACCCATGGAATTTGTAACATCCTTCGAGAATGGAGGCGTTAGATTGCCTTGCCACCCATGAAAATTGTAACATCCTTCGAGAATGGAGGCGTTAGATCGCCTTGCCACCCATGGAATTTGTAACATCCTTCGAGAATGGAGGCGTTAGATCGCCTTGCCACCCATGGAATTTGTAACATCCTTCGAGAATGGAGGCGTTAGATCGCCTTGCCACCCATGGAATTTGTAACATCCTTCGAGAATGGAGGCGTTAGATCGCCTTGCCACCCATGGAATCTGTAACATCCGTTTTCAGCATCACATTTTTTATAAAAAAAATATATAAAAAGTACACAAGTATTTAAAAAAAAATACATCAACTCCGTTTTTTAGTACGTTGAGTAATTCGATCTTCACATTCTTTTATTCACACTCACATCCTTTGCCTCATCAAAACTCATACATTTCGTCAAATATACCATTCTATTCTTTCCTCGACCTACCTCTTCCTCGCATATTATCTATCCCAATTAGCGGCATCTAGTCTGGAGATGCGTTGGTGCGCTGAACCGGAGAAATAATTCGCATTAATTAAATTATATATTCGCAAACATGACTTCCAAAATTGTTAAATATTTGTATATATTAAATATGTATAATAATACTGACAAACAGTACGAGTATTTTTATTTAAGTGAAAATTAAAAAAAATTAAAGTGAAATTTAAAAAAAATATTCCTTTCATATTGACCGGCCAAGCTTGCTAATACTACCGGAGCGATCTCCAATACGCACCGGACGGAAACGCAGATTCATATAGGGCAGACAGAGACATACAGTAAACCGTGAGGCAGCGATATTTCATATTCGCTCAGCGTCTCGAGGTGCGTTGGTGCTCAGCGCACCAACGCACCTCGGGACCAGCCGCCGCTGAATTCCTAATTATATATACTCGTACTTGTTTGGCGAGTCTTTTAGAAACCATACTCTCGAAATACACAAACCATCTAAAGATTCCTTTCTCAATTCTACCCATAGCATTCATACTTACTTCAACAGGAATATATTTATTTTCCAATTTATTGCATAAAGATGTAATCGGCGGGTTTATCGCTCCACAATAATCTCTTCCAACCAACCTGACTGTAGTTCAATATGTAAATAATAACATAAACATTTTATCGGATGTATTTCACTTTAATTGCGTACAATTTCATCTGGGGGTTTATTGCCGCACGGCAATCTCTTCCAGCCAACTAGAGATATATTATACAGATCTTAAATTAAGATCACGAAAGAAACGATTTTTTAAAATCAAGTAGCGACGGTAGTCTAACCCGAATCCTGGGACAGGAAGACAAGCGTCTTACTATTTAGGTCACAAAGGTAAACTTTAAACAAAAACAACACAAACAAATCTTTTTTAGGTTGTTATAAAGAGTTCAATCTCTATTGAATGCCATTTCGGTTACGTTCTCCACTTTTTCTTTGAGGATATGTGTAAGTTAAAACATTGTTTCTCAACCTTTTTTAGTCTGGCGATCCCTCAAAAGGAAAACTTATGGTCCTCGACCCTTGTTGATGCATGTGTACGTGACCGCACCAATGTTGTAGCTGCACAAAGACGACTAGTCGCTTTGAACTTGCCATGGACTATTATCACTTGAAAACTTTTTTTTCTTTTGTCTTTATCTAATGTTGATGACGTGTTGATAAACTTTTAACGGAAAAACAAACGCAGCCATCACATTTTTGTGTTGATACGTAGAATCAGTAACTATTTTAGTTACCATTTATTCATAAGTTTGATTATGATAACATTAATTAAGCTACCTACTTCACACTATAACTTGGTGTGTAATAGAAAAGATAACAATTCGAATAAACAAAGTATAACATAGGCTGGTACTGTAATTTTTAAAACAGATGAATTAATTTTTTCTAGAAAACGTAACATATTCCACTTTCGTTGTATACAACCTGACGGGCTTATTACCATGTGGCAATATTTTCCAACCAACCAGAAATATGTAAAAGAGGCTTTAAGTGAAATGGCAATAAGCCCACCACATCGTACTAACGTTGTTTACAATACAATCTGATGGGGTTATTACCATGTGGCAATATCTTCCAATCGATAAAAAAAATGTTTAAGTTACCTTAACCCTTCCTTCCCTGTGATGTGTAACTAGTACACATTTGGGTGAGGAAGCGACGCTATGGGTGAGGAAGCGACGATATTCACGTCTCACTTTCAGTGTACTTTGGTATATAGAAACGCAAGAAATATAATATCAGTTCGCTTGCTTATCTCGCTTCTGTAGCTCTCGGGAATTCGTTTGAGGTGGACTCTTCACCCGTTTTGTGAACGTCGGCCGATGTTTTCAGCAATTAAATTTCAATTATTATCACTTTTGACTTCAAATTTAATTAATTTAAGGGATTGACTATGAATATTCTTATTTTTACGATTTTAAATCGCTCATTTTTACATGTGTATTGAATACACAGCACCGGAACGCGCGGATTTTTTTACTACAGGAGGGGAAAGGTTAAGAAAAAAGTAGACTGGAACTCTTTTTTGATAAAAAAAAAAATGGGTTCGAACGATAATTGAATCCGCAACTTCCAGGTTGAGAGACACGCGTCTAATGAACTACTATAGGTCACGGAGGCCGAAATGTGTCATTTTCTGAGTAATAATTTTGATATTTAACACTGTAGGTCATCGTTTCTCAGCCTGTGGGTTATGACTCTCTGAGATGTCACGACCCACAGGCTGAAAAACGATGCCTTAAAGGATTAACATGGGGTTAGCTCAAACATACTTGGTATTAAGGATTTGGTTATGAGTCACATTTTCGCTGTATTTTATATACGTTTCGAAACAGGAATGAATAAAAAGTCTATAAAAAATATAAGAATATTAGATAAGGTCATAAAAAACCTTAACGACACAGATTTGATACAAAAATGATGAGTAAGGTGTTTGAATATGGCACGAAAAATTCTACGTGATTTTTTTCCATTTTTTGTTTTTCGTGCATAACGCACATTTCCCTTTACGTTTCAATATGGAACAAAGGATCGTCTATCACAATTAATATGGTGTTTGAAAAAACGGCATTGAATAGCAAATAAAGTGAAAGTAAATCATCGAAGGGCGCGAGGAGGGTATAAATCACGGAGAGGCCGTGCCGCGTCGTCCCGCGCCCCGGCTGCGCACCGGCCCTAGGATGTACCGCCACATTCGAAGGATTTTATCGGTTCTGCGTTTAGAAGCTGGTCTTTACGTGCTTTTGTACGGGATCTACTGGTACCATTCAATAGAAAATTAATCACATATGTTACAGTTGAGTTAAAATCTAGGTTAACAATTTATGTTAAATTTTTTTAAATTTATTTTTCTTTTGAGTTAAGGTGGTATTCTACTTTAGAAATTTGAAAAAATCGTTTTTTTTTTGCATATTCTTAAAGTTTAGACCTCTAGAAATATGTTATCGAAAGGAAATTTTAAAATTCTCAATATTTACGAAGTTATAGCTATAAATGAGGCAGCAATTACGCCGCACCGGTATGACTCAGACAATAATCTCTAAACTTTAAACGCGTTTTTCTCGAAACTACTTTTTTGGACCTGGTCGACATAAAATCTCAAGTTTTATAAAACTGATTGCGTTCAAATTTGGTTTATAAGTTAAATAAATATTTTTATATCGTTCCTACCTTGAAAATTTAAAACAATTTTTTAAAATTGTAAAAAAATTGAAAAATTTAAAAAAAGGGTAAAAAAATTGAATTGTTTTACAATACAACAGCCGCCATTTTACGTTTTTTTTGTTCTTTGGTACAAACAATAACGACATTATTTTCTATTAAGAAAATGTGTATAATTTGTTTTTCAAATATACTAAACGTTTCCAATCATGTCGACCAGTTTACCCCCTTTTTTACAAAATATATTACAGCCAACATTTTGATTTTTTTTTCAAAAATATTTTTGTACATTCTCAAATCATTAATAAACAAACTGTAAAAAACGTACAGGAAAATATTTTTTTTTTGTTTTATTTAGTCTGAAAAAATGCCCGAAATTCACGCCTCTAGAGTGCTATAAAATACTCGCTTAAATTTCTTCACATCACTTTGGTGACAAGTTAACGAGAATTCAATTCTAGAACGAGTATATTGACTCCTTATTATAGACGCCATTCCAGTGCACTGGAGAGCAGGTTTATTATATTATCAAACGTCAATTTTAAAATTGACCTTTACATGATTGGTAGAATCTATAAGTTGTTGTTACATAACCTTAATTTGATAAGTCTCTCTGACCGGCAAATAATAGGGGACTTCATTGTACTTTTCAAAGTCGTGAATGGACTGATCCCAAACCATAATCTAACACTATTCAAGGGATCCTTCTCATACTCAGCCAGCAAATGCTGGAATGAGTTGCCCCAGGCCTTGAAGGAGCGGGTGAATAGTTTTACCTTCAGAGCTGCTCTAAAGTGTTATCTTCTGGGTGGTTAATGGGTTTCTTAGTGGTTAATAGGTCTCTTATTTGCTTTTTTTTTTCATTCTTATATTACTGCTTAACTATTTCAATCTATTGTGTCGTGGTTTTTTTTATGTGTGAACATCATTTCCCATTTGTCATTTGTCATTTTACTTTCATAAAATTTGGACTCCTTTGAGGCTTTTCTTTTTTTCGTTCTTGCTGACAGTTAACATGAGGTTTACTTTGTGATATGAGAGTTTACTTTTTTAATCTAGATATGCGGGGATGTGGGCTGGAAGCCCCCCGATGCCCTTGCGGTCGGGCTCGCCTTACATTGGTGGGGTGTATCTCGGCCGGGGGAATGTTTGTGGGATGAGCCCGGACCTTTAAATGTCTTCTCTCTTGAATGTATTTTTTTGTCATCTATTTATTTTCTGTGTTTTTTTTTCTTCTTATTCAACATGTTCAAGGGTGTGGGCTGAAAAACATCTGGTGTCCCCGTGGCTGGGCTCGCCCTATATTAGTGGGGTGTATCTTGGCCGGGGGGGGTGTTTTTTGATGAGCCCAGACCTTTTGATAGCTTCTGTTTTTTAGTGTATTCTCTTTTTAATGTGTTCTTAAAATATATCTAAATGTATTATGTACATACTATGTTGCTATCAATAAACCTGTATTTATTTATTTATTTGTCCGAAACTCTTGGAAATGATTAGCATTCAAATTTCAACAAGACTTACTAGGCTGCAATACACATTTCTATGTGAGAATTATAAAACAAATAATTTTGCCAATTCTCCCATACCTGGACTACACAGGATTGGAAATTATTACGATGTAGTCTCGGACCTTTTTGGGGTAAGTTTCCTGACCTACGAGTGTCTGAAAAGGCACTTTCAAATATCCAAACCTTGAATGGAATCCCACGTGCCTTTCAATTAAATATTGTGGTTTTATTTTTAATTAATTATGCTATTTTTTTATTATTTATTTTTGTGATTTTTTCCCGTGCTGATTTGTGAAGTTACACCTATCTGATTCCATATTTTATTTTCAATGTTTTGTCATTAGTGTTTGTATTTTGAACGCAGTGCGGGGTGTGTGCATGTGGACGTCCCGTATCGTGTGGGTAACATGTGATTTTGTACGATTTGATACATTTTTCTTTCTGATTATTTTCGTTGTTATTGTGTAAAATTATTTAATTATTTTAATGATTGTAATTTGTTTTATCAAACACTGTTTATTCCACTTTTTTTGTAACGGTATAACCCTGCCGGTTTTAAGGCTTTCACCTCATCATCAGAGGAGCACAAACAAGACTGAATTCTGTTCGAACTGGTACCGAGATACTCGTACACGCTTCTAACGGTAAACATTCGGGTTGGAGACAGTGGGGGGAGGGAGAGATGAAACAATCTCGGCGAGCAGCTAAGATATTCTTGGGATATATGTGTTTGCCAGATGTTCACCTCAATGCACTGACTTAGAAATTTCTAGGGCCTCTAATATGTCCAATTTATTACCGTTACTACTGATATGTAAGAATTTGGCATCATTGAATGAAAATGTATGGTTTTCACGGTGACAATGATTAGCCATTTCAGAATAAATTATAGGATTTGTTAAAACGGATTTATGTTCACAAAATCTCCTTTCAAAAGATCTTCCCGTCTTTTCTATACATAAATTATTACAGTCAGAACATTAAAGTTTATTCACACCACTGTTGCTAAGTATTCCATTTTTGCCTTTCCCATTAAATAAGAGTTTCCGGAGATTAAAATTAGTGTAAAAGTAGCACAGAATTAATTAAAAATAATTATTTTATTTATTCTGTGTTACTTACGGTGTTGTGCACTGACAACTGACTCGATTATTATCATTATTTTTTAATTATAAGGTACATTGTACCATTTATTTATATAAAACAATAATTAAAATACATGATTGGTGAAAAAAACAATGAAATTTCTCATTGAACATTCTAATACAGACTTCCACAAAGTTAAAGTTTTTGTTAGGATTTTTTTGGCCATGTAGTGAAAAAAATCTTTTCTATCACCCAGTATTTAGGCATTGGAAGTAAATGGAATATTTCTGTTATACTTGCTATTCGGAGGAAAAGTTTGATACATGGAAATTATTGAATGCGTGTGGCAGCTTCAATACCCACTCCTTCTCATTCCTATCTTTCATATACCCGCCTCACACTCTGCCCTGTATGCCCTGTTTCTTTCTACTATATTTTATTCAATATTTTTTGCAAAACTTAAGTGAGCTTTTGGAAATATTGAATTCCTCTCAGCAATGTAAGAGATAATGTGTGTAATGTAACGCTTTAGTCGATATCATTTGAAAAAAACATGTTTTGAATTTATATTTAAAATAAATAAAAATGCAATTAAATTTAAAATTGATGAATTCCGTTTTATCCCTTCCTTCCCTGTGATGTGTAACTAGTACACATTGCTTCTTTTTTTCTGAGTTATAATCCTAGGATTGGTCTGCACCAAGCACTTGATCCCTCCACTCATCTCTGTCATCCGCCAGTCTCGTCATCTCCTGGTAGCTGCCACAGCGCACATCCCGGATCACCCGGTCCATGTAGCTATATCTAGGTTACAATCCTAGGATTAGTCTGCACCAAGCACTCGATCCCTCCACTCATCTCTGTCATTCGCCAGTCTCTTCATCTCCTGGTAGCTGCCACAGCGCACATCCCGGATCACCCGGTCCATGTAGCTATATCTAGGTTACAATCCTAGGATTGGTCTGCCCCAAGCACTCGATCCCTCCACTCATATCTGTCATCCGCCAGTCTCTTTATCTCCTGGTAGCTGCCACAGCGCACATCCCGGATCACCCGGTTCATGTAGCTATATCTAGGACAGCCTCTATGGTTATTGCCCTCAATCATTCCCTCGACGATGGTAAGGCCTGTGTGCCTGATGTTATGGCCTATCCAACCGGATCGTTGTTGGGCAACTCTATTTAGGAGTTGCCTTGTTTCTCCAACCCCGCTCAATACCTCGTCGTTTCGGATGTAATCTGATCAATGGACCCTGGCCATACGCTTGTAGCACCACATCTCAAAGGCAGCCAGACGCCCGGACTCGCTCTGGCTGATAGTCCACGTTTCGCAGCCATACAGCAGCACACCCCAGACAAGACTTTCATTAAATGCCTCCTAACATTGATATCAATGTTAGGAGATTCAAATATTTTGGATTTCTTGTTGAAAGCAACTCTTGCCTGTTGGACCCTACTTATTATTTCTGCCTTTGATCGACCATCTTGGGATACTCTGCTGCCCAAGTAAACAAATTCTCTCACTTGCTTAACACTGACGCCACCCAGAACAACACTCGCGGTCACCTCCTCTCTTCCAGCAACCATACGTTTTGTTTTGCCTTTGTTTATTTTCATATTTTAATTGGATGACAAAACATTTTCCATTCTTCATAAAGCCTCGTTCAATTCTTGTTCCGTCTCCACAGGCAGTGCAATATCGTCAGCATACCTTATCATGTCAATCTTTCTTCCTTAGATCTTCACGCCGGGCCAATCTCTCATCTCCTCCCTCATCTCATCGATAGCCTGTTGTATATAATAATTTAACAATGTTGGTGACATCGAGCATCCCTGTCTCACTCCCTGACTAACACTTACCCCAGCGCTGCTGTCTCCATATACTCGTTTATCACAGCGGTTTCATTTCTATATAAGCTCCATATTGCTCGTCTATCTTTGAAGCTCAGCCCTATCATATTAAGCACTTTATATTAAGTTATTATTACTCCTATTAAGCACATTGCTTCTAAAAACTTTAATATCTCTATAAATATAATAAATACTAGGTTCAGATTTTAGGTATTCCTCCGTAATACATTTACGCATTGAATGAAAAAAATAATATTAATAGTAATTAGCACTTATCGGCCACATCAGAGATATTTTGTGAAAATCGGGAATAAATTCACCGATACAATCAAAGGTGTGCCAGTGTGTGACGTAGTATATTCATTCTAAAAACGCTATGGGTGAGAAGCGACGCTATTCACGTCTCACTCTCACTCTACTTCGGTATATGCTTTCGGACAACCATTTGAGGTGGTCGCTTCGCCCGTTTTGTGGACGTCGGCTGATGTTTTTTTTCATGTTTTCAGCAATTAAATTTCAATTATTATCAGTTTTGACTTCAAATTTATTTAATTTAAGCGATTGACTATAAATATTCTTATTTTTCCTATTTTAAATTGCTCATTTTTAGATGTGTATTGAATACACAAGACAAGAGAAACGGAAAAATACATACTTATATAATATTTTTTGCTTGCCTGAATTACTTAAGGTAATACTTAAAGTAATTCAGGCAAGTAAAAAATACATGTATGATACGTACAAATATTCCTACAGCTGTAATTTATTTAAAAAGAGAATAAGTAAATTGAGTTTCTATATTACCTTCAAATAAATTATACTTTACTTGATCCAGTGGTACTTCCTGAGGTTTCATCTACTGCGCATTTTACTGACATTCACACTATATATTTAATATGTTAGTAGTTCCTCATTAGTGTGTCCCTAAGATACAAAATAAATAGCTCACGCATTCGTGGAAGCCTAGGTGTTACAGACATCAACAGTAAGATGGAGTAGAGGCGATTGAGATGGTATAGGCACGTTGGACGCAGAGCACCCGATCAAATTGTGCACCAGGCAATGTCCATGGATCTTCCTCGAATAATAACTAGAGGAAGACCAAAAAATTCATGGGTGGTGCAAAAAGATAACCTGATGCAGAGGCACGTCCTGGGGTACGTAGTCCGGGACAGAAGAGCATACAACTTGAGGACGAGGAGAGCTGACCCCAACAGTCTTCGCAGACAATGAGTTAGGATAGAGCCAGGGAAAAGAAGATGTTAGTAGTTCCTCATTGATACGTTTTATATGTTTAAACTAAGTAAGAATGCTCTTCTTCGTTAAACTCACCACATCAGCTTTAAATTCACATTCATTCATAGTCACATTATAGATTGTCTTACCGTGCATTCTTGTCAGTGCATGTAAGTACAATTATAATTATTCGAATGCCTTAAGCAGTTTTAAAACACAAAATATTATACATAACATAACAATACAAATGTAAGCTCTTAAATAGGCATAACAATACAAATGTTGGCTCTTAATAGTCTTATATGTTACGTGATAGAAACAATAAGTTTTAAATGAAGACGTGAAATATTCTCGAAGATTTCAAATACCAATACAAGTCAACAATCATTACAGCTAACTTCTGATAAGTTTTAAAATTCACGTTTACTTCATGAATATTTCATTTGAAGGTGACTTTTAGACGAAATAAGTTTGTTGCTTGAAAGTACCTCACCTTCTGTGGCGCTTAAACATTTCGTGATTTAGCGTCTCATTAGAAAAGAGAGGATGGATAAATAAAATACAAAAGAGTAGAAAATGAAAATAACAAAAACAGACTTGGATATTACGAAATAATATTACTCCCTCGGGGGTGACCTGGGAATATTTTGAAGAAAAGCAGTCAGCTTCTGAAGACTTATTGGTCCCGAAAGGAGTGTGTGGCCAGCTTTATGTCCGCTGTGGGCAGTGGTGGACTAAGTTTAATTAAATAATTAAAAATAATAACAATAAAAGGATTCTATAAAGTATTGTTTAGAGAATAAACTCTTCTCAAGGGCGTTCTTAATCAGGATTTGAATTCACTCATAAACTTTGATAAGACCTCCCGAAAAGGAGTGTCTTTAAGTGCTTCCTGAAGTTACACACGTCATCTACGAGTATATCTCTTACATTAGAGGATGCATACCATTTCATGCCACAAGCCTAGCAACGCCAAAAGCTCCAAAATAATACCTCGCCTTATATGATTGATTTGGAACAACCAATTTAATTGATAAAGAAGAAATTAACTTTGAAGTGTTACTTCTCTCCAAAGGAAATCCCTTAGATAACATACAGATTCAAAATATATAATGAAGGTGTGGCGGTTGCCCACTCGGAATACTGTGAGCATTCATACACACGGTCAATGACCGAGGAAGTGACCCTTGCATTCCTCAACAAATTTAAATAAACAAGTCCAAAGTTCACACGCCGGCCATTCAAGTCGAGAGTTCACACGCCGGCCATTCAACCCGCGGCCCGGAGCGGACCGCATTGCACGCCGGAGCGAGAACGCACCACGGTTGTCTCGCCAGTTCCGTATTTGAATGATACCTACATACAACATTAATCGTTTCGCTAATGCAGAAACGAGACCAAGGATATCGTGCTCGCATTCCTGCACACACGCGGAAATAGTATAAATACCTACGTTTACTAATAAAAACTCTTCTTCCGCATTGCGATCCAAAACGTGTTTTATTTATCAACAAATCATCATCATCTCTTCCCTTAAGGGCAAGTTCCTAAAGAGGCATCCCATTATGGGAGTTGAATATAAAGAGACAATGTCTGGAATAAATCCGTTCGTAACATTAAGCCCAGTATAGACTTTTTAGAAGCCGATCAATATTACAATGTTTCCACTATCGTATATCAGCCTAGCAGCTGCATTGTAAACATACTGGAGTCTAGAAATTTGTGAATCAGGCAAACCAAAAAATATATAAAACAATCACCTCGTGTCATGCGCAGTTTGAGAGCTTTACGAGTTTCTGAACTTTTATAAAACATCTTTATGTGCCGTGTCCAGTTACCTTGATGTTGGCAATCGCTTTTGATAAAATATATGTCTTTAAACACCTCCTTAACTGCCTAGTTATCTATCTACGAGTATTCAAGAATGTTGCATAGCCAAAATAGGTGCCTTTTGCGTTGACCCTCAATTTGGTCCTTCAATATTAATTTTAAGAAACATTTTTCTCCTCTCAGTACATGATCCAGATCAGCAAAAAATTATGGTATTTAAGAGATCTCGTTCTAAGCCTGCTTGATGTAACATCTCAGTTTTTGAGACGATGAAACCAAGATATTTTGAGTATTTTCACTATCGGATCCGCATTTCGAATGCTTCTAACTTACTTGGTATTCGGGTTTTCATGGTATACATTTTAGCACCATAAAGTAAAGGAGCGTTGGTAATCTTTTTTGGGCTGCCAGGGACAAAAATGCTTACTCTCAGGTGATAGTCAACGTTGGGGGGACCTGACATGACACTAGGAAGAAGAAAGTCAAGTAGCACTTAACCATGTATCACCAAAGTTTAAAATTCAAGTTATCATTATCAAAAATTCAAATTTCAAGTTATAATTGCATTTAAAACTGTTATGCTTAAAAACGAACAAAATGTGTATGTATGTATTTCTAAAAACAAAATACAAATATATCCTTTACATACTTTTGTGTGGGCTCTTGACTGTGGGTTTCTTCTTGTTGTTTTGATTTTTGTTGTTTTGTATTTGTGTTTCTGTATATTTTTGTGTTAATTTTTATTCTTATGATTGTGTGCGGTTTATTATGGGATGAACATTTTTGGTTTTATTTTTGTTTCATTTTGAGTTCATTTTTGGTTTTACTTTTGTTTTTGTTTTTATTCTTGTGATTGTGTGCGGTATATTATGGGATGAACAAGTTTGGTCTTTCTGGAGTGATGATGTATGAAGAGTTTGATTCTGCATGATGTTTCCAGTTGTAGTTGAGTGTCACTGTTTGTCAGGTTGATGAGAACGTGCAACGGGGTTTTGTTTTTGTGTAATTAAAAATCGGAAAGAAGTATCGATATATTTTTTCATGCTTAATATCCTCAGTGAGATACAGGCAAAAGCCTAGTTTACTAGGGATACTACAAATGAAAGATGACAAACCCAGATCCATTAAAATAATGTATGTCCAAATTAAATTACCTGTTGTTTTTTCGCAAATTATGTATATTTCTTGCCATGTGTAATAATAAATAAATAAATAAATAAAATACACAAACACAGCTACACATGTTACATACTACAACATATAACACACTAAAAAAATAAATAGTCTCGGAGTTCACTAATTAAAACTGATTAGAGATATATTTTATATAAAATTCGAAAGTTAAGTGATCAATTAAAATTGAAACCCAAAGATTTAAAAAGTTATTTAAGTGTTGTTTTACTAATGGGCCATTTAAAATCGTTTGGTTAATACAAGAGATTGCCACATGGCGAATAAAACAGCTAGCTTAAATAATATACAAAGAAGGGTAAAACAACAATGTAATAAGGCGCCTGTTTTCCATCCCGAGGGTTGTAGATTCGATTCAAATTAACAATTAATTTATTTGAAAACGCATTAAAATCTTGTTTATTTCAAAATTTCTGGTTGTTTTAAAGAGTTTTCAATATGGTAATAAGCCTTTGAAGCCATAAATATGTAACGAAAGTTTAAAACAGTAATACAATAAGGCACTTGTCTTCCTACCCGAGGGTTACATGTTCGATTCCAGCTGGAACGCAATATATTTTAACCTGTTCACCGCGTTAAAAATAAAATTCCACGAATCCTGTGCGCGGCACAATTTCAGCGTTTTTTAAATTTCTAAGTTTAAACACATATTTTGTTTAGAACCACTGATATTTGATTACACACCAAGTAAACATGACACTTAAGTAATTTTCTGATAATAAATAATAGTCATTACTCTTAAGGAGACTCATTAAATAAAGGAGATAAACTTTACATTACGTAAAATAAACAAAGGAATGCTACGATCAAATCAATGCTTCATGACACTCACCCAATCAAATGCATATAGCACTAGTAATGTTTATTTACGTAAGAGAGACTTAGTAATGTTTATTTACGTAAGAGAGACTCATCGCAGGACTCGATCCGCGCGACAGGTCGTTAATGCTGGAAATATTGAGAAACCAAAAAAATTCGGCGCTCTGTTTATTCAACAATATCTCATAAACTAATATATTATTTGACAAGGTTTTCAGAGATGTCGCTAGAATAAAGATTATTTTAAATTTAAGTTCAATTTTTATTCCGGTTTTGTGTCATTTTTTTTAAGTATTTGTGATTTGAAACTTGGATTGTCGTCAGATCACAGGCGTTTGTGCTCCCCGCGGGGAACACGTTAAAATAATTCTTTCTGATTTTCACTTAAGACTTCTTTAACATCTTTCTGGTTATTTGAAAGAGATTGTCTCTTGACAATAAATTAACCAGGTTGTAATTGTGGTCAGTTATTATAAAAAAAATTAATAAAAACAATCTTGTAACATAACATAAAAAAGAAGGTTAGAAATAAAAAGGCACGCTTTAATCATAAGAGTATTTTTTTTATGGACTTGGCGTATTTAATATCTAGGAAAAAAATAATTCATATCCAGTTTATTCAGTGTAATATTTCGATATTACAGTAAATTACCCGAGTCAGGTTGTATTTCTTTCCTTCCAAAAAGCAAGTGGGTTGAAATAAGTAGATATTTGATTTATTTTTCGGCCTGAGTAGTTAAGGGTTCATTTATCTTTAGGTGGATCCGCCACTGACTAAGGACGGTGAAACATCTTGTTTATTACGGGCGAGACTTACAATTTTGTATTATGGACGCGCGTCTTAAAATTAAATGGGTAATTTTACGGATAAATGAAAATTATAGTGTGCATAAAGTTAGATTTAAAAGTTTAACCCTAAGTTATTTAACTTTTATAAGAATAGTTAAAAAATATTGGCGTTATAAGTTATATTTTAAGTTTCATTAAGGAGATGAATAAAATGACAATTTATATGTATTAATTAAGATTAAGGAAAGCACTCGGACATGGTTTGGACACGTGGAACGACATGTCCAAATGTCTTACAGCACTATAAATAACGCAAAAATAGCGCTATGTAAAAATATACTTTAACAAAAGGCTGCAACACATTTAACGTGTTCCCCGCGGGGAGCACAATCGCCTGTGATCTGACGACAATCCAAGTTTCAAATCACAAATACTTAAAAAAAATTACACAAAACCGGAATAAAAATTAAACTAAAATTTAAAATAATCTTTATTCTAGCGACATCTCTGAAAACCTTGTCAAATAATATATTAGTTTATGAGATATTGTTGAATAAACAGAACGCCGAATTTTTTTGGTTTCTCAATATTTCCAGCATTAACGACCTGTCGCGCGGATCGAGTCCTGCGATGAGTCTCTCTTACGTAAATAAACATTACTTAGTCTCTCTTACGTAAATAAACATTACTAGTGCTATATACAATTGATTGGGTGAGTGTCATGAAGCATTGATTTGATCGTAGCATTCCTTTGTTTATTTTACGTAATGTTAAGTTTATCTCCTTTATTTAATGAGTCTCCTTAAGAGTAATGACTATTATTTATTATCAGAAAATTACTTAAGTGTCATGTTAACTTGGTGTTGTAATCAAATATCAGTGGTTCTAAACAAAATATGTGTTTAAACTTAGAAATTAAAAAACGCTGAAATTGTGCCGCGCACAGGATTCGTGGAATTAGATTTTTAACGCGGTGAACAGGTTAATCTGCTGATTGTCGTATATATTAGAACTCTTTCTCGTCGGAATTTCGGGTTAGATCTGTCAAGACTATGTGCTTGCTGAAGTGAAACAGCTTGCAAATATTAAACAAATACGCACACAGGGGTCTAATACTCACACGATTTCTTTCGTACTCGACTACAAGGGACAAGTATACTCGATAAGTCAATGCCCTCCCTCCCTAGATAAATCAATTTCTCCTTTCACAAGTTATTCGTGAGTCTGAAAAAGTGTTGATGCACATATAGAAATAGTGGTAGGATCTTATTGGCCATTGGTTGTATTGTAATGTATATCATACTTTCGTTGTAAACAGTTCAACCTGGTGGGCTTATTGCCATGTGTCAATCACTTCCAAACAACCAGAAATATGTTAAAAAGGTCTTAAGTGAAAACGAGATTGGAATCTTTTTTAGAAAAAGCTGGGTTCCAGCTGGATTCAAACGTGAAACCTCCGCGTTGAGACGCAGTCTTACCAACTAGACCACGGAGATCATCGGTTGTTTTTAACATTTCCCTTCCTGTGCTAAAAAAATCCACCCGTTTCGGTGATGTGTATTCAATACGCATGTAAAAATGAGCGATTTAAAATCGGAAAAATAAGAATATTCATAGCCAATCGCTTAAATTAATTAAATTTGAAGTCAAAAGTGATAATAATTGAAATTGAATTGCTAAACAGATGAAAAAAAAAAACATCAGACGAAGTTCACAAAACGGGCGAAGCGCCAACCTCGAACGAAAGTCTGCTGGCTACTGAGCGAAAGAAGCGAGCGAACTGAGAGTATATTTCTTGCGTTCCCATATACCGAAGTAGAGTGAGTGAGACGTGAATAGCGTCGCTTCCTCACCCAAAGCGGTTTTTTTAGAATGAATATACCTACGTCACACACTGACACGCGTTTGATTGTATTAGTGAATTTATTCCCGATTTTTACAAAATATCTCTGATGTGGCCGATAAATGCTAATTATTATTAATATTTGATTTTCATTCAATGCGTAAATGTATTACGGAGGAAAACTTAAAATCTGAACCCAGTATTTATTATATTTATAACGATATTAAAGTTTTTAGAAGCAATGCGTACTAGTTACACATCACAGGACAGGAAAGGTTAAATAAATATTTCTTAAACTGTATGCATCATATACCTATTTGGGAATGATTTTTTGTTTTATCATCGTTTGTTCTCTACCTAAAAAGTTGTGAATCTCACGTACTTCAAGGTACTGTTTTTTTAAGGGATTTTCAGTGACTCGAGAACATATTAATTTATACATATGATAAGTTAGTTAACTAAAAACATGAATTACTGAGTATCTGAGCATCAAGGTATATTTTGAAAAGAGGGTTAATTATTTTTA